>CM052341.1:1600998-2081535 GCA_028455595.1 Lasioglossum vierecki | reverse complement strand
TAAAAATTATAAATTAGCAAGGAATGGGTAGTATGGATTTCAAATCCCCGCGATTTGACCCGTTAGTGTGCAACACACAATTCAGATAGCGTTCGATTTCCTGCTAACAGAAAAATACATTGAGTGATACTACCCTGAAACGGAATAACAAAGAGATCGTCGCAGAGAACATGGGATCAGTAAATAATGTGCTTATTTGTTTTATACTTATCGTTACGCTTTCCATAACCTGTTGCGAGGACTTGAAAAAGCCGACAGTGTTAATATCGATTTTAGTACGCAATAAGGCGCACACGTTGCCATACTTTTTAACATTTTTGGAACGGTTGAATTATCCAAAAGACCGGATACACCTATGGTAATTGTATTTTTATAACCTTAATTTTCCCGTAAAATTGGAATCGTCTGTAACATTATTTTCATTGTAACGACAGTTGTAAATTTAACGGACATGGACACGTCCGAAGAGATCCGTGCATATTCCATAATATGCTTTATGAAACTTTATGAAAATTCCTAAAACTAAAATGTATTTAGAATTCAATGCTTTTCAATTTCCGGGAAGTAAGTTATGTTCGAACAGCGCGTGGTAAAGTTGGCAGAATCATTATTAAAAAAATTGCATTCATATTTTCAGTGTATACAGCGATAATAACATTGATAATTCCATCGAAATATTGTCAACATGGCTCGAGAACAGAGCCGACGAGTATCATGGGATCGACACAAGTTTCGATAGAAATTCGAGCGGCTTCGAAGACGAAGACGGAATCGCTGATTGGTCAAACCAAAGATTTTTGCATGTGATAAATCTCCGTGAAAGAGGCCTCAACACAGGAAGACAACTTTGGGCAGATTTTGTTTTGGTATCTAAACACATAAGTATAATACTTAGATCAGCGGATTCCAGCCTTTATGCTAGAGTAAAGTTGCTATCTGAAAGGATTCATAATTCTATAAGTACATAATATAATAATAAAAGGCCTGTTCCAAGCAGGGACAAAGATTGTGTAGGGAAACTATTTTTTCGCAAGCAGAAAAGAACAATCAATACGATCATTAATTAAATTAAAAATAAAGCTCTGCTCGGATATTATTCTTCCAGTAGACAATGGTTCATTGTAGTTATTATTGCGGAGTAATCATGATTAAAGAACGACATTGTATTATTTAGTTTGTACGAACAAAATTATTGTAATTACAGATGCTGGACGCAGACGCTTTTCTAACGAATCCGAATACTCTCAATAATTTAATCTCAAAAGATGAGATCGTGATCAGTCCGTTGCTGAAATCGGACGGCATGTACAGCAATTTCTGGGCTGGAATGGACACCGATTATTATTACCTTAGAACGGACAAGTACGACCGGATATTTTTTCGCGAGGAAACAGGATGTTTCGAGGTTCCGATGGTTCACAGCGCGGTTCTAATAAATTTGCGAAAACGCGCTTCGGATCTCTTGTCTTACGACCCGCGTTATTTGAATGAGTATGACGGCCCTACAGACGACATTATAAGCTTCGCTGTCGGTGCCAAAAAGTCTGGTATATCATCTGGACCTATCACTTCAAACAATATCAATTCAATTGTGTGCCTCTTTGAAATCGTTTCTTTTGAATTCGCATTCACAGGTATACCATTGTTCATTTGCAACAACGACCTTTATGGGTTTGTCATGATGCCATTGGAGAAAGAAGGAACGGTCGCGGACGATTTGGAGCTTTTAACCAACATTAAAACTGAGATATTGAGTATGTTAAACGGTCCGGAACATTTGAAAAATCACGTCACGTTTTGTAATGAGATGTATTTTCATGTTTTCGCTAGACAATAATGATCTTCCGTTGTCAAAGGATCTTGAACAATACGTTCAATACCCTGCAGAGCATACGCTTGGAGTCGATCAAATTTATATGATAAATCTTTTAAGAAGACCGGAACGAAGGACCAGGATGCACCAACTTTTTAAAGAACTTGGTATTCGTGCAAACACTGTTGACGCCTTTGACGGTAGGTAAGTTCGAAATACTAACGTAAGAAGTCACCGAGCTGCTTGATAAATTCGTTGTATTCATTTATTGACTTCTATCAGGACATTAAATCAATCGATCTTGAGCGATATTGGAGTGAAATTAATGCCGGAATATTCTGATCCTTATCACGATAGGTAAGTTCGCTGTACAGAGCGTAAGATGAAAAGTATTTCGACCTCTGACAATAATATATCTATTTGTAGGCCTATGACTATGGGGGAAGTTGGTTGTTTCCTAAGTCATTACATAATTTGGAGCGAGGTAATTTGAACACCGAAGAAACGAATTGCTTTAATCGAATTGTTTCCCATTGCTCGCAAGTCGTATTAAGCTCGTGCTAAATTATTAGGTGATTGAAAGTGACTTTGAAACCGTTATAATCTTGGAAGATGACGTTCGCTTCGAACCGTTTTTCCGGCAGAAGGTGAAGTATATATTAACGGAGCTCGAAAACCTTCGGATCGAATGGGATTTGATGTAAGTACTTGGTAACGTTCGAAACTTGATAACGTGAATTGATAACGTGAATTCTACTGTTACAGCTATTTAGGAAGAAAGAGATTGGAGAACGCCGAATCATCGGTCGAAGGTTCGAAATATTTGGTACGCGCCGCTTACAGCTACTGGACATTAGGATACATTTTATCGAGAAACGGAGCTAAGAAACTGATAGAAGCGGAACCATTGAAGAAATTGGTGCCCGTCGACGAATATCTTCCGATATTGGCCAACACGCATCCTAGGTACGAAATATAAAGAAAAAAAATTTTCCAATTAGAACCTTCTTCGACTAATCTATACAATTATTTTATTCTACACGCGATAGGAAAGAGTGGAAAATACACTATCCGAAACGAGATTTGATAATACTCTCCGCGAATCCTTTGTTAATTCATCCTACTCATTATACCGGCGATAAAGGGTACATCAGCGATACGGAAGACTCCACGATCGTACCTCTGGACGAGAAAACGAGTCAATCAAGGAAACGAGAAGAGCTATAAGTGCCATGAGAATAACCAGAGATACGATACTAGTCCTTCTAATCAAACTAAACAATTATATTTTCTGTTCCACTGCCATGTAAACCGCTAGAATGTAAGAATATATAAGTGCCAGAGGAAAATTTATATATTTTCCTACGATATATTTATAATCGTACAACATTTTATATGTTCATTAAAAAATAAAGATTTACATTTTCTTATCTTTGCATTCGAAGAACGATTTATTTAATTCTGTTCATGCTTTCCCTGTGACCTAACACCGTCCTTTGTACATTAGTCATCCGTAAAAGGAAATTTCTTATCCCTCCTCAACGTCGCGCTGTGTCCCGAACGGCGCGACGCTGCGGAGGGAATGGAACTGTTTCGTGCATTGAGTGCACGGCTTCATGCCTGCTCCACTACTGCTCTCTCTGTTCTGTGTTTGTGCTTTATCTCTATAAACGAGGTGTGGTTTATTGAAACTGATTGAAACCGTGTACCGAGTGCTGACTGTCGGAGATCCAGACAGAACAAGTTTAAAAATTGATATCGATTAAAAACAGACAAGCAAAATGCTCGGCCGTCTCCCCGCGTGTGTAATCGATGTAGGTACAGGGTAAGTAAACCTTCTAATTTTCAAGTTGTTCATCCCCGGCGAAAATAAATAGGCTAGGACACTGACTCATGACACATGACATTTTCTACGTCTGACAAACATTTCGAAGAAAATGGAATTAGATCTATCCAATACGTATAAGTATAAGTATTTCCGTATTCAACGAAGAGAACGAACGATGCGAACAACGGAAATTTATTCACTGGCTAATACCAGTACGACTTGTTAAACATTTTTGAAATGGAGAAAATTATAATTATTTGTATTCGAATAGCTACACGAAGCTGGGCTTCGCTGGCAACAAGGAACCTCAGCTGATGATACCATCGGCGATCGCTATAAAAGAAACTGCAAAAGTTGGAGATACCAATACCAGAAGGATTACCAAAGGTGTTGAAGATTTGGATGCTTACATCGGGGATGAAGCTTTCGAAGCCACCGGATATTCTATAAAAGTGAGCGTCTGTAATTATTAGACCTGCGGATGTTTATGTATATTCCAATTTTTATAGACGAGTTTCATAATTCTGTTGAATTTTATGTGCCATCCTTTTTCGGAAACTTGTCAACAAGCCACGAATGCATAAAGAACCGCAGTGTAGGATAAAAGTACAGGATGTCACGGAGATTAACTGTTTTCTGTTTAGTATCCAGTTAGACACGGACTGGTAGAAGATTGGGATTTAATGGAGAAATTCCTGCAGCAATGCATCTTCAAATATCTCAGAGCAGAACCCGAGGATCATTACTTTTTGCTTACAGAACCGCCATTGAACACTCCCGAGAACAGAGAGTACACTGCGGAGATAATGTTTGAGTCGTTTAACGTACCAGGCCTTTATATTGCAGTACAAGCTGTATTAGCGATAGCTGCGTCTTGGACAGCTAAAAGCGTAGAAGACAGAACGTTAACAGGAGTCGTGGTTGACAGTGGAGACGGTGTAACACACGTAATTCCAGTTGTAAGTATAATGGAGAGGTGAGATTTCTACAATATTGGAATATCGTTTTACAATCTTCATGGTTTCCTAGGCAGAAGGTTTTGTTATTGGAAGCTGTATAAAACACATTCCCATCGCTGGACGAGATATAACGTACTTTATACAAAGTTTATTGAGGGAACGCGAGATTGGAATACCACCTGAACAATCGTTGGAAACGGCTAAAGCGATCAAAGAGAAACATTGTTATATATGTCCCGATATTTCGAAGGAGTTCGCTAAATACGACAGCGATCCTACTAAAACAAAAAAATACGAAGGTATCAACAGTATTACTAAACAGCCTTTCGTTGTCGACGTTGGCTACGAGAGGTTTCTTGGACCAGAGATATTTTTCCATCCCGAAGTACGTTAAAATTCGGAATTTCAATTTATATCGTACTGTCGGTTCTTTATACAAATTTTACATCGTATCCTTTCAGTTTTCTAATCCAGATTTTACAACGCCGTTGAGCGAAATCGTGGATGATGTGATACAAAATTGTCCCATAGACGTGAGAAGGCCGTTGTACAGTAATATTGTTTTATCTGGTGGGTCTACGATGTTCAAAGACTTCGGCAGACGATTGCAACGCGATATAAAGCGTATCGTCGACGCGCGTCTGAAAATTAGCGAGACCATAAGTGGAACTCATATTACGGTAAGCTTTCATTTGAACGAATGTGGGGAATCGAAACAATTTCTGAATCAAATAACTAGACTGCCAGATAAGAAGCTTTGTATTGAACGCCTGAATATGTTTCAGCCGAAGCCGATAGACGTTCACGTGATATCGCATCACAAGCAACGTTGCGCTGTATGGTATGGCGGCGCGTTGTTAGCGAGCGATCCTGAATTTTATAGGGTTTGCCACACCAAAAAAACTTACATGGAATACGGTCCTGGAATATGCCGTTACAATCCTGTGTTTCACAGTATGGTGTAGAAATAAATAAACGATACACTTCGTTCGAACGAAACAACTATTACACGCAAACTTGAAATTCAACTTGAAATTGAACATCATCGATGAGATTGTGAAGAAACCGATTTCGATGTTAAGTTTTTCGCTTACGACTATATTTCATACATACTGGGCCTTTATGTCATAGATACGTAACTATTAACCGAAAGATTTCCGGAGAACGCCCAAACTTATACTAGCAAACGCACACGAAAATAATTTTCATGCTCATTCGTTACCGCAGTACGTTATCGTGTAAGAAGACATATTTGCATTTAATAAGTACGAAGGAAAGAATAAATTACAAACCGCCGTGGTAACGTTCCATTGCGACTAACGATTAAAAATAATAAAGACAATTATACTGGACATTATTATAATTGTATAGACCTGTACATAAAATAAGTCTATTGGAAAATAATAATTGTTTTTTAATGAATCACGTTCGTGAAATGATTTGTATTGTCCCGTTTTCGATTTTTTCGCCATCGATCAACCGAGACGTAACGTTTATAGTGAATCTTTGCAACAATTCGGTTTTATTCATTTCTTATTGTGGCACAGCATTTTTTAAAAGCATGTAGTTCTCTCTCTATCTCTTTTCCTGTCTCTTCCACCTTTTTCTCCCTCCCACTCTCAATTTGTACATAGATGCTACCACTCAAAAGTTAATAGCGGAAATGTGGCCAAAAAAGGGCAAAAAAGTCGTATTTGGTCTGTATGTGACGGCACCAATTGTGATTGGCAGAATGTAGAAAGCTGCGGTTTGAAACGTTAGAGGCGGCGTTTCTTCTGGAAAGTTTCGGAGGAAACCGCATTTGAAAAAGTCCATTGGTTCAAAAGTTATAAGTAGGAACGTGAACAAAAGAGGGTAAAAAAGTTGCTTGTGTTCACTAATGACGTCACAACTTTTGAACCAATGGAGTTTTTCGAATGCGATTTCCTCCTAAACCTTCCCGAAGAAACGCCGCGTCTAATGGTTCAAACCCCAGCTTTCTACGTTGTGCCGTTCTCAATTGATGCCGTTACAGACATACATACATACATACACGATTTTATTATATATATATATTATATATAATATAATACAGAGATAAAGATACATCTTTTATACGTATTCGCACGTTTTAAAAACGTAATACCACGATTCTTTACGAAATTCCATAAAAATTATTCATAACACACAAGATAGTACGAACATTCAATTGTACAATCTTGCAGAGATATTATACATACATATGTATATCGAACATAATCGGGAGTGTATGAAGTTACAAGTAACAAGTGAATACTTAAGAAAGAACTTTAAGAATTTTACAGTGTTCGCTATTAACAGTAGATATATTACCTGATATGAAATGTATATTATCTTCGTAAAAGTAGTTATTGCGTGAAAAATATGTGTACATATATATTATTTTTCATTCTCGATTTCAAAGTGAAATTTCTCTTTTCTATTGTTCTTCATCGGTAAGCGCTAGCTCGTTAGTATCGTAACTAAGAGTAGAAAAACATCGTCTGTTACAGTAGACAATTATATCTCCAGGTTGAAACATTTGCATGTAGATACTTACAATAAATTTAGACCATCGAGGGCGACGACTACAGCTTCGTCGTTAATGGTTGATACTAAGGATGTGAGGAAAAGAGACAAGGCATTGGAAGTTGAATGCCTTGACCTGGTGGTTGCTGAAGGTCTTTTATAAATATCGATACTATCGGTAGGCGGCAGTGGATCGTGTGAAAGCACCGACCCATCGTTTTGTACCTGTACGATACATACGGGAAAAATGTAAACAAATTTTGTATTGAGCATTATACTAGACAGTCAGAAAGTTTCTTATACCTCTTGAATATTTACAGTAACGTCTTTTATGTCGGACAATATAATATGTCTCAAGATATTCTTCGGCAATTTTCCTTGATAGTGTTTGATTCGTATTTGTTCGCATTGTTTTACGAAAGCAGCTTTACTGTCGACCTGATCCAATACGAGATGCACGTTTTCACGTAACCATGGCAGAAGATCCGCTTCTTTCCATAAACGGAAATTGCGCGCCACGTACAGCTGCTCTAATTTCGCCAGGGCTGGTATGCTCGAAGTCTTATTCTTAAAGTACTCGTGATTCCGTAGCTACGTATAAAGGTACAGTAAACTATTTGTTTCAAAACTGTAACAACAACTACAATAACGTAAAAGATACCTTCTCGTCGGTCTGGATACTGCATTTCTCCAGCAAAAGCGTTATCACTTCCGGGTACATTAATACAGCCTCCCATAAACGTCCACTAGCCGCCGCTTCGTCGCCCAAGTGAAAATAAGCTAACGCCTGGCTGTACGCTATATTCGGCAGTAGCGTTAAACGCGTTGTACTGTCCCACAGATCGCAAAATTCAATGAACCATTCGTACTCTTTCGCTCTCAAAGCGTAGTAGTCGATAGTAAGGACTACAGCTAACGGATCGCCTTCTGGATCAAGCGACAAAAGTAACTTACAGAATTCCAAACTTGTTCTGAAATATTAAATTTCACACGGAGGTAGAAATGTAAAGATCAAACGTGTATAAGCGTCTCGTCGGTTTACCTGTAACACGCACGCCCGCCGACAAAGTTCAAGTGCTTGAACAGAGTAATGAAAAGTGCACGATTTTGTTGTTTCTTATAGTCTAGCCTACAGAGGCCAGTCGTGACGTTGAACAGTGGATGGAAAGCACATTCTAAGCAATACAAAGCTCGTTCTGTGAACTCTGCGGCCATTGCTAGATCTTCGTTGAGTTCGCAAAGCTCTGCTAATTGTAGCAGCGCGTCTACGTGATAGGAATGCGCATTTATTATGTTCTGAAACACGTTGAATTCGAATTAACAGGCAAATTCTATCTTCGCGATAAAATAGTAATACTTACAACGATATTTTCAGGATTTAAGCTTTCCACCGCTTCCAAGAATTTTAATTGGACCTGTCTGTACGAAGAGTCATGTTCGTACGTGAAGTATTGGAAGTTGGAGGCTGGCATAGTTTGGTCCACCGTCATGGAAAGGCCAGACTTATTGATCGGCGGCCAATTATCTCTGGCTGAAACCAGCCAGGTTTTTTTCAAATGACCTGAACGAGGCCTATTTCGTCTGTTGCTAATAGCATTGTAATTTCGATTGCATTCGGTTAGTCCGTAGGTTTACGATAAAACACAAGTGAACATATTGTTATACATACTTCTGTTCGGCTTGCACGGTTTTACTGCCAAACATTCTTTTCAGTTCGTTATAAGGATTTAAATGTTTGTGTTTCACCAGCAGAACATCCTCTTTGGTTCGTTGTTTCGTCCACTGTGAATTATTCGTGTCTTGCGTACTACAACCTGGCAGCGGCTCTCCGAACACTTCCCTAATGGTCTTTTCGATCTCGTCGGTGGCTTCCACCTCCGTGTGATCGACTACTGTTTGCTGAGTTTTCACGTTGTCCACCTTCCTCCGTCGGTTCTTCCTTTTTTTACGTTTGACCTTGTTGTTGACATCTTCTTCCACATCTTGTTGGTCTTCGCTTTCTTTCTCGGCTGTTTCGGAATTTGGATTCAACTGGTAAAAGGGAAACATACGTTTCAGTATTATCAACATTCGGTACACCGAAACGGGTGTACGTGCAGCCACTTGGTTAGCCAGGAAGCTGCAGGGTCAAGAAGCGTGTGAAGAAATAGCCGTTGAGAAACTTCTTACGTTTTAAAAATGCGAAACTTACCACATCAAATAAATTGAACGTCTTGGATTTTACGTCACGAATGATTAGATCCTCTGGTTCGTTCTCGCTTTCGCTATCTGTCTCTGGTAATGCAGTACCTCCGTACGCTTTTTTCATATACCGTGTGAACATGTTTGTGACAACGTTCAATCGGCGTAAATATGGTTGGAATTCTGTTCGTCACTTGTCAATTTTCTGCAATCCTCTTCCGAAGGGACACGATTATCGCAATAACGTAGACCAGTGATACCAGAATCGTGGGACTTGGTCTTGGGTTTTTTCTCCTCAGCTGTTCCAACCTATTCAGTTCTCCCACTCTTACTTCTACTGCACACGTGTGAGTCTCGCGGGCAGAGTAGGGGTACGTTCGTGTGTAGCGCGTGCGCAGTACAAGTAAGAGTGGGGGAACTGAGCCGACTGAAGCACCAGAGGAGAAAATACCCAAGATTAAGACCCACGATTCTGGCATCACTCGTAACTATCTGGGATCAAAACCAATCAAAACCTGGGTAGTTTCACTCTAATAGGAGAACTGTTAACACGAATTTAGTACAGGGACACAAAATAAAGATGTCACTACTGTGCAAGAGTAATTCTCAAAGTATCGTACGCCGCCCAAGTCCTTAGCCACTCGATGGCTGCAACTATAAATATTATGACACGCCACAGTAAGTATTAGCATTATGATTACAGTCCACTGTTTATTATAATTAATTTGAAGTAAAGAACGTATTTCTCTTTTTAGATGTAACTGATGTTACATGAGAATTCTGCATGGACAGCAAAAGCAGTGGGACTGCAATGATTATCAAGGAATTCGACGAGATTTTCGGAGAAGGAAGTGCTACACGCAAAGATAAAAAGGTCACGTTGTTAATAAATAAAATTATTGTACTTTCTTATTTTTTAAAATTATCTACAATTGTAAATATTCGAACAGTTGCGCCGCGAACGGCGATCTTCCGAACTACAATTCAGCCTCCGTACAGCGCCATTCCGTGTAGTGGCGGAACGCTCAAACTGTTAGCCAAATGTTATCGACTATCGATAACCAAGATGTCCTGTTCTATATCGCTCAGCAATTCAACTTAATAAACATCGAGATATCAAGTATCCGGAATAAAACATTTCTTTGAGAAATCGAAACGAAGACGCAAGGCTCGGCCGAGGTGAAAGGGACCCAAGCCCGAGTGCTCGAGCACTCTGGGCCTCGCGCTCCTACCGATGACGTATACCGTTGATAAAAAAGGAAAAGGACAGAACGAACGGCGAGAAGGAAGGAGCCCGAAGCTGCGAGAAAGACGGGAGAGAAAGGTTGGAACGAGAGGAAAGAAACCGGGAGAGCAGAATGGAAACGCGATCGCGCGAGGGACATCGTGACTCAGGTGGGGACCTCGATGTGGTAAGAGAACAAGAAGGAGGGGTTTAACGGTAAAGTCGGTGTAACCTTATAGCAGTGTTTTTCAACCTTTTTTTTCTTCTCTGTCCGAGATACCACCCTTTCGATACCCTTTTGCAGGTCCAACCGTTTCTACTTTAAACGGGGATGTTTCTTAATGCATCCTTAGGCGTCCGAGGAGAACAATGAAGACACACGCATTCACGAATGCCCGAAAACGTGTTGCCTTTAATTTACAAGGTTTTTCCATTCCGACAATTATCTACTTGCCTTTGTGGAAAGACGAATTGCCATTAGCAGAGGGCACTCATTGTCTTGCATTGTCCATATCGTCGCCGCGTGGCTTCCTTCGAATGCCACGGTTTCTGAACAGGGCTCTTCTTGTCCTCGCGATGAAATCTTCTGCTAAAAGGCTATTCAAATTTTCTTTCACTTTTTATCTATTTCGAACGATCTGGCCATTGGAAACTGGGAACGTGGAAGCTGGGAACAGCTGAATCGGGACAATTGTTTTGCCAACGTCGCCGCAAAGAATGCAATATCCGGCATTCGTTATAAATTCATTAAAATCCGCGCACTCCATTTACTTTCTACAAGGTAAGAAACGACAGTGGTGTCTCGCCGACACGGGGAAGGGGAACAGGAGGAAAGCAGCACATCTAGGTTTGGTTTATCAAGCGAATTATAATACATGAGAGCAAGGCTCGGAGTTTTAACCGGTGACCGTTGCTAACGAGTTGATTTTTCAGCGTTTATGTCTATCGAGAGATGTATGATAAGAGAATGCAATTAGATTTCGTTGTGCTTTCGCTTCACAATGGGAGACGAAAGTACAAGAAATTTGATATCACATGACATCTCATTCTCTTTCATATTTTCAGTGATACCGTTATTCGAATTCATAAAGGCGACAAACGAACACTCCTGTTGTCCGAACGGGGCCTTGTTCCCTGGCAAGTTTGGATAGGCGAGAAGTTCCAAGGAAGAGCACGATCGAGTCGCGTTACTAATGAGCAAGAAAATACGGTTCGAACACGCGACGCGCTCCTGTTTAAAGTCGCGGCGGGAGAAAGAGAGTTTCTCGAGCAGGTGTCCAAGAGACACCATCGGGAATGGGAATCACTGATTCGCGGTGTCTCGATGTCGGGAGCCATTTCGTCGTCACTGACCACGCCGCGTTTTTTCGAGGGAAACGAGTTGCCAGGACGTAGGCAGCTGACGCAGGACTTCACCGTTTTCATGGCGTCCGTCGAGCAAACGAGGCGGAAAGAGGGGTGCACTTACTGGAACACGACGAACGAAACAAAACGCGACAACAGATGTAGATCTCGTTGCATTTTCGATAATTCCAAATATATTATATATATATTTTATAATATTTATACAAATATTAAATTTATATAAAATTTGAGGAGATTTTATATATTTATATTATACGATAAAATATTAAAAGACAGCCTGTGATCGTTCAAAATGTCCGTCGTTATTTAACGCTGTTGCAAACTAATGTTATCTCACGAGCAGATCGCTGGTTTTCTGCGTCGGCAAAAATCAGTGGCACAAGAAAGAATGAAACTGCTAAAATATGTACGGTGGACACTGAAGTGAAGCATTTCGAAATGGAAAGTCGCCGATTTACGGCGTTATGTTTTGCGGCTTATCCACTTGTTTCACGGAAGAAACATACGGTATTAAGTGTGGATAATAGTTGGCGCACACGTGCGAGTGTACGAGCGTTATTGTACAAGTCCGATTCGAGACGTAATTTGCAACGCCTCTCTGGAAATTGCTAGGCTCGTTCGCCAAGCAGGAGGAAGCAATTAGCTTTTTCTAAATCGATCGATCGTTCCGTCCGCGAACTGCAATCAGGTTCGAGTAAAAGTTCCTACAGCTACTCGACCGTATGTTAATTGTCTCACCTTGAAGGCGTTACGGATACGCGTACGGATACGTACGCGGGGGATTCCGATAAAAATGTATCGCGTTCGCGGTAAGGTAAGAGCTGTCTTCTACGATCGGGATCGTGACGCGGCAGGACGAAGTGTTCTATCCGCGGAGTATAGTTGCAATTTCTACTGGAAGATCTATTTACGAATGCTTCGTCACGAGAGTACTCGTTCGACGATTTATCGGCTCTAAAAACTATGTTTGCTATAATGAAAATGGAATTATGATAGATGCTGTCTACGTAACAATCAGAAAATCATTTTATCTTAACAAGTTTAGAAGAATGGCCTGTGGGAAACGTTTGTACACGATCCATTTGTTGTTCCACGATCTACCGACTCTAAAAGCTATGCTTGCTATAATGGAAATAGAATTATGATAGATGGTGTCTAATCCAAAAATTGGTTTGGAAGAACAGGCCAGTGGGAAAAGTTTGTGCCCTGTTTCGTATTCAAGCACAGACGTTTGTGCTAGCCTAATAGTTTTACTCGTTCCAAGATCTACCGGCTCTAAAAGCTATGCTTGCCGATTTCGCATTAAAATACAAAGGATAAAAGCACAGACTTTTGCACTGACCTAATAAACCTTTACATTTGCAACTATTTAACACCGACGAACTCGAGCTGAGAAAAATATCAGTCAAAAATGTGAAATTCCTCGTGCAAGAAGCTAGTGTCGTTTCCCTCGTAGAAAAGAATAGTAGTAGGTAAAAAAAGAGTGAGACAAAGGTGTTGTCCGGTGGTGCAAGACGGCTATTCCCGCAGCCCGGTCATGAGTCGAAAAGTCGAGAGGACCGTAGCGGAGAGCGTAGGTTCCCCGTAGTAGCCCGAGACTGGATGCACGGTGAACGACGTGCACGGCAAGGTACACACCGTACTTTCATAATGTCGAAGGAGTACAGGAGACCCGAAGTCCGTGGCACTCGTCGGACGGCTAGTGAAGGGAACGGATCGTCGTCATAGTCGGTCGACCAAACGGCCAGCGAAAATGCCGTCCTCGCGTCGCGCTTAACGGTCTTCTGTGTTCGGTAACAGGTGAATACGACGTTTCCGTGTACATCTTATTCTCCGAGTTAATTCGGCGAATGCGGAGAGGAAAAGACATGAAGAATCTGAAGGAAGTTTCTCGCGCGCGAATCACCGGGAACGATCGATGTCGGACGAATTGAGTGAACGATGGAAGGAAGATCGCTCTCGATCCCGGCAGTGATCAAAGACTGAAGAAAATAGACGGACGACGGTTTTCCCGGTTTTCGGAAAACATACCGATTTTAAACGCGCGAATCGTTAACGGACAAGCGCACGTTGCGAGACGCGAAACGAGTTTTCATCGTGCGCCGAACAAAGAAACTTCTCGTGAAAGTTGCCGCGAGGTGCGCGGATAAAGAGTGTTACTCCGGTAGCGGGCAACTCGTGCCCACACCGTGGATGATCGCGATCCACGGCCAGTGAGTTGTTCTCAATGTGATCCACGCCTTTCGTCGAGGCCACAACAAAATAAATAATATGAACCATACGCACGCATCAAGGATGACGCGAGAAATTCTTCTGTCCCTTCTGGGGATCCTCGTCGTGGGCGCAGAAGGCACGTAACGTAACATTTCAGCCCGCCGCATTTCTCCAAAGACCCCGATTCATTCGAGCTGTGCGCTGCCCGGCCGATCGTTGCTCGAGCACGTACGCTTCGGTCGCGACTCGTTCTGTTCCGTTTCGTTTCATATGGCACGAGGTATTCGAAGAAAGCGACCGTCCACAAGATTTGAAAATTATTGCACTGAACGCCAGGGACTCTCTTCAAGACTATACTTCGCGCCCGGTGAAACGCGATCTTCTCTTTTTCTTATAGCACAGTCATTTGGTTGTTTTATCTGGAAAGTTTTCCGGGTGTTTTGAGAATGGGTGATTTCATAGATTTTCATGTGCTCTTTCCGAATTTCAATTTTGCCACCTTGTATCTTTGCAGCTTTGCGCCGGGTGAAACGCGATCTTCTCTTTTTCTTATTGCCAAGAGGAAAACCATGGACATAGGAATAAGCGGACGGAGCACAAACTGTTACTTTAGGCGAGGGGTGTGAAGCTATTTCCGGGGAGAGAGGAGCACGGTCACGTGGTATTTTGGTGGCAAAAAGACGATTGGTTGTGACTAAATTACGATATAATATTTTCAATAAAATAAAGAAAACAAAGTGTTTTTAATAAATTTTATGTAATATCAAAAATTTTATAAAAAGCTAATCCAATTACTTAAATATTAAATTGTACAATTGTTAATATCTATCGCATAAAGAGATTAGGAGGTATTATTAATAATTTTCATAATAAAATTGTGTTTTTGTGAATTTTATTATATACATTATTGCCAATCGCAACCAATCGTCTTTTAGGCACCAAAATACCACGTGACAGTCCTTCCCCGCCCCCCAAAATTGGCTTCCCCGGCAGTATTAATGCTCCGTCCCTAATATTTTTTATTAAAAAATTTATTCAAATTTTATATGAATTTAATATTTTACTATAAAATTTATTTATCTATTCCTATGTCCATGCCCATGTCCGTTACTTATTTATTCCTATGTCCACGGGAAAAACGTTTCGCGATCCTCTTAGAACGGAAATCGATATCTTCGAGGTCCGTTGAACCGCAGCGTTCGAATATCGCCGTTTGAATGGGGAGGTGCAGGAATTTCGAATCCTCGTTTTCCATCTGTTTCTCCGAGTGTTTGTCCACGGAGAAACACCGCGAGGAAAGGAATACGATAGCGAGCAAAACAGGTACCGCCCACTCGGTTCTCGTCCACGCGGATTTTCTGGAGTCTCGAGGTCACCCGGTGTATCCGCCTCGAATAAAACGCGCGCAGGTCCCTGTCGCTTTTGCCTGTCTCTCTGCTGGCCTAAACCTTGCGAATTCCATCCGATTTTTTCATCTCTTTCTTCGAAGGGAAATAACGAATCTATTTTCGTTCGAGGACGTTCCGCTTCTGGATCGAGAAGAAGGCGACGCGATCGAGTTGATTCGCACAATTCGGCACAAACGCGGAGCGGCCGACCGTGCACAGGCCAGATGCACACTCGTCGAGCGTGACAGCGGAAATAGGGTGCATTTCGTGGGTTGCTAGTTGCACGCCGGTTGGAGTACCGATCGATTTCGTGTTTCCTAGAGAATCGATGGCTTGGTTCGACTCGGTTTTAACGAAACTGGTTGGGCGAGTCTAAGCGAGTGTTCGCCTTTTGTAACTCTTGTTCTCCTAGATGACCTACATCAAACACCTTCATTGCCTGGCCAGCGTTTCTGCCTCGCGATATTACCTTCGCGATGCGCAATTAACACTTTTGTAAAGTAAAATTCTTTTCGATCGAAAATGTAATATATAATAAATTTTGTGGTTCAGGAGCACAGTTCGATAAATTATAAATTTATTGTACAGGGTACTTCTCGATCGAAAATGTAATCTTATATATTACATAAAAACGAAGTCCTGACTCACTCACGAAATTTTGCACAAAAGTTTCCTTCATGATCTATACAAGTGATAAGAAAGGATAAATGTTATTATATTATATAATTATAATAATTTATTATATAATTGATCAAACTGTGCGCCAAATTCATAAAATTTATTATAAAATTCATTCATTCAATTTTTTATTATATTTATATTTACTATAAAATGAGACATAATATGTTGATTTAACGTGTAAAATAATAGTGGGTGAATTGTTATCCTAGTCTTTTTGATGCAACCATTTTCGAAAATATTGTGACGGGGTTAAACTTTTTTTAAATTCAAAAGACCGATTGACGTCAATTTAACAATTACGCACTTAGGAAAATGGCAGTGTCTAGATCGATTAAGTCGTTGCGAACACGTGGACTGACGGCGATCGTTTCCCTGGAAAGCGATTTATTATCTTGCCGGTCGGTTTGTTTCGCGTGCGGCGCGTTCGAGGCACTTTCGATTCGGCCATGACGAATCGAGTAGATTCAGAAAAATTTAGTAAACGTACCGAGCGGCCCGTTTGCGTCATCGGACAGCCAGGCCACGGTTGGTTCCTTCCTCGGCGACCAACGCAACTGGTAACGCCATAACACAGCACCGGTTCGAACTTTCATCCGTGCCGGACAAAAAACGCGTAGGAAGGACGTGTCTTTGGTGCCTGAGTAATTACCAGGAAATTACAGCTTCGAGGACGATAATTGCTCGCCGATGTTGCTTTAGGTATATGCGTTTATTGGTTTCGCGCTGTATCTGGTAACGAAGGGGATGGTCAGCAGGAAGAACAGGCGGCCATTATCTATTTATTAGCTAGAGACATTCAATTTTCTCGAGGTTCGAGATTCCTTTCAACACCCTATTGACATTCTTTCCACGTACATGTGTGAAGTATGCAATCTCGTAGTTTAAGGATATTCTGGAGGTAAAATGGGAGACCAAAGTACAAGAAATTCGAAATCCATTAATATATTGGCAATGAAAGCCATTCATGAGTATATTTTGCATTAAGAAAATAGATTAATTTAGTAAGAATTATATGTTGTCAAATTTTCAAAAATTTTCTTGCCTTTTTAATTACCTCTGGAACATCCTTAAATAATAGTCTGATCAAATTCATTGTATGTACGCTGTGATTTAACCCTCGTAGGAGCGCCTCAAAAATAGTTGCATAAAAGAGACTAGGATGACGATTCTCCCATTTCTATTTTACACGTTAAATCAACACATTATTATTTTTATTTTACTCGTCGAGTTTGATCGAACCGTGCGCCGATCAAATTAATTCCAATTACATTAGCACCTTGTACAGTTCTCCGGCGTAGTCGATGTTGCCGTGGCGAAAGGGTTAAACGTTGATTCTACAGCAACGAGGATAACTCGAACGTGCTGACAGAAGCGGCAAGAGCCGTCGTTTTCCACGGTTAACTCGTAAATAGAATGGTCAGCGATCAGTCGAGTAGTTTGCGAGGGAACGCGAAATACCTGTATGCGTTTTCTCGTGTGCGTGCTTTTGTGGGAGAGGTTAGTTCGCACGGCTCTGATCCGATTCCAGACGTGTTGCGAGAGCGTCGGACATGAAGGATAGGGGTTGATAGGTCGATTAATAGACTCCGATTGTAGCCGGTGGTCGGTGCTAACTCGTTTAACCGAGCAAGTAAAAGCGTCCTCGAGATTCTAGGCGAACGATTTTCTTTCCTTCTCGCTGGAGGAAAGAGGAAGCGTATCGAACTCCGTGCTAGAGGCACGTTTCCATGGAGCGAGCCAGTGAGACGGTCGTAACATTTAGCTGGGCCGGGCTCTGAGTAGACTCATTGTCGGAAGCACGCGAAACTCGCGCTAACCTATGCAAACGCAGCGAGCCAAGCACACGTGGGTGGGGCACACGGACCGACGCAGGTGAAATTTCGATCCGTCGCGCCGCTCGTTACTTCCATTCGATCCGATATGCCCGATCGGCATGCACCATCGAACGCGAATAATTTGGCGACGGAACGCAATTCGACGCTACAACGCCGCACTCGATTCAAAAATAAATAACTTTCGATAGAAATGAGGTACAGCGATGAATTTTGTTTTAAATGAAAGCTGAATCTTTGCAGAATATAGGATAAATAAGGAGATTATGGTACGAATGTTTTTAACCTTGAGAAAATTCGTCAAAGGTGCACACTTTCATGAAAAAATCGTTTCTACGTTATCACAAGAAGAAAAATTTGTTTTTTAACATACTATGTATCACTTCCCATAGATTTTTTCACGCTGATTTCAAACCTGGTCTTAATATTTGTCTACTACCTCAGGATTAAAAAAAGAATCGAATTATAGTTAAGCAGTTAAACTTTTATTTTTTCAAAAATTTATTCTTTCATTTAAAAAAAATTCATCGTTCTACTTCATTTCTATCGAAAGTTATTTCTTTTTGAATCGAGAAAAGTCAGTTGTTACCGGTTGCATAATCCAGAGTCACTGTCTTCATCGGGAACGTTCTCCAGAGGTTTCGCGTGTACCTATCACGGGTCACCGTCCACCTTTGTTTTGACTTGAATGACAACGAACGAAACTCGTCGGACTTTCGCCCATAACTCCGTTCGAGAACCAGCGAAAGCCCTACCTCGGCGAGCAGGAACAACCGATTAACGATTCGTCCTTGCTTCATTCGGAATTCGAAGTCGCCGATCTCGCCGTCGCATAGGCGTCGCCCACTTAACGGAACAACAGCTCGGAGACTCCTCTTCGAATAATCTATGAAATTCCGACGAGGAACGCGCGGCTACAAGAAATTCTTTCTTTAACGCGATTCGCGTAGGGATCGTTGGAACTTTGCATGGTCCGTTGGCGCTCAGTTTCCCCGAGTTTGTGCCAGCCAGTATCCGTCAGCGGACGCGGGACAATCGCACGAAAGTACACCTTTCGCGGCACGATTTTCATTTCCTGACGCGTTGCAAGGTGTCGCAAGTCATCGCCGATCGCGACGACACGGCACACGCACCACGTGCTTCCCTGCCATCGGCCATGCAACACAATGGATTAGGAAATCCGCGAAAGGAACTAGCTGTTCCTCGATACAGCCGATACAGCGGAAGATACGGTCGATTTGAAAATTGGTGGGCTAAGTGGCACGAATTCCGAGCGGTACAACGACGGTGGTTGGGCCGTTCCGTGGTGTTTGGACACCTCTTCGTGGAACGATCACCGTTAACCGGTTCTTCCCTCGTGGCCTACTGTCGTCGCCCGTAAAATTCGCTCTCGGTGCGCCGTATTTACGTAAACGCGACGACACGTAATATCCGTCGTTACGATCGCGTACATCCTTTCCCGCCCGCTTTTACGATCGCGCCGGAAATCGTGGCGCGAGAACACCGCGGGAAAAAAACAAGTTTATCGATCCCCTCCGATCTCGGAACGAACCGCGTCGATCGTGTTCTCGCCGAAAGGAGTTTTAAAAGGACTCCCGCCAGGAGAAAAAACCAAACTGAATCAACGTTTCATAGCCTCGGAATTATCCTTGGAGATCGATCTTTCTTTTTCGCGAGATAGATCGCGGACGGGCACCGCCCACTTTCCAACCTCTCAACAATCGCTTCTGCACAGCCGACATGTACAACCAGTCGTGGAACAAGCGGTTCTACACTGTCTGGAAAATAATCATTATTATTTACTTATTTATTTCATTGGATTAATTAATCCAATAATCGACACACATATTGCACGTTCCACGATATTTATTCCTAATAAATCATAGTTCATTTCATTTTAGAAGCAATGCAGTTTTTGCATACTGATCGACAGCTTTAATGTTAGCTCCACGCTTCAAGAGTTCTTCAACAATAGAGAACATTAGAAACGTCCTCCACTTTTTCAAATCCACCGATTTATGTAAACTACTATAAATTGACCTTTGTATAAAACACTTCTGATGTAAATTATGTGGTCACTAATGACCTAGCTGTTAATGTGATTACATTAAAATAAACAATAAATAAATAAATGAATAGTTCTTCAATCAGACTAGACTACCGGATGGTAGCTAGTAAATTACGCACCGAAGCAGGCGTGAACGCAAGCGTGTAGCCTTGGTTTATCGCAGCGGATAGGATAAACTACTTTTCCGTTCACACCGGTAACGATAATTGCGACAGATTCGCGCGGACGGTTCTATTTTCGACGCCGTTTGATCGAAGCTGCACAACGACCCTCGTGGATCAGCTCCAAATCGTTCGTCCCATAATTAGCTTCCTGATTGCTCCGCGAAACGGTTCCGTACCGTGAACCAGACGCACAACTTCTCCGGCAAACAAAAAGATGGCAAGAAAGTCGAGCAATTATGGTTTCGCGTCGCCGAGAGTGTACACAATGGAAAAATGATTACCACGACGCGCAATTACATGGAAGGAGAAAAAGGGAAACGTGAGAGCTCCATGGAAAAATTAACGAGACTTTTCACGGATCGAACGGATTGAAGAAGGATACGGAAAAATGGCGATCGACCAAGAACTGTACCGTGACACGCTTCACCGGCAGTAGTCCCGACCCAACACGAAGTAGCTCCATGTCGTACCGTTATTTCGGCTTTAAAGTTTTGTAACCGCATGACCCAGACCCACGGAGCGATCAGCGAATGCCAAAGACTCGAGGCTCAAGCCTAGTACACAACGTACGCACGTGCACGCGCCGCGACGAATCTTAGGGTGCGATTATAGTGGAGCGGCGAGCATCGATGATAGCGGCGCGTTGAGAAACACAGCGAAAACAAAATAATATAATGAAACGCAACTGCAAAAGGTCTGCGTACTCCGATTTTGATGAAATTTTAATATGTTATAGATTTTGATATGTTGAACAACTTTTTCCTTTTCCAATATCGGGAGGTCGCTTTTAATTTCCGAGATATTTGCAAAAGACTATCGCTAATACTGTATTGAATTTTTCGCATTCCTGCATGCTCCGCCGAAACGTAAACACCTGTTCCTTCTTTTTAGAAACTATATTGTAAAGGAAAAAGTTGTTCAGAATGTGTTGCTGCATAACATATTAAAATTTCATAAAAATCGGATTACGCACAACCACGCACTTAGCCCGCGGAATTCTTCGAGTTCACGAGAGTTCTGGAGCCATTCACGCCCATCGCGTCACGCTCCAGACCACTCCAAATTTGCCGCGGAAATTCCTCGCACCTTCATCAGCGCGTTGTCGGTGGGCGATGCAAAACCTCGGTAACGGTACACAAAAAGTTTGTTTGGCCTCTGCGAGATGAAGAAGCGACCGTTAAGACAACTTGAATTTTTAGCTATCAAGTTTGTCGCGGTATAAATACACACACATTTCAATTCTTCACAATTTCTCCGACGAAAGATCGCGCAGTCAAGTTGAAAGTTTACTGTCCATTCTCGGGACGGGTAATTAAAAAGCGCGATTATTAATGCAAGGTGAAACCATATTAATTAGAAGCTGCGTGGAGAGTGAGGCCGCGGTAGAATCGGGAGACGCAGCACGCGTGAACGCGTTTTACACCGAGTTTAATTAACCCGTTCACACGAAACGGTAACTCCGCGTCCCACGAGAAACGGGGTCTTTCCGAGAGCCGTCTAAAGAGACAACGGATGCTTTCACCCCGCGCGGTGCGCAGGTGATTCAATGCGCGCAGACTCTCCTATTTAAATGAACGGGTCTCTCTCTCTCTCTTTCTTTCTCTTTTTGCCTCTCGTATATTTTCTCTCTGTCTCCCTCGGATAGCGGTCTCAAAGGAATTACGAGGCGATGCAAACGAGAGGATGATGAGGCTCGAAAATCAAAGGCCATCTGCGATCGGCCTTGAAACACCACCGGAAACTGTATTCCCCGAGCTGAGAGAATCCGCTGTAGCTCTTCTAATCGCGGCAAAGATTTTATCGTCCCCTCTCTCAGGTCCTTCGACAAGTTTCACGACGCTCCGGCCATTATCGTTGCCTACTTCCATCCTGATGGACGGCCTTGCATCCCAATAATCGACCGGCTTATCGACCGTAGTAAACAGCCACGGAACAGTCCAGGACATTCTCTTCTGAATATCCTCGTGCCAGAAAATGCAAAGATATGCAGCAGGAAGCCTCGCAATCTCCGCAACAGATTGTCCTGAAAAAAAGGAAATGAGACTTGGTTCGTTTAAAGGTTCACGTTTTTATGTAGATTTATGCACGCTGCTAAGACGTTGATTGATCCTGCGGAATAGTCCTGCGTTTAAAACGATTCTGGTTCTCCATATTCTTTTTCCATCGTTGTAGTTTGCTGTTCCGTTGGAACGGAAGGTTCTTTGTAGAAATTTCGTCCGCCGAATATGGTGGACGATTTCCATCGGTCGTTTCACTCGGAGAAAAAGTGCCGCGGAGCTCAGCTTCTGAGACGGCAGTTCCGCTCATAGAAAACCTCTTTGTCATCCAACGAACGGCTGTATAACATTACCCTAGTAGCACGAAATATTGTATACAAATTTATATAATATTAAAAAGCGAATCAAACTTTTTTTAATATTCAAATGTACATACAATATTTATTTTATGTTAAGGAACCATTTTTTTAAATAGGTAGAAAATATCTATTTTATGTTACGAGAAAAATATTTTTGATAGTTAGAATAAAAAAATTTATAAAAATATTTTTGATTGAAGATATTTATCCAATATTTTTCTGTTACTAGAGTATGGCTATCGCGCGTTTGTGCGCGACCCACTAAGTTCGATCCTTTCGCGGACGATAGAAAATCCACGATTGCACGACTAATTTCCCGAGTCGCGAATAATGGTGTGGACCCGTGGGATTTCGCCCAAGGTTTCCCTCGATCCGATGTCGTTTATACCGTCTATTGTTCGATTTACTTTTACGGCGGCGATAGTCTACCAGCGAAAGAATCGCTGTCTTCACGGAAAGACAAACGCGCCCTTGACACGTTGTCGCCAATTAACGATCCGCCACCTTGCGTAACGAATAATCGCGAAAAGTATCAACCGAGAGGGAAAATCGTGGAACAATGAGAAAACTGTATTATTTATTCTTCGAGGCTGTTGCTTTCGAATTATGAGCGATTACTCCAGTTTCGCTTAATTGTCGACGGACTCACAATTTCCAGGAATCCTTTCCGTTGTAAAATTTCTTTGTCGGATGGATCTTTTTTATTCTGTGCTCGGAAGGCGGTCGAGAAATCGTTGAACGATACCAGTCGATTTCCATTGAGGGGAAAAAACGCAATCCTCGGTTAACGGCAGACGGCGGAGAAATGGGAACTTTGGTATTTTACTGGTTAACTAGTTGTTAGCGAGCCATTAAGAAACTACCGCAACGATCGGCGGCGGTTAATGAATCCGTGTTGGCCAGCACGGAGTCGGTTTCGAGGCGTCACGACTCAGAGACGTAATTTTCTTGAATACAGGATTGAAGTGTGGTCATCCGGCTGTACCGATGAACGCCAAGGTGTCGTTGAACGAAGACTCACTGGAGACCGGCTCTCTGGCGACGTACACGTGCGACGCCGGCTACGAATTATTCGGGTAAGTCTAATTGGCACGAACACGCGTGCAGATCCGAGGGCTCGCCGAAGATAAACGCCAAGCAATTTGAGCGCAGCCGCGAGAGTCTTCTTCCACTAATTTGATCATCGGGAACCGTTACTCTCGAAATTGCTAGACAACCATAAGATCCACGAACCGAGTGACCGCGACAAGAATCCCGTTTACACGACCAAAAATCACCGTAACTTTCGCCATCTTCATCATCGCTTCTATTAACAAAATCCGGCTGTTGTGTAATGAAATTTGGTAATTATATAAAAAAGGTCTGCGTACTCCGATTTTGATAAAATTTTAATATGTTGTAGATTTTGATATTTTGAACAACTTTTTCCTTTTGCAACATATGGGGGTTGTTTTTAGTTTTCGAAATATTTACAAAAGACCATGGCTATATGGTATTGAATTTGTCGTATTCCTGAAAAATTGAATACAGTATTCGCGATAGTTTTTTGCAAATATCTCAAAAACTAAAAGCGACTCCCCTATATTATACAGGAAAAAGTTGTTCAGAATGTGTTCCTGCACAACATATTAAAATTTCATCAAAATCGAAGTACGTAGACCTTTTCTATATAATTACCTGAAATGTTTCAAATGTACATTGGCTAAAGAAGTATTTCAGTAAGAATATTATATTTAGAATCGGAATGTGTTTGTCGAGATTGGACGGATTCCATAAGCGGTGAAACGGGTCCTAGAAATATTTTCCTGGTTTTAGCAGCTCGCGCAGCATTCGGAGTCCCAGTTTTTCCTGTTCGTGGTAGATATATGCAAGTATACGCGTGGCAGTTCTCGGCGGAGCGAGACGACGATGGTCCGTTCGGCACGACAGTAGTCGATCGCCGACCCATTACGAACTTTCTCCGTTTTCATGTAATTCGTATGATCGAGAGGGGTACTTGTTCGCGTGTCCGCGTCCATCGTTTTACACCGTTCACAGCTATTCGAGGGATTTCGATGATTCTGATCGAGGTAAAATTGGTTGTTTAGCAGTGGCAGCCTGACGTGCAACGCCCAGGGGAAATGGCAAGGAGACCTACCATTCTGCGGTAAGCATTTCCATCGAGAACGACGAAATCTTGCCGCGAATCGCATAATTTCTCGGTCGCGACTCGCAACGGGGAACACGATTCTTGTTCGATCACGAGTCTTCCTTGACAAGCAGATCGCTCGCGCAGCTTTCACCTCGGAGGAGCCGTTGCATTCCGCGATCGAAGAAATTCGACCGCGTTCCCGCTTAAAATGCGACGCCGTCCGCCTTTTCTTTCCCTTCTTTCGCGCGACCGATGGAAAGCGATTTCGCCCGGTGACATGTGCGTTGACCTCTTGACACCGCGCCGCCATCGTAACTTCTGTTGTTCAATGCGCGCGAATGAGCCAGAGCCAGTGGATGCAAGTCTGTTTTTAATTATTTTATTAATTAGTAACAACAGTTTTTATAGATGATTTTTAAAGGAAAAAAGAGAATCTTACCTAGAGACCAATTTGTGTGTGACCAGTCCTTGAGAATTGTAATACTCGATTACACAACTTCGTTCCTCAATCATTCGAATGGTGGCTCGCCGCTAAAAAAATATCACGTTATTATTTAAAACGAGTTTTGCTATGTTCGTATTGTAACGTTGTCAATTGAATTTTTATTCGTGGGGCGACGAGACGGAATGGAAAAGTTTCACTTTTACTCGGGCAAAATTCGGGCCGGCAGTTTGGTAGGTAAAACGCGTGTCGTCGACGCGTTGTGCAACCGGAGATTCCGCACGGCGACAGCGGTTTCGAGAGCCGAAACCATGCGACGCGGCGGAAATCACTTCGAACGAGCTGTCGTCTAGAATGCGGAAACCCGTGCAAGCCGGAAGATTCTGAAACCGCAGAGTATGCACGACTCGGTGAAACCAGCTGGGACAACTGTTCGGATACCCTAGTAGCACAAAAATATTGGAGAAATATATTTTTCAAATATTGGAAAAATATATTTTAAGCCGCACTTTGAGATAAATATTGGATCTTCCTACTGAATCGCTTTTTAATATTATATAAATGCGTATACAATATTTTGTGCTACTAGGGTAATCATTCTCCTCTTCTATTACTGTACGCATCCTGTCGTTAATGGCCGTTTTGTTAGTCGCTCGTAGCCGGCAACACCTTTCCTCGGCGTCGTTCGGTTCCGAACAATTTGCTTCGCACCGGTCCGGATCGAGCCACCGATCTTTTTTCTTTTCCCCGGTTCTCTAAGACTTCTGTGGTCACGATCAGCTGGAGACGCTTAACGGTGAAAATCTATGTCACAGGCACGAACGTTGCTTTCCGCAAACCCACAAATCAATCGACCACCGTGCGAGGCGGGGACGCCAGTCACGGGAACGACGGCGATTCGAGCACCGAGCACGATGGCAAAAGGTGCACGGAGACGCAAAGGGAGCCGAGCCCGTGGTGGAAGGTCGACCTTCTCAAGTCCTACTCGGTAAAGGTCGTCAGAGTGACGACCAGAGGTTGCTGCGGTAAATCTTCCTTTTTCGTTTCGCGAGACCTTCGACCCCTCAAGGTCGCCACACTATCGATTAACACGTCGAGCACAGTATTGTAAGAACCACGATGAACCCTCTGATCGGATTTAACACGTTGGTCGCCGAGTCTAATTCGGCTAACAAGGTACACTATTGGTTGAGCCTTTCGACAAATAATTAGTTCGGTCGTCGACGTGTTAACGCGAACACAGGCACCTTCAGGATGCGATAGCAATCATCTCGCTTCTTGTAATCCGCTTCAAAGCTATTTAGGGGATCCTCTGTCTGCCTTGAATCCATTCATGAAACTCAGCTACTCCCCAAGTTGAAATTGAGAAAGTTCTCCGCTTCTAGGTCACCAACCCCTTCAGGATATCGAGATACGCGTTGGAAACAGTAGCGCGGAGTTGCAACGGAACCCCTTGTGCGCTTGGTTTCCCGGCACGATTGGTAAGTATCTGGAAACTCGTGCAAGCTCTTCGAAATCTCGTGGATTAAAAAATCTACGATTCCATCTTCGTTCTTTTATTTCTTCAGAGGAGGGCATCACGAAGACTTTCGTGTGCGCCAGGGCGCTGATCGGACAGTACGTGTTCTTGCAGCTGGTCGGAGTCGAGGGCAGTCTGAGCCTCTGCGAGGTCGAAGTGTTCGCCGTTGACGGTAAATTTTAGGTCCAAGAGGGCCCGTAGTGTGTCTGGCAACCTGTTCAATCGATTCCTATGGAATAGTTCTACCCGAATTTCCGCAGAGTTCTCGACGGACAGGTGCGCCTACGATGGTACACCGGCTGACGCCGATCTGGCCGCTTTCAACTCCACCTGTTACGAGTTCGTGGTGAAGAAGGGCGGGTCCTTTCAAGACGCCCAGAAATATTGCCGCGCGAGGGGCGGCGATCTCGTTCACGGCTTCAAGGTTTCTATGAATACTCTTCCGATCGCGTTTTCGCTGAACAATCGAAAGGATACGTTGGAGCTGCGAGAGCCAACTGTTCTTGCAATTGATTCGTAGTCTCGCGTTCCTATGATGCGATTAGCTACGTCTTTCCTGGTTTTTCACTCGCGAAGAAAGAGCACCTGCAAGGAGAAACAAACTGTTATTACCACATCGCAGTGACCAAAGAAAGATATTCTTAAGCAGCTTTTATCGCCGCTTGAACACAAACGTACCCTAACGCGGAACGTTCTCTTCGATTTCGCCTTCGGAAAGTCGCGAGTCACGGTGGCACGCTCCAGTTGTCGGTCGAGCTTCTACACGTTTTTCCCCGGCGCGGTTCTCGAAATGATTTTCACTTCCATGTCCGATTTGCAGGGAGCGGCGTCGGTCTATATACTGAACAATCTCGAGAGACGAAAGGACAAGTTGAAAACGCAACTGGTCTGGATAGGCGCTCAAAAGGAGCCAATCCCTGGAAGAACCTGGCGCTGGGTGGACGGTGAGTACTATTATTTGAAATTTCTAAAAATAATATAAAATTTTACATTTTAATTAAATCTTTTTATTCATCGACTCGGTGACCGAAACAATCATTTTTTCCCTTCTCACGATCTGCTGCCGCGTTCATGGGAACCGGGTCGTTGGGCAACTCCGGTCGGGATTCGACGACCCGATCGATCCCCATTGGCAATTACGTGATAATTATAGATCCTTCTGCCGACGGAATTCATTTGATCCGAGAACAGTTTGGAAATTCGACTCGCGACGAGACCGGCCGCCGCGCACCGGTCATCGGGCCCTGTGAAATCGAAGTTTGAATCGACGAGGAGCAGAGCGGAGAACTGTCGGCGCAATCGCACGCGCTAATAAATAGAACGTGAAAGTTGCCACTGTGGGGAAATCGACGGGAAGTTACACCCGCGAGCGTCTGCTCGAACGTATAATCTCTCTTAATCGTTTGTTGCGTCTGGATCGAGCAGACGTAAAGATTACACGTTCGCTTTGTGGGAGGACCCATCGGGGACCTATTGGGCCAACTTGAACCCTCTTCTAGCTGCCAAATAGCCTCCCATCGAAAGCTTGCATTCGTTAATGCTGTTGTGCTCATACAGGGCACTGGCTCCCACGAGTCGTTAGCCTGAGTCTAATCAATTCGTTTTTCAGGGGAGATCGTGCAGAGACCTTCCTGGGGTAAAGATCAGCCGAACAATTACAACAACGATCAAAACTGCGTGGTGCTGGACGGCGGACGCAGTTGGCTCTGGAACGACGTCGGCTGCAACCTTGACTACTTGCATTGGATATGTCAAAGCAGTGAGTGAGCTCGATTCGTCTTTGCGCACAACCTCCGATGTGGTTTTCCCTGCTGTAATATCGAATCTCACTCGTCACTCGTTGCAGCACCACCTACTTGTGGTAGCCCGGAGAAATCGGCGAACACGACGATTGTCGGAACGAACAGAGCCATAGGCTCCACGATAGACTATGTCTGTCCGGACGGATACATGCTGATCGGCTCGAAGAACAGAGTCTGCGAACCCAGCGGATTTTGGAGCGGCGAGCCGCCCACCTGCAAATGTAAGCTTAATAAAAAATATAAAATCTGCAGTCTACTAATCACAGATATGAATCTTGAAGATATTACACGTATAAATTATTGTACGATTATTTTACCTCAGTCGTCGATTGCGGAGCCCTCCCGGAATTGGAGAACGGCTCGATCACGCTGATCGACAAGAGGACGACGCACGGCGCGCTCGCCGATTACGCTTGCAAGGAGAATTACACGCTGATCGGTGACGCCAGACGCAGATGCGGGGACGGCGGTATTTGGAGCGGACATAAACCTCAATGCTTGTGTAAGGAATAAGTGTTAGTGATAACAGAACCCGGAACACATCAGCGACGATGCTTAACGTTCCTTATTTTCCAGTCGATTGGTGTCCAGAACCGCCGCCGGTCAATGGCGGAGTCGTTACCACCACCGGGAGGCGTGCTGGATCGACTGCCACTTACTCCTGCCTGAACGGCTTCATTCTATTCGGCGACAATGTGAGTAATTTCACAACATCATTCTCCTATTTTCTATTTTCTCCTATTTTATGATGTTCGAAGGTTCTGACGTGCGACGTCGGCGGCGAGTGGTCCGGCAAGGCAGCCCAATGCAAGTTCGTCGATTGCGGTGCACCCGCACAAATCGAATTCGGCACGGTGTCCCTGATCAACAGCACTACCACAGTGAAAAGTCTGGCGATGTACACGTGCCAGGAGGACTACTGGCTGGTCGGCGAATCGAAGCACGAGTGCACGAAAGAAGGGAAATGGAGCCACGCCACACCGTCTTGCGAGTGTAAGTACATATCAACCTTTCCTCGATGCCGATAACCTTACAAGAGTCTGATCGATCTTTGGATTTTCGCAGTGATCACATGCGAGGAACCAGAGGTGCCGACAGGTAGCTACGTGGTCGGTTACGATCTGAACGTTCACAGTGCCATCGAGTATCACTGCGAGGCAGGATATATGCTTCAAGGGGAGGCGAGACACACGTGCGCCAGAACCGGAGACTGGACCGGAGAAGTGCCGACTTGTGAATGTAAGCCAAAAAGGATCTGTCTTATCGCGTTGTTTGAACAGTCCCCGAGTATCTAGAATAAATACCCTGGGAATAAAGGGACGATTCACAGCCCGAATCGTCCAACAAGCTGCTCGACAACAATGAAACCAAATTCTATGTTCCGCAGACGTGGAGTGCGGCAAAGTTCTGCCTGTGCTGAATGGAGCAGTGGAGTACGCGAACGGGACAACTCATCTGGGAAGCGAGATCACTTACAGCTGCACGAGGAACTACAGGCTGAACGGAGTATCGAGAAGATACTGCTTGGACAATGGTCAATGGAGCGACGCGACGCCGAAGTGCGAAGGTACGTCGAAGAGTTTGGTCGATTAGTTCGCTCGAGAACGATTGAAACGCGTTCGATTGCAGAGATCCGATGTCCGGAGCCCGTGTACGCGGAACACGGGATCCTATCACTTACCGGAAACGACAGGATGTACGGAAGGACGTTGATCCGCACTGGAACACCGGAGAACTTGAACACCGGCGCGACGTCCTACAAGATCGGCGCTCTCGCCAAGTACCGGTGCGAGAGAGGATACAAGGTGGTCGGGGAACCTTTGTCCACCTGCGAGGACAATGGAAAGTGGAGCGGCGAGGTTCCGCGATGCGTCTGTAAGAACGAAACACACTTGTTTAATCCTTCGACCGTATTTGCACAGTCTACTTTAATCTAGCAAACATGTTGATTAACAGACGTCGATTGCGGCAAGCCCGAGCAAATTCAACACGGAAAGTATACCCTAACGTCGAACGCGACTTATTATGGGGTAGCTGCGCTCTACGAGTGCGACGGAAACTTCGAGCTGGATGGATTCGCCAGGAGATTGTGCCTCGAGAATGGCACCTGGAGCAACGACAAGCCGGTTTGTAAAGGTAAACGTTTTCCAATATTGAATATAATACTATTCTTTTACGTTTAACGTAACATTTCTCTCGGACATGGTCCATATCTGGAAAAAACGTTGAGAATTATTTAAATTGGAAAATTGTTTTTCATTAATATCTGATCTGTACGCGCCGAAAACCTTACCTAAACTCTATTCGTGAAAGTGCTTTATTCGTTGACACTGGATATGTTCCGTTCACAGAGATCAGGTGTAGAGACCCTGAGAAACAAGGCGTATTGTCCACGCAAGTTTCGACGCACAGCGTGGGCGGTATCGCCCACTATGCCTGTCCACGTGGCTACTACATGGAAGGGAACGAGACCAGAGTATGCTTGCAGAACGGTTCATGGAGCGGACGCGTGCCTGTTTGTTCCTGTAAGTACATTTTTTATCTTTCTGATCTTATCAAGTTACCAAATTTCATTTGACAATGATATCAGAAAAGATGTAGGCGGAATAGTCTGTTAAGAATTATGATCAGTTTGTGGGAAAACTATCACTAAAAAATTCTCCATAGCCGTCGAGTGTAAGCATCCGGGGCCCATAGAGAACGGAAGAGTGATCGTGGTGAACGGGACCACAACGTACGGCGGGACCGCAGAGTATCATTGCCTACCGCAGTTCGAGAGAGTCGGCCCGTTTCTCAGGAAATGTTTGGATACCGGATCTTGGAGCGGCGAGGAGCCCAAGTGCGAGTGTGAGTACGATCACTAAATAATTGCCGAGTTTCTACGGTAGATAGTTGACGTTTTTCTTGGTTTGCACGACAGTCATGCCGAACGAGGTCGCGGAAGCGCAAGGCGTGGGTACCAGCGTGGGGATCGCTGCCGGAGTCATCATATTTATATTAATTATACTTGGACTCGTTTATCTAAGACTGTAAGTACCATCTGCGACAATTCCAGCGAGCAAATATAATGGGAAAAGCTGAAAAATGGTAGTCAGACCAATTACAGCTGACTGTCATCTTCTCGGTTCCCAACCAGTGGTAACAAAAGGAGCCAACTGATGTATATGGTTCATCTGTGAACAGTAATAAAGTTTCAAAGAATAATTGCACGGTGTTCGTTGCAGGAGGAAAGCTACACCAGTGAAGAATACAGAGAACGTGCAGGCTGCCGAAAGGAAAGAGGATCAGAACGCTGCTGTAATGTCCTACGCTACGCTTAACGATGGAACGCCCAACGCCATGTACGAGAATGTGCCGGAAGACGGTCTTTATGATAGTCCTTACAGTATAAGTGGCAGTACCTACGGGTGAGTCTCGAAGCTGGTAAACCAGTGGGAAACAAGCTTTAACGAACGATTCTTCTGGTTTCAAGGTACGGAAACAACGTGAGAAGACATTACGGAAGATCCGGACACTACGAGGCGGAACCTGTCTCGAATCGGAACGGAATCACCATCAACGGTGTGTCCGTGCGATAGTTGGAAGCCGTCCTCTGAATTTGATATTATTTATGTACAGAGGTGTGTGGGAGGACACCGACGCGCGAACCATTGTTGCCTTTATTTATGTTATCGTGTGTCGGGCGTATCGGCGATTTCTGTAAATAAGTAAAGAGGAGCGCTACGACGTCGATCGTGACACTCCGCGCAAAATTCGCGTCAATGGTTTTTCCAGGCCGCGCCAACGTCGAAATTTTTGGCAAGCTTTCAATCCCGCGTGTGTATCATTGTGTATATAGAATGTTCCCGTAATTTAGGACAACTATTTGTACATCTCCAAGGCGCATCTTGTAACATAAGCTTGATTGTTCGTTGGTTACGCGAATAAAGAAACCAATGCTCTTGTTTTATTCGACGCGACACTGTATCTCCCTGGGACACCAGCGACATCCTTCTTCGCCTCCGTGAACTTGACCTTCTTTCTCAAAAGAGTTTCTGCTCATACGGACGACACGGTAAAGCGATGCGAGAGAGAACCAAGTTGCCGAAAGACTGTACAGAAGAACGACGAATTAGATATATTTCTTTGCATTATAAATTAATATGCAAAATTGATGTTGTTACCAATACATTTTCGATCAAGAAGAATTTCTTTTTTTAAATATATTTCGTTGCTATTATACTTGTTTATCAAAAAACAAGTTAAACGATAATTTCGTATGTGTCAGCAGGTATATTTGAGGTATATAATACTTTTGTTAGCATTTTTTTATCCATAAACAAATAGTGACAAGTTTAAACAATGTAAACTTTGAAAAAGGTTTTACAAAAACGGACCAAATCGACATAAGTGGAACCTTTCCAAAAAATGTTTCCAACAAAAGTTGATCAGTATTTACGTATATATAAATTTCAATATAGAAAAATTAAAAAAAAAACTTTTTTTTATAAAAAATGTTTCCGACTTAATAATAATTATTGCTGGTGTCGAAACGAATTCAACGACCTAGCATACCACAACCATTAAATTTAAAACAACACTACAATACTTTTGGCCACGAAAAACGGGTTTCCAGACCATAGTGCACCGCCTTATAAGGCGATGGTTTCGCTGTCAGTAACTTGCTCCAACTACGGTATCTGCGATGACGTGTCTTCTAAGGGACCATCAAAGTTTCACAAAAATAGTCTCTTCGACTCTTCGATACTGTTTCTGTTCGAAATCTAACGTCGTAGAGATATCGAAAGATCAACTTTCAGAGTTTGTTTTGCTTCTCGAGAAATCGTTTCTCGGATAAAATGATTCACCGAATTTTCCCGAATACAGTGGCGTATTTTCGATGGTGGTTTAAATAATCCATCGAACGTAGCACCGTTGGCTCGTCGATTTTCTCGGATGTTTTGAAATATGTAGCTCGCGCGACGGATATTTTTCCGGAGAGAATTGTTAGATGAGCGAAATCAATTCTATTTTCGGTGGAGAAAATAAAATAGTTCGACGAGCGATGGGGTGTCGGCAAGTGATCCGATCGATTGACCCCATAAGGTGTTCGAATAGCCGCGTTGAGAACCTCTGTGACAGACAATCCTTTCACAGATGGCGCTACGTGTCCGGGTGTGGTGAATAACCATAGAGTGACGCGTAACGTGAGTCACAGTAGCGCACGAGTCTCTGTGCAGTTCTGTATTTCGTGACACTTTCTCCAGTAGAAGTTTTCTATTAAACAGGTATGTAAACATTCATTACATTGTCCGAGGTTCCTCACCCGGAACACGCGACACATTGTTTAAAAATCGCGACGGTGCATCGCGGAACGCGTGAAACATTTGACAGCAGTCCTCCTCTCCTCTGGAAGGGCGGCCATTGTTTACTGTGTCCTCGATTTTTTTTTACTACTCAAGTTACGTTCCTTGGCTTTTGGAAATGTATTTTCATGATTTTTTTTAGATGAGAATCATTCGAATTTGAGATTCAACGAGGTCTTCGACACGCGCGGAGCCTTTCTCGGGAAAAAGTTATCCATAGTCAAATATAGCCTGTACCGATATAGACTAGGGAAAGTTTGCAGACAAAGAGCCACAATGTATAATTAGAAAATCAAAATGCACTGCTGGAGCTCGATTTCTCGACTACACTAAGCTGTACATTTACTCGACAGTGCTACGAGAAATGCAACATCGAATGCTATCGATGACACGAAACTTTATCTCCCGTATCGGAGAGTACAGTCCACGTTACAATGCTCTACTTCTGTTTTTGTTTTCGCAACGATTAAATACCGAGTCAAGTTTAGACGAATGAACTCATCGGTGGCTTGCGAATGTTTGCGCGAACTCGATTTTCAAGAGAAATTACTGGAAAGGAAAGTCGTAAAACATTTGTCTGCTAGGTTATAGGTTATTTCTTCATTCGGAGAGAAATGTTGCAAGAGAATTACAACTTATTCGCGAGTAAGCATATTTTAAAGTCGTCGCTCGGTTAAAGAGTAACGTCCTCTTTATCGTGCCAAGCAGACGATCTTATTTTTATCCTGATATCGATTACACTGCCATTTCCCGAATTAATTGTCTAAAATTATGTAAATAAAAATAATTTTTTAATAAATACCACGTTCTTAAAAACGGACTAAAAAGTATTAAATAATTTTTCAAATAATTTATCATGCGCCCCAAGTTTTTCGTCTGACATCTTACAAGTATTTTCATAGCAATTCAAAATTCACAATCAGTAATTTTCACCACTGTCTGTACGAGGTTAGGAATCATTAATTATTTACATAATTATTTTCTGCTTTTTAGTCTTGCGTATGTGAAATTTTTCAATCGACTTTCGCTATGTTCCCAATTTCAAGTCTCTAGCTCATCGGAAAGTTAGTTTAAAATCAAAAGCAAAATTCGTCACCCAACAGGCAGACAAACAAAAAAATAAGAAACCGAGCTAATAAAAATGTAGTAAAATAAATGATTCGCTTTGACAATAAATAATAAAATGAACATTTCCACGGTATCGATCGAATCGATTGTCGAATTCGCATAACCTTATGCGTGCAACGTGTTTTCGTTAACTTTTTTTCTGTCAAAGTTCAGAAGTTAACATTTGTAAAGAAAATTAAGACAGCTACGGAATTTAAAAGATCATTTAGAGCTTCAAAGAAAATTCCGAACTGGCCGTACAAAGCCAGCTGAATCTTTATTTATACTTACAGGGATACCAACATGTCCTCCCGCAAAACTGCCGGCCGTCGTGCAACGACGAAGAAGCGCGCGCAGCGCGCCACATCCAATGTCTTCGCGATGTTTGATCAAGCTCAAATCGCTGAATTCAAAGAAGCCTTCAACATGATCGACCAGAACCACGATGGTTTCATCGATAAGGAGGATCTCCACGATATGCTTGCATCTTTAGGTCGGCTGAAATTATTTACAAGTTTTATCTACATCGAATAATATAACAAATCAGTAGAAAATTTTGTTCAAGCTGAAAGTGTTAAATATTTTATTTGATCACATTTTCAATTCTTCCAAATTATTATGAAAATATTTTGATCGTTGCGAGGTAATAGCCAAAATTAAGATCGACCGAATAACTAAAAAAAATATTTTCTTATCAAAGAATAATATTTTAGGAAAAAATCCAACCGATGATTACCTGGAAGGCATGATGAACGAAGCTCCAGGACCAATCAATTTCACGATGTTCTTGACACTGTTCGGCGAAAGACTTCAAGGCACCGATCCGGAGGACGTGATTAAAAATGCGTTCGGCTGCTTCGACGAAGAGAACAACGGTCATATAAACGAAGAACGTCTCCGCGAGTTGTTGACGACGATGGGAGACAGGTACCGCTTCATACGTCTAACTAAAACTTCGATTGTATGCGACAAACAAAGGAAACTGAGTCAGTAAATCACTATTCTCATTTAAGATTCACGGACGACGACGTGGACGAAATGTATCGCGAGGCTCCCATAAAGGGATCGATGTTCGACTACATCGAGTTCACGCGAATTTTAAAACACGGAGCTAAAGACAAGGACGAGCAGTGAGGCAACTACTCGAATCATCTGTACTCCGTATTTGTGTGATCGATTGCGCAAAAAACGAGCGTCTATATCGTTGCAATTGTAAAGTTTGAAATATTACTTGTATTTTGTACATCCTCTATTAATGAGCATAACCGAAAATCTAGAGTTTATATTATTTTTCGAATGACAGCCTTATCACTGGAACATGTCCTGAAAATGTGTAGACTCGTGATCATTGTATAACGTTCACCGTATTTATTTCGATGGAATGAAAAGGAAACTAGAGAAGAAACTTTAACATGTTCTTGCCATAAGTTGCGCTCGCTGAAGAGTTCGCGAGACCGAAATATGTAATATATTATATGCTACATGTGGATCTGTAGCCGTTGAAAAGTTGGCATTTATATTTTAATATACTATTGTACATCAAAAGCGTAGTGTCTTTATAACCACTCTATTAGGCGTATATTCAGTGGTGCTTTGTGCACTGGTAGACGCAAATTTAGTTTCTCAGTTTTCATAAAAGTCTGTTCTCGATATTTTTTGTATTCGTTCCTATAGAAAAACACAGTTTGTCGGTAACGACGCAGTAAAACGTTGTTCGGTTGACCGCGCTCGACAATGAAAATATTTACATTGCAACTTAACCCAAAACAATAAAAATATCTACGTACGCGTTTCTTACAACCGCTAGATATCAAGAGAGAACTAGAATTTTATTTATCTATGGTTTATTTTAATGTGGTCACATTAACAGCTAGGTTATACAAACGTGAATTTACAATTATTTATACAAATCAATGAATTTGAAAAAGGGAAGTACGCTTCTAATGTTGTCTTGTAGAACTAGAATTGAATAATATTAAATTTTGTGTTTTCGCGCACGGTTCGATCGCTGCATGAGTCATCTTCAAAAGAGACATTTTTGCGTTATCTATGGCAACAAGTTTTCTATTATCTCGATCGACAATTTTAAATAAATAAATTGCTATTTACTTCGCACAGATTGGATCCGTGTTCATCGAATCTGTGCACCGTAACTATCAATTTATTTATTTAAAATTGTCAATCGAGACCAAAGAAAACAGTTATTATGAATGGCAAAACGTATCGATTCTGTGTGCCGTAAATATCAATTTACCTATGAATAATAAGTATTTAGAGAAAAGTAAATTTTACTCCACGGTGTGAGATACCTACCAAGAATTGAATGTTGAAGAAGTAAATTAACTACGTAGGAAGTAGCGAAGAGACACAGAGGGGTGAAACACAATCGTCTCGAACGACCTTCGGCGTAAATGTTCGAAAAGTGGCCTGTCCCGACACGATCGCGACCGACCGAGTCTCGGAGCGTTCTGCGTCTGCGCGGTGTCGTTTATGTACAGTGTATACGCGGAATAAAATCCAACGAAGCCGCAGTATCATTTCCACTGGTGTCGGAGTGGGGTCCGGCTCTGTTGGTTTCCTCTGTCGAACCGCTTTCCCTGTCGCGTCTTTTCGCTCGGTGGTTGTTTCGTTCCACAGCGCGGGCGACAGTAACGAGCAACAACGAAGAGAGGTAACCGGTGGATAGGATACGCATAAAAGAACGGGTGTCAGTGCGCATCCAGGAGCATCGGCGTTGGCCGATCTCCTCGTTCGGCCCGGGATCGCTCTGGGAAATCGCGAACAACTCGATGATCCACCGTGGTTCGCGCGGTGTGTTTACCAGTTCGGTGGATGAAGTTGTCAGAGTGAAGAAGCACCGTTTAGTACTCAACAACAATTAGTCCGCGATCGTTTTCGGTGCTTGGTGTGTCTTTGGTGGCTGGTAGATGTGAGTTGTATATATAATTCTGATTGAACATATAACAAGTGAAGAGAGTTTTCTCGGGGCAAAGAAACACCGACTCGGGACGGAGAAGGGAAAGAGAGAATGAGACGAGGGACAGCCGAAGCTGCCAGCCGCGAATTGGGTTACGTCCCGTTCGCCTGGCGACGATATATGACGCAACGACCACCCTTCGCGAGTACCACCGGTCCTCGTAATCTTCTCGTGTCGCTTTAACTGCGACAGGACACTCTCTCGCCCGTCCCGTCTCGCGTCGATTCGAGTGTCGCTTGTCACTCGGGACACACGCGGAAATAATCAGCTCGCGGTGTGTGCCTCTACGTACATGCGACCAACGATCAACTATCATCCCCGCCCCGTCGCTTCGTCGCCTCCGTCGACGTTGCCCCCCGCGTCCACTCGATTGCGCAGCTAGTTTTGGAGGTTAGCCGATCACGATTGAGAAACTCGAACGAAAGCGACACCCACCGAGCGAGCCAGCCGGATCAGCTGTTCCCCAGGACGACCTTTTCGACGCTAACCCCTTCGGTGAGTCTGCTATTTCTTCTTCTCTTTCTATCTGTCATCGTTACTCGAACTGTCAACCCTCGGCAAGGTCCTCTTCGGTCACTTCCGGTTTCTCTTTCGTTTTATCGATGCATCTGCGAACACAGGACCCCCCGCGACCAAAAAATTCTTTTGTAACCACCCCGTTTACCGACACTTCTCTTCGACCCTTAATTTTTTTCCTTTAAACGCGTGGAACAATTGAAATTTCATTTAGACACGCAAACGTTATCATTTGTTAAAAAAGGGAGTTTGAAGGCCGAAACGACTCGTCCATTTTATGTGGTAATTGTATTATGGTGCAACTGCGTCGCACTTTTTCTCCCGGATGGGAATATCTATGAATTGAATTTATTTTGAACCGTGGGTGTAAGTGAGTGAGAAATCAACCCTTTAACAGGTTAAAAAAAAATTCTTTTGTAACTGTCCCGTTTACTGATACTACTCTTCGACCCTTGATATTTTTTCTTTAAATGCGTGGAACAATTGAAATTTCATTTAGCCATACGTATGTTATTATTTGTTAAAAAAGGAGTTTTAAGTCTGAAACGTTTCGTCCATTTTATATTGTAATTGTATTGGGGTGCAACTGCGTCGCATATTTGTCCCCTGGATGGGAATATGTAAGAATTGAATTTATTTTGAACCGTGGGTGTAAAAAGCGAGAAATCAACCCTTTAACAGGTTAAATTCGCTGGATTTGGACTCGCGCGCTCCCACTTGGGCGTTCTCTCCTTGACGTTTCGAATCTATTGCGCAATTGTTGCAACGTTCTACTCTCACGTAGTCGATCGTCTCCAACCGAGTAATTAGAGGCTCGCGACCGTGCGCTTTAGAATTTTCCAACGGTGATCGGCGCTTTTGTTTGATTAAGTTTCGCGAGTTAGAGCAATTCGCTGAACGCGGGGGAGGGTTGCATATAGATTGTGCTCGAGTCTGAAGCGTACCTCGTCAATTTATACTCGAACTGCGCACCGCGCGTTTATTACGACGCTGGGAAAATTCGTGCATTCGAACCGGAGATTTTCATCGTTGCAATATTTTTTCAATCTGTGTATGTATTATTTTTCAAACGAAAAAACGTTTCTCTTGAAAACGATCTATATAGAGATCGAAATGTTGAGATGAAGGTTTAAATAATTGCAAAATTGCTGCTTTTTATAATTGATCGAATTGTGCGCCGAAACCACAAAATTTATTATATATTTTCAATTGAGAAGAATTTTATATTTTCATCCTTAATTTCATAACGTTTACTTAAGGAACTTAAACTTAAACTACAAGGAAAATGGCGAATACAAATGAAAAGTTAACACAATATAAAATCAAATTTAGAAACAGAGTAGGTAAATTGTTTAGTGGTTTGCTTGTTCATTTTCGAAGGATTGTTACGTCCAGAAACATTATTCACGCCTTGACGACCGCTTTCAAGCAATCCAGTAGGTCGTAGGTAGTAAAAATATTTTTAGAAAATCCATACGCGTGTTTTTCGTAAATATTTTTCAGCAGATGATTCAAAATGTATGCACAGCTTTCCGCGTTGTTTAACGGGTAGCGTTTACTCAGTGTATAGTAATGTCCACAGTTCAGTTGAAAGTAGTTGATTGCGACGGTGGGTGGTTTTAACTGCGAAGAAGCGAAATAAAGGGAATATCGGGAAATAGCTCGCACAAACAGAGGGAAAGGGGAGTATAATGAAACGTAGCGAAACAGGAACTTTCACAGAAATAATAGAGTTTCTTTTCCATGTCGTCTGCGACGGACACCTTAGTTAGCGGATTTTATCCGTGACATTATAAACTGCGATCGTAAAATCGATTGCCTATAATTGCGAATGTACGGCGACGTCCACCGTTGAAATACCAACGTCAACAAATTAATAACACCTCGGTGATACATCTTTTACAGTGACCAACGTTAAAATACTAATTTCAACTTTCCCGGAAGATTATATAATATTGTATAAAAAAACATGCACTGGAACAACGAAGTATAGCGTTATCGAACGTCTTAGGAAATTTCACTTATTGGTACAAGTGTTGGAACAGTGTTGGAAACCTAAATTGATGTTTTCGACGCAAAGATTCGATCCTATGTTAATAACTAAGCAATTTTGCAAATAACTATAACTGTGTCTCAACGTTTCGGTCTAGCTTAAGATCATTATCAAGAAAAATTTTTTATACAAGGTGTTCAGACTATTACTAGCCAGACTTTTTTTGTAAATACTAAATATTAGTCTTAAATTAATATTATTAAAGTAATTTAATATTTCCAGTCTTAAACTAGACCGAAGCGTTGAAAAAGTTATTTGCAAAATTGCTTAGTTATTAACATAGGATGGAATCTATGCGCGAAAAACATCAATTTAAATTATTCACAAGTTGTCTATCGAGATAAAGGAAATAGTTAGTGTGGGAACCGTTTTGTGGGAATTTAATGCTGCTCGCGTTTCGCTGGGGTCATCGAAAAATTTCCATCGGGGACAAACGTTTCTTCGCGTTTCAAGGGGAACCGAGACTTGCAAATGGCTGGGCCGTTAAATCGAGCGTGGATAGTTAATATCGAAGCAGTAGACAGCACGTGACTATGGATGAGAGCGTTGTCAAAAGGAGCGTCGCGTGTTCTCTTCGAGCTGAGAGACCGACGTACGTACAAGAGTCCTTTATCGCGTCTCCGTAAAGTCTGGACGCTAATTGGCAAAGGACGAACACTCCGCGGGCGAAAAATAGATCTTTCCGAGGTGAACTGCCGGCACGGAGCGTCCAGCAACGTTTTATCGAATCGCAAAAAGCGCAAAGAGAGGTAACACCGTGTACGTTGCGTATGCTCCACGCGTAACACGATCCAACGCTCGAACAACCGGTCGCGTATCGCTTTGATATTGCGTAACGGCGTCCGCGCGACCACGGAACAATATTAATGCGAACGGTGTTACGAATTTAACCTGTTAACCCTTACGCTGTCAATTATCTCTCGCTTTTCGTCATTATCGAAGCCGATCCTCGCGTGCCCCTTCTACGTCGCTGCAGAATATTCAAGTTATCTTTGGATTAAAATTTACAACGCTTAAACAAATATATCTTTTATAATATATAAGAATAATAATAAAAAATAAAATACTTTGTTATCTTGTTATGTACGAGTCCGTATAAGAAAGTATGAAAAAACTACTGCTTTGTTTTTGACAATATTGAGAACTGAAACGAATATGGATGTTACTAAATGGGCTGTGTAATGCCTGTAGTGCATGTGGGTAATAAGGTCTTTATCTTCCAATTGTCTTTTCCATTTTCCCTTTAGAAAAGCGAGGAGGGTAAAGACGTGTAAAGCTTTGTTCCGGTAATAGCAGCGATGACAGCGAGATGAGAGCAATAATGATAACTGCGAGATAAGAATAAAGCCACTCGCACCGGACAATGGAGTTGCGAGAAACAAATTGAATTATAAAAAAAGAAAAGAAGGGGCGAATGAATAAAACACGCGTTCCTCGACGATTTAACTGGTCGTCCCGGTTAGCGGGTCAATGCGTCTGCCGCAGGGTTGTCCCGGCGGTCCCAGTTTCCGTGATTCGCGAGCAAAATGTGCTCGGCGGGGATCGGTCGGGAAAAAAAGGTTGTGGGCTCGACGGCCGTCCGTGCTTAATTAAGAAATTACGCGCGGAGAGTAACAAACTTGTCCCGCGAGAAGTGCCTCGCGGCTGGATCTTGGAGACACGTACGCCGCCCCACAGTGGGGGGAGTGGAGGGTGTTCGCCCGATTTCAGCGGCCACAGCCAATTCAAAATTTGCTGAATTTTCATGCAAAAAGAACGGATTTTTCGAGTGCAAAATGTATCCATAAAATGGATCGTATCAGATTGTAAAGTTTGTAGTAATTTTTCAATCGAGTAGTGCGGATAATAATTAATATTTTAACGTTATTCGTCTATTTTATGTACTTTTTAAATCTGTTTAAAATACTTATTATAAAGAATGCTGTGTTTTAAATATACAGCCGTGGCGAAAAGTATATAAATTTTACAATTCATGTAAAATTTAAAAAATTGAATTCTGACCGCTGAAATCGGACAAAAACACCGCACTGTACGTCGTTGGAAAAGTATTATAAAAGACAGAGATAGAAAAAATACGGTAAAAAAGCGAGGAGTTTTTTGGGTGGAGAAACTGGGCCCGGAGCCGGTCGAACAGGAAGTCCGGCTGATCGGTATAAAGTTACGCACCGAAATTAAGTCGTGGGAAGTAGTTTTGTTATCCGTTGTTTTTTTTCGTGAGCCGCACCACCTGCAAACCAGTTCTCTGTGGAAGCGGTATTAGTAGTAAGCTAATTGCGTCCGAGTCAGGGACGACTCTAATACGTCGACCACGTTTCCAAACAGGTCGCTCCAGATACCGATGCGACACGAAACCGGCTAATACGTTTAACTTGGAAATCTGTTAGGCGATTTCGCGTTCTGTGTCGCGAATCCTCGCGACAGGCGGCTCGCGTGTCGCGGTGTTTCGCTGGAGACGTCTAATCCGCTCGACCCGCGGCTAATAGTTTTATAAAATTATCACCAGCTTGCGTAACCCAAGCCCTCTCTCGTGGTTCGATCGACCGTAACACCGTTGCTTGTCTGAACCGGACGCCTCTCTTCTTGCCTCGCGGACCTTTGCCTAGATCGCACTGCTCTCGTGACCCATCCAAATTGGATAATAAAACTGTACCACGCGTGGACACCATCGCCGGAAAGACTCCGAGCACGCCCGCGATCGTTTCCCTTCTAATGCGAGCTTTTCAATATAGTTCAATATTGTATATCGTTAAAACAATCGTATGTTTCGAGAAATAAAAAATGTGGGTAACGCACAGATTTCTGATTAGCTTATTATAGGTAATGATTGATAACATTTTTTTTTAATTGTTGCCATGTAACAAAATTCTATTAATTTACGCTATTCGTGTATGGATTAAACAATGATTAAAACTGGATTAAATATTTGAAATATTTGAAAATGAATAATTAAATATATCGATTTGACGATTCTAAAAAATTTATTAACTAACTGGGTTTTTTTTATAAATCTCAAGATAATTATTTAAATTATTTGAATGAATTCTGTATAGATAGGTTAATGTAAATCAAGTCACATTTCTGAGCTGTAAGGCTGAAATAAAACAAATTATTATTATTATTACATACTATCTCCAATTCTTTATTTTAAAAAAAATTACCATTGGATGTACGAATAACATAAACGGCGTTATTTCGAAAACTGGTGTTCCCTCCGATCACATTCACCTAACATCCCTGTTCACAGCGAATAACTCGGGCGCATGCATCGCGGGAGATACAGAAATTGTCCCGTATCGTTAGTATACGTATTTCATCTATATAACTCGCGGTCGGAGAACCAGCCGGGTTAACAGGTTAAACATATCGATCCGAGCTGAAAAGATACATTTGAATGAAATTGGATGTCTGCGGTGGATAAACCGCAATTCGTACCAACCTCTCTGTTTTTCTCTCCCTCCCTCGGAAAACGTTCCGATAAAAGTTGAACCGTCAATTCCGAGGCGGCTCTACATCGTTCCACCGTCATATCGAAGGACGTTGTAACTGGTAACGCGTGCGTGCCGCGAGCGCTATAAACGAAGTTAGGCTAGCCTCTGAAAGTTCCGTCACGTTTCGTCTTGTCGGGTAATAAAACCGTACGGTGCAGCGGTGCATACATGTGAAATATTGGTAACTTTATAGAAAAGGTCAGAGTACTCCGATTTCGATGAAATTTTCATATGTTATGCAGTAACAATTCCGAACAACTTTTTCGTTCTCCAATATGAGGGGTCGCTTTTAGTTTTTGAGATATTTGCAAAAAACTATCGCGAGTACTGTATTGAATTTTTCGTATTCCTGCACGCTCCGCGGCAAGTCTTTTGCAAATATCTCGAAAACTAAAAGCGACACCCTCTATATAATTATTTAATATTTTTCAGCGAACCTATGTACGGTTGGTGTTTCATTCTAGACTGTAATCTTATTCATGGCAATCGCCTTATAGATAAATAAATCGTTATTCACCAGCGTAGGTTTGGCTATCTATATAGCAGCGCGATTAAAAGTATTTATGCGAACGCGGTTATCTCGAAAATGGGTCACGGATGAGCCGTACAAACTATCGCACCTCGTTTCAGACGTTGTCCTCTTTCGGGACAGCGAGTTGTCGTGTTCACCGATATACATAAGAATATATTAGCGGAACGACAGGCCTCTTCTTATCCACGACACTCGAGGTAAAGTTCAAGCAAATTGCCTCGCGCCAGTCGCGTGACGATCGCGCGAGCGGAATGATCGACGAAGACACAGGGGTTGACCATGTTACGCCACGTGTGTGATTCGAGCCGCGAAATCAACTCGCGGAACATCCTCGTCGGATCGAATACGATCCAGCTTGATCCCGGCTGAATAAGCCTGTCGATCGTTGATCTTATCTAGCCCGTATCGCGGCGATCGTGCTCCGACGAACGTGCAATCATGTTGTTTGCCGCAAGCCAGAAGTGCGCCGTATTAACTCGTCGGAGAGGCTCGATCATCGTGTAAGCTCGCTGAAATTATCACGAAGCTGCGATGATAACACGGGTTTAGGTCAGTTCGGTCTCTCTACGATGTACAGTAGGTTCCTTTCACTAAAAATATAGATAACGAGTCTAATATGTTGTAAATAATTTATTCGATGCTATGTTAATAACTAAGCAATTTTGCAAATAACTATAAATTATTCAACGTTTCGTCTGTAAAAATTATAGCAGAAAAAATATTAATGATTTCGGCGCAAAGAAACAGCTAATATGTTGTCTAGTATTTTTATTGCTAAAACCAGGAGTAAATATCTTGGGTGAAATGAAAAAATCACGAAGAGAAATATATAATTTCGAGTGTAAATGGTTCGTCTCGAGGGTAGACGAGAGGCTGAGCGAATTACCATTACAGCAAATTGCTTGCTCGGTTATTAGGTAGCGTCGCAGTCGGCCACGTTGAAACGATCCACGAGTATACCAGTATTTTCGGATCATCGTCGAGCAGCGGTGCATTGTTGTTCCCTCGTAGAGCTGCCAACCTGTTTCGTCGTTCGAGCCCTAATTACCTCGATCGCCTCGCGATAACACGGAATCGCATGCTCGCTACAATACGATTGACATTTTTTTTCGTCAAGGACGACCGACATTCCCGACGCGCTGCCTGCCATTTCTCTTTCCTCGGCTCGAAGAAATGTCGCGATTCTTATTGCTCGATTCCCCGAGTGCGTGCACTTTCCCCCTCGCCGACAGTTACAGTAATAATAAAAGATATACGAGAGGCGTAAAAAGTTTTATTATCATAGCCATTTCTCGCGCACGATACTGCTCAGCAAGGTAGTTCCTCGAACAATCGTTTGCAAGGTCTTTTATTATTTATTGTGGACGGGCAGAAGCTCTTTTTACATAAGTGTTTACAAAGAAAAAAGAGAAAGATACAAGACTACTTATCTAATACGAAAGAAGGGCGCAGAAGGCATTTTATTATTATTATGATGTATTATAGACGGACAGAAACATAAATAGTGCATAATCGTTGCAATAATGTGATTCATTGGATTAATTAATCCATAAGTAGATTTCGCTTTTTTAATTATTAATCAATATGATTATTAATTAAATTAAAAATAAAGTTCTGGTCGGATATTATTCCTCGAGCAGGTAATCGGTCAGGACTAGTATGCTTTCATCGTAGGAAACGTTGTTGGATTGGAACACTGGGGATCCTGTTGGATACTCTGGTTGCAGGATTCTTCGTCGCACGCGTTCGCATCGACGCGTAGCGTCACGGCGTCCAGACATCTCGCGGCCTCCTGACACACCAAACTTTAACCCGCTCGTTCTCTAACACGAGCCGGCTGACCCGGATATATTTTGGCTCGAGATTGTATCGCGGCTAGACCAAGTCCAACGTGCTTTGGAGAAAGACGATGTACAGCGCACGAACCTGCATACCGGACCGATATAGCTCGGCCGCGACCGTTTCGCGCGGAAATTGTTTACCCAGCGCACAGTGGGTTAGCTTGTCTGCCTGGTCTAGCTGATCTCGCAGTCGACCTGGCCGAACAAGCTACTTTTTTTCGACAGAAATTCCTCGACGCGCAAACTGCATTCTCAAATGCCAACCTCGATTGGTTATCCGAGACAGATAAAATATTAATAATTTGGGCGCAACGGTTGGATCAAATAAACATTATAAAGCAATTTTACAAATTAATTTAAACTTTCAACGCTTCGATTCTTGTGTGGATCATTTTCAAGAAAGGAGAAAACTGCGTCTGAAATTATAACAGTGAAAAAGAGACACCGCGAAAAGGTTCAAACACTTAAAGCGAAGTATACTTATGTAATAATTAATCCAATGAATCTATTTATAACAGTATTTATTTTTTTCTTTGAAGGGGTGAAACCTTTAAATGAAACTCCATAGTTATTTTTAATAAGGCAATTTTCATGCTTGCACTTGTATCAATTTTGTTAAGTAAGAATTTGCACAGGATATCGCGGTAAGAAATGCTCGTTAAAATCGAAGTCGGTCGGCTGGGGTTATTCCGTTGGTAGGCCGAGTATCTGACCTCGAGAAGGCCCTGGCTCTCTAGGAAAGAAAGTCTGTAGAGTGTTGTATGCCAATAAAATGTGGTGAGTTAGTAGCGTTGGGGGTGCTCCTCCGCGTTTCGATAACGAAAGCCGAAAGCGGCTCGGAGATAGACTCGGGGGGATGGTAGAAGCCTGGCTCTCCTATAGAATGAACGACGCCGCCGATTCCACCGGGGGTTGGTCTCGTAGCGCGCAGGCGTCGTATCGATTTCTTCCTTTGCCTTTGTCAATGCCTTTGCCTTTGCTTTTACCTTTACCTTTACCTTTAACTCTGCTTTTGCATTCGCTATCGCCGTGCGTGTACACAAGAACCGACCAGCCGACCGTCTCACGACCGTTCCCTCTTCCTGTGCAGCCCACGGTCACTATTATCGCGGGGGATGCATCGGACGAGCACTATGCAGGCTTTCCCGACGGTTCCACGTATCGATAGCCTTTCGATTTTCACCCCTGTAGGCGAGAGAATTTGCGCGAAAAATGCCGCAACATTCTTCGAGGGATGAAATAATTCTTGGTCGAAAAGTTGCGAGGATTTCAGGGGTGGGCATTTCTTTAAAAATGAAAAATTACATTTAGATTCAGGGTGTGTTGAGTAGGAACCTCGATGAAGCGAAAGTTGGCGTTATTGGAGGTCTGTTTGCGCCACCGATGATGGGAAACTGTTTCGATAAACGGCAGTCGAAGTTGAACGGAAACGAAACAGCGGATTCGACCGGAAATTGTTGACCGTGACAAGGTGGCGGCTGGGGGTGACTCTCGCGCTTTGTAAGAGAAGTCTGCTCGATCGCAGGCGTTTCGCACCTCGACCCTGTGATTCTTGAACGCTCGAGTTTGGGGAAATGGGATCGACTCGCCGTTGGTTCGAGTTTCGACCCCGACCGGAGTGGGTTTCCGCGCACCAACCCCTTGTTCCCAGGCTGTGCATCGTGCGTGGGCGAGTCCATGTTGATCGTTACTCCCCGGATTTATTTGCAATTTCCCCGAGGACCTTCCGAGCATCCCAGTTCCCCTTTAGTGGTCCTGTTTATTGTCGTGGATGGACCGCTGATTTTTTTTCACCTGTTTGTATTGCCATTTGCTACCCTTTTAGATCAGGCTACTCGACTATGAAATAATATCGAACAAGTTGATAACGAGGTAATTTTATTTGCAATTTACCTGAGGACCTTTCGAGCATCGTAGTTCCCTTGAACGGTCCTGTTTATTGTCGTGGATGAAAAACAAAATCGGACGGGTAAAAAATGATGGGACTAGTTGAACAGGCCCCCATGTTTGATAGCAGAGATATCCGATCGACTGTCGTTTTCCAAGCGCGATTCCGGTCAGAATGCGAAAAGTATGCGAAGTACGCGGGTATGGTTGCGTCGAATGGCCAAGACGGTTGGAACGATCCCCTTGGCCGTCCACCGTTTACCGTTGATCGTTTCACCGTGCACCCCTTGGCCCGTCGCTAATTGGAGCCAGCGGCCAAGCTAAATCTCCCGGTAGCGGCGCAGGTATTTGTACGGGCAGCTTCTTCCGGTTCGTTAACCGAACGAATCGGACGAGCTGGTCTCTCGGCCGCAAATCGCAGGCCTGTGGCGCACCTGTTCGCAGCCTGCTCGATCGGACACGTCGGTTTTCGAGGGTGGAGCGACAATGAAATTCGATAGTCTCGGATAACCTATCCGGTGTGCGGCGGGATCGTTGGGTTCACGGGTCAGCGAGTTCGCGACAATGCCGAAAGCCGGACAGGGATAGTCTCTGGTCGACGATCAACGGTGAAACGGTGGATAGGGGGAACGGGGAAGAGGAAGGGTCGAAGCGAAAGTGTGGCGATCTTTGTGTTAAGTGCTTGAAACTCCATGCATCCTGCCCATCCTGTCTCCGAGACTCGAACGTGTCGTTGCCCTGTCGGCAACGCTTGCCAGAGCTTCGCAACGCGTTACGCGGTATTGCGTACCTACGCGCAACTCGATCGACCGACTTAGGTCCGCTCGCCACTCCTCATTAACTTTCATTAACGGGTAATCTTCGGTTCGATACGGAACCATCAGCCGTTCCGAGCCTGCAGAGGTTTCTCGGGGCATTAACCCGGCGGGGCACGCTCTCAGGGCCTTTCGCAGGAAAATGCAATGATCGTGCTCCATCTTTCGATACTCTACGCACTGATCGGTTATCGCTGTTCACGTTAACACGTTTGTCGCCCAGCGCAATTCGGTTGAGTTTCTAGCGGGGCCTAAATCCACTTTCAGTTGGATTTGGGCCCAGCGAGAAACATACCCGTCACCCAGATCTGGGTGACTACCATTCGTCACCGTAGGGGAGGGTGTCCATAAAGGATTCCGCCACCGCCCTTACACAAAAAAAAATAAAGAAGAGATGAAAGAAACGCGTTAATATCGGCGGTGCACTTATTTGTTGCGGTGGTCAGACGCGGCGCGTTTAACATGGAATGTCAGCACACCGTACAACATGACATAGGTGCTGAGGGTAGGGTAGGCGTGCAACAGTGGCCCGATGCAACTCGCGCGCGGCGTGGATCTTTCTCGTCAAGGGCGAACATATTTTGATCGATACAGAGACGCCAGAAGGAACACGGTTTCAGCCGTGTTACCAGTTACGACGCAAAACGGGCCGCACACAGTTGTTGCACCCACGTCGTCGGCACACCGGCATCATACACGTGTGTATCGTGTGCTCAAGTCATTCGCCAGAATTAGATCGAGGCGGGCGGCGAATGATGGACGTCCGCGTTTCAAATTCGATACGTGCATACGCCCGCCGATGCCTTTTCTCGCCTCGTTCTTTTCGGGCCGTTTAGGTTCGCGTGACGCATTCCGAGAGCAGAGCTCTTCGTTCGAGGCGAATCTCTCTCTCTCCAGTTATTAACGAGATACCTAGGCATCCACCGGCTCCGTTTTAACGACGCTACTGTGCGCCTCTCGAGTGCCTTCCCCCTCGTTCCTTTGTTCCCTTTATTATCGAGCCATCGAAATCGCGCTCCGTACGATTACTCGTCTGCACTCTCCTCTCGTCTCTTCTCCCTCTCTCTTCTCTTGTTCGCTCTCTCCTCGTCTCACCTCTCGCCAACTTCCGTCTACGCGAGGCTTATGTAACGCGTCATCCGCGTTCTCTCGCACATCGCATCTCGCTCTCGTCGCTTTTCGATCTAATTTTGACCGTTGCTACGCTTCTTCCCGCTAATTCCGCGAGCTTACGTTTTCACAGCCACGCTGGATCGTTCGTCATTCCGACTAAACGACCAACGACCCAGCTGCGAATTAGGCTGCGGTTCTACCGAATGCGATTCTCCCAGGAGTGTAACGTGTTCTCGAGGTGGTGTGGAAACTCTCGATTTTTTTTTAATTCGACGGTGTTTCGATGACAGGCGCAGTTTGATCGTCGAGAGTTTCCGACTGGGAAACTGGCTAATGGCCGCGAAACGAACCCGAAGAGATTTGCGCGGCGATGCTGTATGCATCCACTGGATATATAGATAGAACAGCAGGCACGGAAAGCACGCGGTAACGCACGCTTCCGCGACCGTAAATTAGGCGTAGCGAGAGTTGAATTAAATCGTTGCACCGACCATTTGAAACCAACCCCGGACCACGGGAACTCGACGCAACGATAACAGACTCTCACCGATAAGATCGCGATCGCTCGCACGATTATTCGGGGATTACGAGTCTTCGCGCGAACCAACGAGAATCACGATGCCGCTCGAGTAGATGAAATTCCCAACAAAAACATCCTGTAAACAGGAGCCCAGTAAAAAGTTGTGAGATCAAACAAATTACGAGCAAGTTCGTTAGCTTAAAAATACCTGTTGCAATATGAATAACGCCTGATGTCAGTCCGGAAGCATGATGCTTTTTTCAATTGAAGTTCTCGCGTGACGTTTCCCAGGGAATACCCGGGCTGGTCGTTAACAAAGATGGCACGTAGGATGACCGAAGCGTTGAGGAAATTGTCTCGGTGCGCTGACCCGCGTTCACAGCTGGATCGAAATAACTTGGCCTGGTTCGTGGAACCATCGAAATCCCTTGAAAGCTTTCTCGTCGACCGATTCCGCGAGACCAGACGTTTTCCGTAAAATTTACAAAACGCCCATCGTCGCCGAGTCTCGAAGATGAAGCCGCGTTGCTATCTTTCCTTTTGCAACCTGCAACTTGCAACCTGCAATTTCATGGCGAGACCATCGCCGCTGCACCGTCATTACATCGTTCGTTCATTATCGCTCCCCCGCTGTTCTCCCGGTTTTTTCGAACTTTCCTTTCAAGCCGAGCGAGTTGTGAATGAGACTCGCCCTCTCGCTCTCTCTCTCTCACTCGCTTGCTATCTTTGAGCAATTATTCCGTTACGCGTTGCCATCGCGACTTGCGTCGATGAGTCACGCGGCAAGAGTGTACGCACCTTACGAGCCACGTATTCGTCAGCGTCGATATCGAACACGATTCACGTGCGATGCCAGTTACACGACTCGGAACACGAGACACAATCCACCAAGCTGAATGATCGACCGACACGCGCCTGCCCCCCATACACTCGCGCAGCGTGTCGTGTCTTTGTTCGGCCCGTGTTTCTCTAATTAATTCATCTCTTCCAATCATCGCCATCGTCTATCAAAGAATCAAAGCAATTCGCAAGATCTTCTTCACCTTGTGCGTATTCTTCGTTCGGGCATTAATAAGGAAAGTGTGTAATTTAAATTTAATTTATCAAACTTCTCTCTAATTTAATATCGCCGTTTGAATTAAAGAACTAGGTAACTTGAAGTTCTTACATATAATAACAGAGAAAATTATCTGGAAAAAAATATGAACGCATCCACTTGCGAAATTCAATTTTCTGATCCGAGAGTGTGCACCGACGAATTCGACTCTCTAGAGTAACACTCGCCGTAGTTTTTTTCCTCTGAGATGGACAGGTACCTTACGGATGTTTTTGTCAACCGTTCAACATAAACGTTCGCCGACTTCCAAAAGGTTGAACGATGAGGTTTTTCAAGTTTTACGGTCTGGAGAACGTCGTCGCGAGACGGGCACTCCGGTTTGCGCGGTACACAGCGGTAAGGGAAAGGGGACGTAATCGAATAAGAAGTGGGTTTTCGCGAGCGCCTCGGCGCAAGGTTCGCGGGGTAGCTGGCAATGAGTTTATTGGATTACCTCACCGCGCGACGCATCGCTGCAACTTGACCCGACCAATTCCGCCGGTTGACTCCGCGCGCCCACGCCGCGTCACTACCGATGCACCACCACTGCGCCACTATTGCTTCAGCCGAAGATATTCGACTAGCCAGCTAGTGCAACAAGATTTAAGATCTATCTAGTTTAGCCAGATCGTTCACAGTTCAGAATTTCGGATGCCTGTGACTGTCCGCCCTGAAATTGAGGCCTGAAATGAAAACCTTTTTTGTAATTATATAGAAAAGGTCTGCGTACTCCGATTTTGAAGAAATTTTAATATGTTATGCAGCAACACATTCTGAACAACTTTTTCCTTTTCCAATATAGGGGGGTTGCTTTTAGTTTTCGAGATATTTGCAATATTAGAATTTCATGAAACGAAATTTCGTTGAACTGCCGATGCCGGACTCCCTATCCTTGGTGCATTGGCCGGACCGGGTTAAACTAAATATGTACATACACCTTTATCCAGCTGGCATTCCAAACGGCCCGGTTGCCGGAGACGCTCGTTCGTCTCCTCTTCGAGCAGCTCGAACATGCCGGCCACGACCGGCGTGAAATCGATCCGCGACGAGCAAGAATTTCGATCGAATACTTCCTCTCCAGTATTCAGTATCTATCAACTCGAATTCCGTAGGAAGCAGGGAGAACCGTCTGCAAGAACGGGAACAACGCGATGCAGTCCATTCGTTACTTGGTTTCTTCGACGGAAACTGCAACTCGCAAGTTTCTAATTCAATTTCACGGAACGAATCGCGTACGAGCAAGAACGCCGGGACGCTTCTTTCCGCGATGCACGAGGTGTGCGAACCGATTCGAAAAGTTAGCGACGTCGCGAGAGACCACGCGGAAAAACTGAGCCCGAAAGTATACAATGAAGAATTTCTTGGGAGGCTTAGTTTGCTGGGAAGAATGAACAATTTTATTCCACGTTTCCGACTCATTTTTTCCCCGGTGGTAATCGCCCTGAATGGTGCCAAGAATAGTGGGACACCTCGAGTAACGGGAACGACGTTGAAGAGATTGAAAAATCCCGCTTTTGTCTCGGATGAATCTCCGGAACGCGTTCCTCGGAGAGGGCACCGCAAAAAAACGGTTGAAGAAAAAAAGGTGGGAACGAAGTCGAGAATAAATAATTATTTAAATAAAAATAAATTTTTAAAAATGTATTTTTATTTAAATAATTATTTTCTGCTTTTTAGTCTTGTACACTACAAATAAGAAAGCGAGCTAGTAAAAACGTGGTAAAAAAGGGGGCCGTTTAAAATCGCGCGACGCAGCCAGTCAGCCAGACGTGGGAGAAAAGAGTCGAAGGGGCTCGATTGCGCCAGAGGGTCAACGAGAGTGTCGCGTGCACGCGTCGTTACTCCGCAAGTCGCGATACCTTCGCGACCAATGTAATCGCGATACATATATGCGTGCCCTTTGCGCACCTGGCCCTCTACGCTCTTGTCAGCCCTCGGCGTTCCAAGCGTTCCCCTCGACGACGAAAAAACCTTTCACGTATGCGAAACACGCGCGAAACGTTTTGCGTCCGACTAATCGCGCCGGCGATCCCCTACCGAACGGTAAGCGAGACGACAACCCGGCGTTAATTCGCGTTCGTTGATCCGTCGCCGATCCCATCACCTAAAAGTGCCCTCTTCTAATTCGTATTTTCTCTCTCATGGTTTACTCCAGTACCAAGTATTCTGGCGTTGTCCTAATTCCATTGTACATATATACACAAATCTTCCTCTGGCAAATAATCAATGACGAGGCAGCCTTAAGAAATCACGGAATGGAGGTAGGGTTGAAGCATCATTTCCAAAGTTCTGTGAGAGATCGAGGGGTGAGAATGATCATCGCGATCGTTTCCGGAAACTTTCTCGAGTTTTGCCGCGCTACGAGAGGTTCGATGGGACGGTAACGAGGGAAGTCGTGTATAGGCGAGGTAACACAGTCGATCTTTACGATAAGTCGAGGGGACGAGGCGTGACACGACGCGACGAGACGGTCGCCGCGACGTCCCCCGGTCGGACGCGCGCATCTTCCTGGTTATAATGCCAGCGGACAGCGTCGAGGAGCATAGACGTTCTCTGGCACCCAACCAGCTGTCAGAACCCGTACGGGTTCATCCGCGCGGCTCGACCCTGCTTCGGCGATACGGTGCGCCCGATCCACGATGCAGACGACGTTGCACGGAGATTTCGCAATTGCTCGGGAAGATTAATGTCGAGAGAACCAGCCACGGCTTCACCGGTGCGCCGACATCGCGAGTCTTTGATTTTTTCCAACAACTACTCGATCGAACCGTCGAAACTTTCAATTGTATCTTGGGAAAGGAATCGGACGTTGATCGACAGCGGAGAACGCGCGGCATTCGTTAGACCGCAGCGACAGGATACATCGAAGATACCTTGTCCAATTTGCAGACTTCGGTCCGCTGTCCATCGCTCCGTTTCGCGACAATCAATCAAAACCGAGACACGGAAATATAAAGGAAATTTATCTTGATCCAGTTCCATCCTCGCGGTCGATGCTCTTGGATTTTTTTCCGGGACTCAGAAAGAAGATTCCTTGCACCGTCGCTGGTAACGGTTAACCATAAGTTATTATTATTATTTATTATTATAGACGGACGAAAGCCCTTTTTACATAAGTATTTACAAAGAAAAGAAAATAAAGAGGAAGATACAAGACTACTTATGTAATGAGAAATAAGCGACATGCGCATAAAGACAAAAAAAAACAAAATAATACTGATACAATTGCATTTTAAAATTAAAAAAAAAACTTACTATTTATACATGCTTGGTGCAAATTAAATCCTAAATTATATTGAAATTTTATCATGTAAATTCTGTACTGCTGGAAACCAGCCTATTAGAAACACAGCGAGAATTTCCATTGCTAACAGGCTCGTTTTCTGCAGTCCAGTAACGACAGTAATAATAACGCCACCGTCGGTGTATTACTATTCATGGCATATCGGCAGTCCGGATTGCAAAGAATGGAAGGTCACCATTCCATTCGGCCCTGGTTATCGATATATATGGTACTTTTGTGGTAGACCGTACAATGCTTCCGATAGAAGCGCATGGCAAAGTTGTGTTGGCTGGAACCCGGCCGGAAGAATTGGGTCGTACCGAACAACCGATTTTTAAGCAAGAATCGAAAAAAAATGTTTTCCCCTTGCAGCGGCCAGATTGTCGTGCGCTATTTTACTCGTCTGAATACGCGATCTAGAAACTACAGGCTCGTCCTTTGGCGATGCTCATCCATCCTCCGCGTGCGTCGTTCATTTCTCTCCCGAACAGACAAGTCGGTTTCGAAAGAGCGTGCGGTACAGTCCCCGTGTAGTTAAATACTACGATAGTAACGATAAATGATCTCTTTTTTAAAACTTTTTAAAAAAAAATTTTATTATTTTTTTATATTTTTTTAAATTAGAAAAAATATTTTTTCCTCCCTCATCGAGAGGCGTTGGTAAGGGCCCTTTCTTCGATTCACTCACCAACGCCATATTCTCGAGTGCGGCGACTCATGTTTTTGGCATTAGTAAGTAATTGATCTCCTGAAGAGTGTTTTTTTGCCCTCTGTAGAACGTTAACGGTTCGAAACAAGGATAGCCCGCAAAACTCGTTTCCTTCGATTTTGCAACCGACAGTCCATCTTTTGTAGCGAAGACGGTGGCCCGGTGTACAAAGTTGAACAGCGTCTCCCGGTTTGCAAAAGCGACGGTTCCGCGATCGCGGAAGTCTCGCGCGAAACAACCCCCCTTTGTTCGTCTGGTTTCACAATGTAAACGTCGGGAACTGTGCTCCCGTTTGGCACGGCTACAGAATTAAATGAGAATCTCGGCGAGCAGCGTGCGCGTCCGTCGTATCCCTTAACGAATCGCTCTTTGTGTACATTAGCGATCGTTTTCCCTCTTATTCGCTACACAGAGTACCGGGAAGGGTCCGCGCGCGACGCCCTCGGCAGCCGAGGGTAGCGATTCTATATGCGTTTCGCGACAAAGGACCGTTCAAACGCTCGTTTACGGCTGCTTCCTGGATCGCGTCGCCTCCATACTCATGGCCAACTAACTTTCCAAAACTTTCGATCCTCTATTTTCGTACCGCGCGGCGGTTGCCGTTTCGATAACGGTCCGGTAATTATTTACATTATGGGCGCTTCCCCATCGATTTCGATGACCTTCATATATGTTGTCAAGCTCATCATTCTAAACAACTTTTCCCTATACAGTGATATTCGCAAAAAACTATTGCTAATACTATATTCAATTTTCGACTGCGAAAGGACTACCGGGTACGTAACTGGCGTTGAATGAAGTGGACGAAGGACGATTAGCATCGACTGGAATAGAACTCGCGTGACGACCCGCTCGCGAGAAAAACGATGCCTGTAACCCTGAAAATGTAGCCGTCGATAAAAATGGCGATCGGAACGTTTGATCGCTGTGATTGTGTCTCGGATAAAATATTGTTGTCGTTGGTGTGTTCGATCGGATGAACCGAGTTTGAAGAATGGGTATCGCGTGGTCGGGTTGAAAGGCGAGAGCGAGCTGGTGGCGCGGGAGCTTTAGGGCGAGAAGAAAAAATCCGGCCGAGTTAACCACGGCGAATGACACTGGATATCTAATTATCCGTGGTGGAGACCCGTTTCTGCTCGCAGCTCTCCAAATGAGCGTGCGAGAGACACGAAGGAGGAGGTGGCTCGCCGCGGCCGGCTGCGTAATCCTGTAAAATCCTGTCCGACTTCGCGTGCATCCGTGGATTCTTGCGCGTGCAGCAGCGCACGCTGCGCTCGCGAGGGACGAAGAGGAGTCCGTGTGCTCGTACTCGTGTTACGGTGTCCGGCCGGTACTACAGTTACGTTAATGCCCGTGACAGAGAGACGCGTCGTCAGCGTGGAAAAAAGAGGAAAAGCATAAAAGGAGAAGAAACAGAGAGACGAGAGAGAAGAGCGGGGAGAGCAACCGGTCTGAACGCGAAGAACACCGAGAGAAAGGAGCACCGAGAGAGTGACGGACGGAAACTGTAACCGATTATTACGCGTTGCTACCACGTCGAAGGACACGCTTCCTGGGCTTATTAGCGACCAGAGTAATTGACTTTTCTGTCAGTCCGCGCGCCATTAAAACCAACGAGCACGGACGGATGTCGCTGCCCGAGATCCGTTAGCTTTTCCCTCTTCCCGTGTTCGCGCGGATATCTTGATCCTGTCGCGACGACTCCCTCTCGATCCTTCTTCCCACCGTGCAATCTCCATTCCGACGTATCTCAGCTTCCGTGGCCATTACGTTCGTTGGAAAATAACGACGGTTTTTCTGCAAGACAACGCTTCGGTCGAGATAAGTTTTTCCATCGAACGTGCTCGTATCAGAGGGTAAGAGAGTCTTGCCGCAGAGTTTTCGTCGGTGGTTTCATTTTACCTGTACCGTTAATTGCACACGGCGGTAACTTGTACAGAGAAAAGTTGTTCAGAATGATGGCCTTGACAGCATATTTAAAGGTCATCGAAATCGGTGGGGAAACCCTTGATGTAAATAATTACCGACTTTTCGGCCTTCGCCTGAAAGACAACTGTTGCGGCGCTCTTTGTAATCTCGTCCCACTCGAAGTCCATCGACCGTCGCCGCTGAAACTAGTCCGACTGCTGTTCCGCTTCTCGCGTCTCTGTTATATTCTCTATTTGCGTTCCAGTGCCAAGAAATTTTCGACTCGCTTCACGCCCCTCCACGGGTCTTCCAAATTTCAAGAGAGATCCGCTGGATAATTCGGAAGGTTGGAATGGTTCGAGTATCGAAAGAGGAGTGGTGTCTATTCGTCGCTCACGGGAGTCTCACTGGAACGCGTTAATTCCGAATGAATAGCGTGCAGTTTCCGCGCGATAGTTTGCATCGTTGATTCTACTGTTCGCGCGGACAAAGAGGATGATTGCTGTACAGCCTCGGAGCGACGCTAAATGTTTCTGGTGGTCGGTTCGTTGTCGATTCGCGCGATTGGCTCGCCGTTAATAAATGGTTCGAGACAACAATGACGCCGCTCAGAGGAGAGAGAGAGAGAGAGAGGAGAACGCTGCTGAAACCGCGGAAATGAAAGGGGGCGTAATTCCGTGGTGGAACAAAAGAAAATCGGACGTGGCTTGAAAATTTATCGTCGTCTTAAGAACGAGTGGAATATCCTTACGGGCGCGGTTTCGAATTTACGGCGAGTGAATCATGTCGGATGTTCCCACAAGTCGTGAGAATCATTTATCCCGCGTCGCGGGGAACCTCGTGTTCGACGCGAAACCACATTCGAGGACCATCTGTGTTCCACAACGGTCGTTGATGACCTAGTCGTTCGAAAATCCAAGGAACAAGCGTAATTGTTTAAAAGGATTTCATTCCGTTCATAATAAATAAATAATAATAATAATTGCCGCCAGATCTTCTACGTCACGTGACTTTTCCTCCCTAAATTTTCCCTCGTCTGACGACGCTGGCGTGGAATGCGATGCAAAAGAGACAAACGAAAATGTCGAATCGATATCGGAAACGAAGCACAGCGGTTTTTTTATTATCTATTCGGTGGACTACGGAATTCTGGCCAGTCGGAACGTAATTATCGGAGCCCGTCCTTTTCCCGATACTAGTCCCCTGTATGAGAGTGTATGTACTCCCAAGCAAGAAGTTTTCGAAGGGCTGCCGGAGAGTCGAACTTACCGAGAAGTTTTCGGCATGAAAGCATCCTATTTCCGAATTTCAAAGCGACACGGACATGGTACGATCTCTTTAATCTGCAGATGGATTTATCCCATCGAGCGTGTCGCGAGTAATAAGAAAATAATAGAATCAAATTAGTCGGTGGAACGAGGAACACGCGAGACTACATTAATGAAACAAACATTCGAATGACAAACACGAGTGGGACTTATACTTTGCCAGTTAGCAATCGTTCAAGCAGCGGAACCGTGAGCGACAGGAAGTCACGGTGCCGGAAATCTCGTTCGATGTAACGTTAGAAGTCCGTGGCCGGAAATGGGCATCTTCGAATCGCTTGCGAGCCGATCGTATTATCGAATTAAGCGGCGGAGGGTGACGAACTCGCGCGACGCTCGTGCTTCGATACACGCGCGCGCTTTGATAGTGTAATTAAGTAGTGTTTCATCTCTGAATATAGAAAAATCGAGAGGAACATATGCGATTTTAAACGACCCAGAATTAAATTGGCAGTGTTCAGATAAAATTTTTTGGTAATTATATAGAAAAGGTCTGCGTACTCCGATTTTGACGAAATTTTAATATGTCGTGCAGCTACACATTCTGAACAACTTTTTCCTTTCCGATATAGAGGGGTTGCTTTTAGTTTTTGAGATATTTGTAAAATATCGACCCCCTATATTTAAAAATTACCCAATTTTTAAATGACGTAGGAGCACGTTCGAGATCCGCATGCTGGCGCGCGTCGTTTATTTGTTTCGAGACCGAGATCTTCAGCCTGGATCCATTGAACCGAGTTTTCAGCGGCTGGTATTCGGGACGTCTGCCTCGACTCGTGGATTGATTCGGTCGAGAGCTGCTCTGGTTCACTGTGTTCGGGAGACTGTTGCGAATTTTTCGCATCGTCGAGCGCTCTAATTGACGGGCAGGGTCGTCGAGCTTCGATTTTGGCTACTCAGCTCCCACCGCCGCCATTAGACTGCGCACACCGCACAGTGCAATGCGCAGTCCTCGATTTTTTAATTTAACGCTTGCTCGGCAATTGATATAAAACAGGATCCACCTTCAGACAAACAATATATTAATACAATCAAACAATATATTAGTGACTCCATATAGCATCATATTAAATTGGCAGAATTTATAAATATTTTCGATACGAACAATTTATATTTCCCGTAAAAATCCGCAGCCCAAGTTCAAAGGCAAACCACCTGTTACAAAAATTGAAGAAACTCTGCAGAATGGATGTAAGTCGTTTCGTCAATGTTCTCCGCCGTTTATTTCCTGGCAAATGATCGGATCAATTCCTGGATGGAGACATGTTGCGCATTTGGCACGAGATTCGCAGTCTTCTTGCGCTGGCTTCTACAGACAGGTGGTCTCATGCACGTTTTTCGTCTTCTCCGATTCTGAAACGAAGAAATTGCAAGCTAACGCGAATGGAACGCGTCCAATCGACACGTGCGCTGCTCCGATAGACTTTAAAGGGTTAAGGAGTTTAATAAGCTCGATGCGACGCGTCGACGGGAACGGTGGACCCCTGCGTCTGCGTCGCAGTTTCATCGCCGTCTCGCCGGTTGCATAACCCGTCGCGTGTTCATCTCGCGAGCGAAGCAAATAATATTATGGTGATGCAATTCATAATCGATAACGGGAGCGGGCTCAAGCGGCAATTTCGTGTGAAAATCTTCGCCGGTTTAGCGAGGGAAAACGGTACAGGAAAACAATACCAGTCAGCCGGAAGATATTCGAAAGATTACGTAATATGGCGACTACGACGGGGAGGATAGTGGGTCGATCGGTTTCCCTGAAAGACGGAGATAAAACCGTTGATAAGGCGGGCGACGATGGTAATCTTTTATTTTCGCTCGGAAAAATCGGGAACAATCGCTGTTCCGGCTTTTTCTCTCGCGTGGCGGGAGAACATGGCTCGCGTAATCCTTCCGGTGACACCGACTCGACGAAGAGTTTAGATAGAACGTTGATTAAAAACGGAGTCATCGAACGCGCCTGGAATCGCGTTATTAAGAATAGCGATGTCAATTTCAAACATGAACGATAGTCTCGGGGACGCGTTCATTCAAAAGGATCTTAAAGGATCCGGAAGGATCTATGAATTAGATACTGATACTAGTTACAAATGTATCCGTAGCTTCGGATAAGAAAGTATCTAATTAAACATCGGATACAAGATACTTTTTAAAAATATTTTTTAATTAATTAAAAATTTTGTATCTATTATTTGTGATCCGAAATTTCTATCTAAATACATTTTTTTGCCCGACTCTGAACGAGATGAATGAAATTCGAAATAGTTAATGTTCGTTATCAAATGTATAAATTGAAACAGTTACAAATGGAACGTGCGGGATGAGGTTTATCAAGATTAAAATCGTCGTGAACCTGGGACGACGAGCTAGATATTCTCCGATGGCTCTTAGAAAGAGGGACGCAATCCAGAGCAGCTCGACGAATAGAGCGGGGTCGCGCAGATTTATCAATTTAGCGGGACGTTCGAGGCGGTTGTCTCGATGCCGTAATCGCGTCGCGCAACATCGCTGAACGAGCGTCGCCCTCTTTGTTGTCGGTGCTCGCGTTTTGCTCGCCGCGAGCGATCCATCCGCAAGTTCATCTACCCTTTGCGGTGCGATACCTACCTCGATTGCAGCGAACGATTTCTAGGATCGTTGGAATTAATTCCATATATATCTTGTTCTTTACTTTTTCCAATTATCTTAATATTGCTTACTATCTTAATATTACATGGTCTCTTTATATCGATCGCAAATAATAATTCCTAATCGCAAACGTGGTCTCGAAATTATTCAAATCCGAATCGAAACGTTTGGGTATTCTTACAAATTAGGTATAGTGTGTACAGAAAATCAAATCCTATGTTAATATTGTGATCGAAACTAAGAATTACTGATTTCTAGGATCCTCGCGAATCGATCGGATCCGGGTACCTTCTCGTCTTCGCGTGATAAACATTTGCGTGTCGGAAGAGCGTTTCTGTCGGTGCCGAAAAAGAGATTACTCGAGCGAGAAACGGAAAGAGAGTTAGAGTTCAGAGAAAGAGAGAGTATAGAGAGAGAGAGAGAGAGAGAGACGGGGCTAAACAACGTGTCGCGGCGTGTCTGGCAGAACAAGGGAGGGCCTGCTTGTCCGTCGAGTAGGTTTCGTATCCCCGGAAATCTTCTCGAGAGAGAGAGAAAGAAGAGAGGGCCTGGCCAGACGGTCGAAGCCACTCTTTCTTTCCCCAAGACGCGTCAGCCTCGAGGAAGGTTTTATTCTCGACGTCGCATTCGTCTGTCGGCGCACCCGCGCTGTTCTAGGAGTCATTGCCCTTCTCTCCGGTCTATCCCGAGGTTCTCACGCGTTTCCATAGACCGGGCCGTGTCGTGCCCTGTCGTGGCTTGTCCGTTCCCGTATCTGCCCGCTTCTGCCCGCTCCTATCTCTTCGTCGTCGAGGTGCATCGGTGCGTCGCGCTCTCGCCGGTACGTGTTCGTGTCACCTGTCTGCGAAAACAGGTGCCTATTCAAGCGACGAGATCGTTTCCTCTCGCCTCGTCCCGCGCCGCGCCCCTTCGACCCATCGCGCGACCCATTGCGACGCATTGCCCATTGAAAAAGAGTGGCTCCGCGGGGCCAGGGTTGAAGGCTGGCTGCCGGTCGCGAGGGTGCATCCCGCCGTTTCTCTCGACTAATGGCCTTTTTTAGAATCGCCTGACGGTGTGTACGCGTTACCCTCCAGCGAAACCCCGTTTTCATACTCCACCCTGGAATGCCCGCGCTTTGCCGATAACTTTGAAGCTACTTTTTTTTTGATACAGTAGATGTACGAACGTTCGATGCATTTTTTGAGCCAATAATGGCACGACGTTACCGTTTTTGTAATAACCGCGAGAAAGTTCCAAAAACAAGACTAGCAAAGAAATAATCAAGAGATGAAGAGATTAAGGAAGGGAGGAAAGGGAAGGTAGACAATATACGAAAGGAATTCAGGAAGGGATGAAGAATCTAGACGGGGAAAGAGAGGATTAGAGAAGAAAATAGGACAAGGGATTATGGAGGGCAGAAGAGGTCCTAAGAAATGAAAAGAAGGGCGTAGGGCAAGAAGTTGCGTAGTCTCCATCAATTCCGACAATTCTCGCGGCGATCTAGGCTAAAACCTGACCAGGGACTATCGCGTTTCTGTTACAGGCAGCCCAAATGCCAGTCCAGCACGCGAGCCTCGCGAAAACCAGCAACCCCGGAACAGCTTTCCACGAGCGTAAGTATCCGAAGAATGAAATGGTACTCTACTGCAACCTGTTTTCACGGTGATTTCACGCGAGCCCACTCCGCGAATGATTCGCGAATAATTCAGCCGTCGCGTCGCGTCGTCGGCGTCGCCATCGACCTCGCTCGATTTCGGTTTTCCCGATTCCGCGATGTTTGCGCGGGCTTGCTCGCGTAATTGGATCCACTTGGAATATTGGATATTCCTTTCAGAACTACGAGAGGTCGCTTTCTGCGAGAAGAAACGTTCCCGTCATTTCCCGTTCGTCGGATTCTATTACGGCTCGCGAGACGAAACTTGTACGGTTTTCTCTTTGCGCGTTTCACGGTTCGAAAGTGAAAGAAAAGTAACGCGGAACGCAGGACCAATGCGTCCATTGTATCTCAATTCTCGGAGCTTTTTGATATACCCGTTAGAAAACATTTCGTTGAAATATTGGTAAATATATAGAAAAGGTCTGCGTACTCCGATTTTCATGAAATATTAATATGTTATGCAGCAACACATTCCGTACAACTTTTTCCTTTTCCAATATAGGGGGGTCGCTTTTAGTTTTCGAGATATTTACAAAAGACTATCGCTAATAAATACTGCCGCGGAGCATGCAGGAATACGAAAAATTCGATACAATGTTAGCGATAGTCTTTTGCAAATATCTCGAAAAGTAAAAGCGACCCCCCGATATTGGAAAAGGAAAAAGTTTTTCAACATATCAAAATCTATAACATATTAAAACATCATCAAAATCGGAGTACGCAGACCTTTTCTATACAACTACCAAAATATTTACCAAGCATCGAGGATGTTACCGAAAGATTCGAAATATCCGCGAAGCTATAGAAAAGCTTAGAACTACTGGAGAATATAATGCCGAGATCCCAAAGGGTATCATTCCGGTGCTTCGATGGGGAAGGCGACGCGGGTGGCTGGTCGAAAGGATTATCTACGCGCGTCGGCTTGCGCGGAGCGTAGAACGAGAGAGGCCCTCGAGAGTGCATCGCGAAGTCTCGAGCGATGATTGAAGCCCGGAGGTCGATTCGCGAGTATAGTGTGCGAGCGGAACCGATATAGGTAAAAGCAACGGTGATGGAGGCGGTGGAGGCGGAGGAGGCGGTGGTGGGGGGTCGGTCCGATATACATAGACGGTTTTCGCGTCTATTGCATCGCCGCTCGATCGAACGACGACTGGTTGGGGCGGGCGGGACGAGGCAAGAGCGAGGCGAGGCGCGAGCACAGTTTGAGCGAGGAGCGAACTTCCGAGCACAGTGGAGTAGACGTAGGTATAAGCGTCCGAGGCCGCCATTCCTCTAACCTTTGGGTCGGTTTTGCGTCGCGGTTTCGCGCGACGTTCTTCCCCGCCAGTGTTGCGGAGAACCGTTCTCCTGGCGAACGTCCGCGTTTCTTCCGTGTTCGGATCCTTTCTTCGATTCTTCCCTGCTACGCGACACCTTCTTCTCTTTCCCGCCACACTACCGCGCGCCACGCTGGGAACCGCTAGTTGTGGGTAGCCGATCGCTTTATCGTCGCTCTAATGGGCTACGGAACTTCCGGTCCACGTACGTTCTATACATTAAATACTTCGATTATGTCAATATTCCTGACCTTACTCCTCTCGTGCTCTTGGCTTCTCTATTTCATTTCTAAATTCTCAAGCGGGCCCTATACGGTCAGTCGGAATGACACTTAAGTATATATGCCCTGTATATAATCCCTAGCTCAGTATTTAATTAATAAATAAGGTATAGATGAAATTTTAATATGTTATGCAGCAACACATTCTGAACAACTTTTTCCTTTTCCAATATAGGCGGGTCGCTTTTAGTTTTTGAGATATATTAAATAAATTAATTCAAGTTCACCAAATAAATTACACCGTATCAATTTCTAAACTGCGGGTCGATAAAACAGAGAAACAAAGAACCCTTTCAGTATCTTTATCAAAACAATTTATTTTTGAAAGCAGACATTCCAACACTCCCAGCTTCTTTCTCGAATTTCATTCAATTTCTATCTCGTCTTTCTGGTCAGACTATTGCCCAGACAATAACGTAAGAAGACAAGGGTCACGCGTATGAACGTCGCCCAGACCAGAAAAAATCATCCAGGTGCATTACGCTCGGCGAGGATCGAGAGAATTCCCGGACTGGCGTAAAATAGCTGGTAAAAAGACCGATACGGAGAATCGCGGGGAGACGGACCGTGAGTCACGATCTGCCTCTCGAACGGCTTTCGCGAGCCGCCACACCGATGCGCCGATGCGCGTCGGTATCTTCCTTGAACGCATCCTTTGAGCGCGAACGCAATCCACTGTGGTCAGCGGTGATCCAACGTCTTGGATTCCCGTCACGGCTCTCGAGATTCCTTTCTCGGTCTTCGCCTCCGATTCGAACCTCCTTTCCCCCCGTATCGTCGCAAAAAAACCGTGTACCCGCCGCGAAAATCAAAGACTAACGGACATTCCCTCTTTCTTGAGATTCCTCGTTAACCCTTTCGGCGCCACGGACCTGTGCACGCGCACCATGTAATTCGATGCCGAGGAGAGCGTGCCACGAACGATAAGAGTATTCGAATGGTACAGTATTTTCTCTATAAATGTCCCAAAAATCGGACCTGTAAATGCTCAGATATATCCCCACTAATGCGGGGTGATTGTAATTGCAATTACTTTTTGCCCAACTCTGGGGTGTACCCCCATGAGGGGCCGTGAAGCTCGAGAGGCCTTCTTTATTTTCCATTATTTTTTCATGGGACTTCGATGACCATATTTATGGCATTTTTGTGATAAAAACTCTACTAAATATGATATAATTCCGATGATATTTACTTGTGTAATAGACAATTAAAGGCGCATAAATGTCCCCCGGCAGACCCGTGCTGGGGACATGTATGGATAAAATACTGTACGTTGAAAGTACGCACTATCGAAAGGGTTAACGTCTCGTTCGCACGAAGAGCGAGGATGAGTGAGAAGGAGCGGTCTCGCGGCGTCTAGTCGGGCGACGCCGTTGTCGATCTGCTATGGGAAAGAAAACGCTCCACGGAGATCGTTGAAGCGTTAATAGATATTAACTCACGGCGCTCGGTGTAATTAGTTCCAATTGGTAATTCAAGCGCGACCTCTTTCCCGCTCTCGGCTCGCCGAGACCGGACGAGCAAAAGGATAGATTCCGCGGACCCAGACCGATCCTCCAGCCGCATCGATTTCTCTGCTTCCCGTCTCGTCTCTGCGAATTACTCGAATTCCACAAACGGTAAACTACCATTTTCTGACTGAAATCATACATTCATTCTTCTCGATTCACTTGGAATATGTATTTGTGACCTTGTCGATATGGAAAAGTACCGTGTTTGGACTGGCACTTAAGTTGGCACCTTTGTTCTGACCTTGAGGAATATTTTAACAAATTTCCATTTACTTTTAATATTTATTTAACTTCGCCTTCAACTCTTTGCTAAGGTTATTTCGTTAGGATTAGGATCAAGGTTATTTTGCTAAGATTATAGACTTTGAGGAATACTTCAACAAATTTCCATTTAGTTTTAATATTTATTTAACCTCGCTTTCAACTCTTTGCTAAGGTTATTACGCGACGGGACCTTCATTTTATCAAGATGGGTGCCGAACCACCTTGGGCCCCACTGTATTAGATGGCCCATGGAATATTTCCAAAGGTTCTTCACTCTCTAGGAACGATATGAAAAAATCTAAATCGTCATGAAATTATTGGAAAATCTCCGAAGAGTTAGTAACGCCACAAGTATTTTTAAGCGACTTCGAAAAAGAAAGAGGCTACAGGAGGGTACAGATGTTGATGAGGCTAGGGACCACTTTTGAAGTTGGTTGGCAGCACGTCGCGTGGCTGCCGGTAGTCCAACGTAGACTCGCGTACAACGGTGTGCCCCCAGTGCAGTCTGTTTTCCATTTCCGGTCTCAGAGCGGTCTTGTTGTTCTGTTTCGCACAGGTGAACGGAGGCAGGACGATGTTGTCGTACATGTTGCCGACGGAAGACAAGCCGCCACCGGGAGACTCGAATCAGGCGAGCCATCGTGTTAGTAAGCTGCCGAAGAGCCCGAGAGAACGTCCTCACCTGGCCTCGAAGTCAGCGATCACCGTTTCCCCGAGGAGTCGCTCGGACGCCGCCAAAACCATGATCGTACCGACTAAGATCGAGGAGCACACCTCCTCGATCAACGACCAGCGCCATCGGCATCAGCATCAACATCATCAATCGGGGCTACCCACCATCGAGTGCTTCGGTGACAACAAGCACAACGGCACCGTGGTCAAGAAGTCGACGTTGCACACCTCTAAGGTCACCAAAGACGACAGCCTGTACAGCATCAACAGCGACGCCAGCACCGTCGGCAGCGATCGGAAGAACAAACTGTTCAACGGCGCCAAGCACACTAGTCTGAAAAGGTAAGCACTTCGAAAAGCAAAATAAAATAATTATATAGAGCAGGTCTGCATACTCTGATTTTAATCAAATTCTAATATGTTATGCAGCAACACATTCTGAACAAATTTTCCCTGTTCCAATATAGAGGGATCGCTTTTAGTTTTCGAGATATTTGCAAAAAACTATCGCTAATACTGTATTGAATTTTTCGTATTCCTGCACACTTCGCGGCAACGTAAGTTTATTTTTTGTTTGTAAACACGTTGTGGAGATGAGAAGCGACAATACCACACACATCCACCCAGTGTTTCTAAAAAGAAGGAACAGGTTTACGTTGCCGCAGAGCATGCAGGAATACGAAAAATTCGAAACGGTATTAGCCATAGTCTTCTTCAAATATGTCGAAAACTAAAAGCGACCCCCATATATTGGAAATAGAAAAAGTTGTTCAATATATCAAAATCTATAACATATTAAAATTTCATCAAAATATGTATTTGGAGCTCTATGTTGTCCTAAACCGGGAACGAAATCTGGGTGTGCCGCTCGACTTCCTGTCGGTCTCCAGAGTCAACTCTCTCTCCCGGAGTCTCGGTCTTTTTAGCCGGTAAACGAACGATCGACAAGCATTTCCTGGGAACCGAGAGACGAACTATAATCGGATTTTCTCTATTATCCGTGGCGCATCAATTTTTCCACGGGATATACGACGAACTTTGATCGCTCGAGGAAAAAAGTATTTCCGTGTGACTCGAACGAGGTATACCGGAGGACAACACGGGAGACGTTCACTGTCAAGGTGCGAGCGTTCCGAGTCGAGTCGCTCGGGTTAAAATTATCACCCGCCGACTCGAAAAACAGCGCGCACCTTTTCTCCTCGAACGGCTCCTTTTATTTTCGGTTTCGTGAACCGAGATCGAACGCGGAAACGTCTGATCGACGCGCGGCCTTCGTCGCTCGCGTCACTCACCGTTGTTACGCGGCGCACTGTGGGGCAACCGAAAGAATTCTGTGTCAAAATTAAACTTTTGATAGAAATGAGGTAGAGCTATATTTTTTTAAAATTAAAGCTGAAACTTGACAGAATATGAAATAATTATAGAGATAATGGTACTAGAATAAATAGATTAAATTAAAATTAAGTTTAAACTGTGTTACACAATTTGCAACAAATTATATCCTGACGTGCGATGTCTTTCCCCGTTCGCGTGATTTTGCGCCGCCTCGAAGAAAGGCGGAACGGAACGGATGAGTCGCGCGTTAATTGATTTGATCGGACGTCGGTTGACAAAGCGGAGTCTTCGTCGATCGAACACGCGAAGACACGAGAATACTCGGCGCCACACCGCGCAGGATACGATACCATAGCATACCGGTTTGCGAACGGGCCGAGCGGAGCCGAGCCGCGCCGAACTGATCGCGAGCCGTCTTTCGCGTTTCAAGGCGCATCCCACTGAAACTCCCGTGACATTTACATGTTGGCTAGGTCACGGTCATGCGAACGTCTTGCGAACCGCGCTCGAACAAAGCTCAACCTATAACCACCGCCTCTCTGTCCTTGCAGACACGGTTACCAATACTTTGTCGATTACATTGCGCACTTATGCGCCCGATCGCCGTTAATAAATATTCGTTTATTCGACCAGCAGATCCACCCACGCGACCCTGATATAAACTTCTCATCTCGCGCCGGCAGAGTAGCAGAATTTCTCGAGCGTGAAACCACGTCTTAGGTCTCTCGAAGGTCGAACGACGATCGGATCTCTTCGCGCGTCTTTCGATTTTTCTTCCTCTTCGCTGAGCCGCGATTACTTCCGGACTGTTAGGGATACTTACCTTGAGCCTCCATACGATGCGTACTTAGAAAGGCCAGCTCTTTTGGATTTTTGTATATTTTGTATATTTGGATTTTAAAAAATCTTATAGATCAAAGAAAATATTTATGGATTAATTAATCCAATAAATCACATTATTGCAACAATCATGCACTATTTATAATAGTATTGATTTTTTCATTGAATCTTGTATCCTTCTCTTTTTTTCTTTTCTTTATAAATACTTATGAAAAAAGGGCTTCCGTCCGTCTATAATAAATAATGCTAATACTAATGGAATGAATGAATGAAGTTTGAAACACTGCGGGGGTGCAGTCAAAGAGCTTGATCCTCGCCCACAAGACGTTTCTCAACGGAAGCTAGCTTCCTTTATCCGTAGAAGTCCGTTTAGATAGGTGAAAGCCGTGGGGATCGGCGTTTCAGCGTTTTCGGAGTTGTCCGACGAGAGAGGCTTGCGCAATTTCCTCTTGTTACGATTTTTGCTGGCCGCGTGAGTCACGATAGGAAGTACTTTCAGTGGATGAATTCGCGTTTCGGGGGAGGAGAGCGAGAGAGCTGGGAGCGTGGGCAGATGGTTGCAAATTATAGTTACGTCATCGGCAACAGTTTGAAACGGTGACACAGATCGGTCGTAAGTAGAGGGGTCGGTCGGCTGTACAAAAGGATACGGGTCTCTGTGTGTGTACACAGATGTCCGAATGTTTTCGGGCAATTTCAGGAAGAGATACGATCTTTATGCACGGGAGCTTCCAGCAATCGTGGTCGATCTGTTTCGTGAATGTTTTCACAGAAGCATCATGCTTTTATTTTTTCAACGCATTGATCGCTCAGCCAACCCCGTAAAAAAGTTCAACTTAAAACTTCTTTAACTGTTTAGAATTATTGAAGGATTTTCGTGACTTAATATTCGCCTAATTTCAGCGGCCAAGCCAATTAAAAATTTGCTGAATATTTAAACTGTTGTAACTTTGCTAAAATTTATTCAAATTTCATGAAAAAACACGATGCAATCATAAAAAAATCTGTAGAATCACGCTATGGTGCTCGTGACATATAATTTTTATACACCCTGTACACCATGCGACACATCTCCGCGATGCATTATCGTCGTGTTACCCTTGAAACGATGCAGTTTCGTTGAACGATCTTTCCACCACGTGGCAGCACCTCGCCGACAATCAGTCTAGTCTGGATCAGAACCCCGTTTCACACCACCGGAACCAGGAACTCCCGCCGCGGCCAGAAAATATTGATCAACCACTCGGAGAGCCTTAGGACTTGTTGTTAGTACGCTCAGGCGCACCATAAGTATCGACTTCTAGACCCGAGATGGGAAATCACGGAGATATTTATTATCTAGATTATTGAAAGATTTATAAACGGAAAAAGATTGAATTATCTGGAAGGAGGTTTTAAAAATGAAGAAGAGAACATCCCCCAAATTTTATATAAATTCAATACTTTCAAATTTCAATATAAACATTTTTTACATGGTAATTTAATGTTATTATAAAATATAAAACCGTTCGTGTTTAACGTGTTTGTAGAAATTCTCATTTCAAGACAATAAATTAATTAGGGAGCAAAGAGTGGACATTCAGAGAAATTTTGTAATATTCTACACAAGGGTTTAAGTCTGCGGTTTGGTCTAGTCTTTTATTTTGCGAAGAGATGATAATATTTTGAAAAGTCAGCGAAAAACAGGCGAAGTCTGCGCGCACAGACCTCGCAGCTTTAATCTCAGCGGTGCTTGATCGGCGTAACCCGATCCTCGATCGCGGGATTTCGATTTTGATATGGGACCGCCCGCTGCATGCGGTTACCGAGTGTCCGATTCACTCGCTTCGAGCGCTGACACGCGATAGGAAATTGAGGTTTACGGCAACTATTTTTGCGACTTTCCACAAGGCAGCGGTGGCGGCTAACTGGACAGTTTTCTTTTCTTTCCGAATCGATGCTCGTCTACCGCACCCTGTATTCCCTCGGAACCCTCGCGACCCTTTTCCAAAAGGCAATTCAAACCAGTTTTTCTCCAATTCGGTATATCCTTCCTCTTGAAAATGGTAATTTTTCGAGTGGTTATTCCAGGACCAAATTTTTTAGAATTAATTTTATTTAATAATTTTTAATTAATTTTGTTTCGATTCGGATTTGTATCATTGTATTTAAGATTACGTTTGCTATTAAAAATGTTTTTTTAATGTTTTGCTATTAAAAACATTTTTAATAAAATGTTAATTAAACATTTTTAATAGCACACGTGGTCTCAAATACCGTATTCAAACCCGTATCCAAACGTTTGGGTATTTTTACAACTTAGCTATAATGTGTAATTCCAATTATCTGAATATTTCGATCGACATAAAATTTGTTTAGCGTGATTTGTTCGACGACGATCGAATCGTTTCGAGTAATCTCTTTCTCTATCCTGCAGAGTTTCCTTCGGTTCGAGCAAAGGATCGATGGTGGAAACTCTGGTGTACGAGACACCAGTTCAAGAAGAGCCGGAAAACAATCGTTTCCTGGACCACAACGGACTCATACCCTCTATGACCGTACCTGTACCCGATACCGAGTAAGTAGATCTGTCTTTTTCACCTGATTTCAACCGAATTTAACGCAGTTGGGTTGAAATTTCCGTCCAGCAGTCAACAAAGGGATTACGGTTAAAAAAAGGGACACCTGGTCGTGTTTAGAAACTAGTTTCCCGTTTGACGAGTTTTCAGAGGCCGTAGGTGGTCGTGGGTCCTGGCCCTTGAACGGTTCCCGCGTCCATTTCGAGTATTCCTCTGCAACAAGTGTAGCTCGATCTTATTTTTCATTCGAACACAAGAACTGTTTCTTTATTGTTCATCCTTTAACGCGATTGCCGTCTCCGAAGTTATCTTTGATTTTTCGCGGCAAGATCCGAATCGGATATTATCGGCGCGACATTTCCACCTACACTCGCGATCCACAGTCTAATAAGCTTATCGCACGGTACGATCATCGACGCATCTGATTTCATTGTACAACGACGTACGAGTCGGGAATATTTAATGCCGATTCTCGACGCCCGGCATTCAGTTATCCGTCGACCTGGAAACCACCGATTCGCCGTGCAATCCTTTATTCTTTATTCTCCACATTCATTCTCTTTTATTTGTTTTTGATTTCGTAGACGCGAACGTCGATCCTCCTCAACCGGAGAATTCCGCTTGAAACCGAAAAGTGGCACACGGACGTAAAAGGTGGCGATATTGACATCATTCTCGGGAAGGTTTTAAAATAGAGATAAGGCATGATGTCATTCGAAGAATTTGCACGTCGATGAATATGAATTTGCAACGCTCGTGTTCGCGGGATATGTCCGGTTAACGCGTTCTTGAGTGGCCGCACGTAACGGCGCGGGACGTTAGCAACAATACGTCTTTATTGCATGCTCGATCATTGTTGCTATACGGAGGAAATTATGAACGTGAGAGAGAGAGATAGATAATCGAAATATATACAACGGTGCAAGGACGGTGCGGAAACAATGTGTAAAATGACGTTTATTATTATCGGCTTTATTGCGCAACGATAGAAACATAAATGATATAAATAGTTTGTGCGATATTGCGTAACCGCTTATATGCATTTTGACAATGGCATATAGTATCTCTTGTTTATTTTTTTTCTATCGTTCAACAATGCCGAGAAGAATCGACGGCCTGCAAGCGAAAGTATCGTGGTATTTACCAGTTTTTACGTAGTCATAAAACGAACAATAACGGAGCCTTATTCTTCGTACCTTCAACCCCTCACGGTGACATTTTCTTTATGGATACACCGATTAAAATGTCTTTACCATTAAAAAGTAGAAGAGAAAAGAAAAATTTGTACTTTTGGTATAGCTACATTTATTTGAACGGTTGAACATTGGTTACGAACGAATCAAATTTTATTTCATCTAAACAGAAAAATATTCCTCAATAATATTAAATTTTTATATAAATTTCGATATAAATTTTTTTTATAATTATATTGAATTATTATATCATATTAGGTTTCGAATATATAAAATTTTTTTTGTAATTATATTGAATTATTATAAAAATATTTTTATAATGAAATTCATATAGAAAATTGAATATTCATCTGACTCGTTAAAATGCAAGGGGTTAGACTCCGATTCCACTCTAAAAAATTTTACAACTTCTGGAAAACTTTGAAATCGACGTTTCCTCCAACATTTCCAACGGAAAGCGTTCGGCAGACAGTAGGCTGTTTGTAGTTTTCCCCGACAGAGGACGGCAGCGTCGCGTTTTCTCTGGCGAAGCGAATTGCTCGGTTAGTTGTTTGTCGGTCGTCGGTTCCCTGTCCAGTGTTCTCGTGAGACCGGGCGGAGCGAGGGAAGTCTGTGAACGCAGGCGTGGTGCGCCGAGGATTTACGATCGATTCCGCGGCTGTTCCACACTCCACACGTTCTAGCAACCGCCTCGCCGCGCGTCGGAGAACCGGAGACGCGAAGTTTAGTTAGTGTCGTGCCCGGGCTGGCATCGGTCAACAGCCTCGCGCGAGTGTCTCCGGAAAAGTGTCGTATCTCTGTATCATTGTCATCCGTTGTCCATTAGTCCGGCAGTCAGTGATCGCTTCTTGCACCGGATCGGAATTTTTAAAGTTGAGGACAGTGTGCATGCCAGGAGTAGCCAGGGGAACCTGTCGTCGTTGTTCCCGAGCCGCAGCCACGGGAAGCTGACGGATTCTCGTCTGTCAGGTATTTACCCTATACATATATGTTCTATATACATATATTTATATATGTATGTGTGTATATATATACACATGTTTGTATCAGTCCTATACATATATACTCCTCCCTCGTAAACAGCCGGCAAACACGAACCACGCCGATTCGGAACGGAGATTGCGACCGGGGTGGATCGTTCCGAATCCGTCGTTTCTCGTTCCCTATCTCGTCGCGTTTTTCTACACCGAAATGAATAATTAACATCGATTTCTTCTCGATTCAATTTTTCTGCCGCAAACCTTCCGTAATCACGCGTTCGGAAGTATACATCTCGATTGGTAAAAAAGTAGACTCGCCCCTGAGGACTCCAACGCACCGGGTCATCGCTGACCCTTCGATTCCGTGACGGGTTATTAGAAATGACCGGTTCTCTAGATTTTAAGGAATTATAAATATGATAGAAATTAGTTTATAATATCGACACGTTTCTTTGATGGAACTTATACGCTGATATCGTAAAATAATTTTTATTTTTATAAATCAAATCTCATTTTTTTTTATCAAACAACGCTGGACAATGTGCGAAGGGTATACGGAAAAATAGGGAAAGGTTAATTTTACTGTTAACTTTGCTTTTTTATTCCGTGAATATTTTCTACCCTGTTCCCTAAAGGTTGATTATATTGATAAACAAATGCCTCGATGGACCGACCGGTGTACTCCGTCACGAGGCTGGAGGCTAAACCCGCCCAGTGTTAAAGGGGATCAATATATTGTGAAACAACCAATTTGAAACCGGTATAAATCAGTCCTTTTTAGAGATCGATATCTGCGTTTGAAAAGAAGACGCCCGAGACTCGCTACAAGTCATAATAGCTGGCCAGTCCGGCCCACTTGCTTTGGACTGGCGACACCGGCGTGGAGTGGACAGCTATTATGATTATGGAGGAACTTCAGGCTCTTTTGTCCGTTAGAGGAGAACCTGTGGAACTCGCACAGTGTGTCGAGTATATCAGAGTTCGGGAACAAAATCGTAACTCTTGAACAACGTAATTATCGAGGAAAGTACTTTTTCAAGTAAAAAACAAATCCATTGGCAAATCACCAATAATTTTTTTTTTTAATTCCGTCTAGTTTTTCTGTTGCATAAAGAGGGAATTGACAATGTTAACGAAAATTTCTGTCAAATGGCATGCGTTTAAAACTAATTGCAAGAAATTTCTCGGAAAGACCAATCGTCACGAAACGGTACCCCTCCTGTCAGGGTAATATTACTAGTAACCGTGAGTGGGGGTAAGGGAATGACTGTTCGGGGAAGCAGAGTATAGTAGCGAGCGTTATCGGTCCTCGCAGCAGGCGGTGAAGATCGCGGGCAACGACGGGACTGAGTTAACGTAATAAAAGGGGGAGCGGCACATTGCGGAGGAGAAACGTGTCGCAGGGTAGAAGAAAGGAAATGCAAAAGAGAGCCGACCCAGAGAGTACACGTTCCTCCGACGAGTTTCCATGGCGACGAGCCATCTTGACACACTACAGACCCTTTCTTTCAAACCTGCGGATTCTCCTATCTTTTTTCCCGGTCTCTCGAGCCAGCGCTCACCCTCCGCTCTTCAAGAGCGACCAGGTAACAGGACGTTTCTCTCTCTCTCTCTCTATTTCTCTTTCTCTCGCGTTAACCCACTGATCCTCGTTTCGCACTCTTCCCCCGAATCGTATCGAATCAAACGCGATGCTAATGCACATATCGCGAATACCGTTCCAAGGAAAGATTTCCGTATTAACCTTGCATACGCGACTGGCGAATTGAATGCTCCTCTTTACGATCTCAATTGAATATTCTATTCGATCGAGCGGCTCGCCCGCGAGGAGGGTGCATTTCGAAACGGTTCGGAAATAATTGTGCAGTTTAGAAATGTCGGGGCAAAGGCAAATTTCTTCTGCCAGCAGAAAGATTGTTACAGTCACAAAATGATTTTTTTTTCAGCGACGTGTAACTGAAGTGCCAAGAAACATATAACTGTCGATACTAACCGCACTATTTTTTTTACAGATTTTTTTTTATCGAACCGTTGCACCAAGAACGTTTAGCTAATTTTCCAGGGTTTTGTTTCCTTTTTTTTAGGCGGGACTTGAGTCCCTGCCCCCCACTGGATTGTTCATAAATTAGCCTGGTATAAAGGACTAACAACATTATCAAATTATTGCATTCCACTTAAAACGCAGAAACACCTTTAATCTAATCTACAATTATGATGTAACGGGCTCCGCTACAAACGTCGCAGTGTTTAATCGAATGACCGTTCAGCGAATAAACGAGAAAACGAAGAGTAATCTCGCCGCCCACATTACCGAACCATTGAAAACCAATCGAGGAAATCGCTGTCGTGATTATTGCAATTATGAATGGAGAAAACGAGCTTGTCGATCACGGACGATATCGGTTAAAATCATTGAACAGATAACGCGTATATTAGTCAGCATCAAGCAACGCCCAGAGATTGAAAATGTTTCATCGATTGGCAAATTTGTTTAGAGCAAAGCTATCTCAAAAGATAGAAGCGTGAATTCAAGGCGTGGGTGAAAATTCCACTGGGAGAGATTGGTTCGTTTCGAAGAAACCGTGGCGTCGCGATTCAAATAATTTCTCGGAGGCTTATCGCCGATTGAAAACGAAGTCGAATCGCCGTCTCGCGAAAGATAGTGCTGTTATCTTAGCTCGACACGGAGCTATCGTTATTTTTCTAGCGTCTACCGTTTTATCCGAGCGTATCTCGACGCGAGTCAACGATTGTTCTTTTTCTACCGAGAAATTTGTTATTTTAGCGACGGTTTCGCAACGGTACCGGCCAGCGAAATAATGAAAAAGAAAGAAATCGTTTCTCGAGGTTGTATAACAATCGAACGACTCTCCTCGCGGCGTGTTTGTTCTCCGTGCTTTCGTAACCGTGTAAATTGAAGCGTGATATGGAACCCTGAACGGGAGCCGGCGATGCGTGACCGGCGTGTCTAACGCGTTTTGTGCGTATGTACACCTTGTAAACCGCGTCGAATGTCCAGAGACACGGAGATCTTCGTGTACGAGGCCGTGCCTCTTGCCGTTTAGTCAATACCCGGGCCTCCTCCACCTGTAGTCCAAAAGCTCGGACACTGGGTATAGCGAACCACGCCCTTCCTGCATTTCGATTTATCTGGACCAGCTATCGAGCGAATTTTAGATACTGCTGAATCAAGCACTATCTATAATCGTATTGATTGATTCATTGAGTCACAAAATTTTGAAAAGCAACTCGCTGGATTATAGGATAATATATCATATCATAATTATTTCATTGAGTCACAAAATTTGAGTCGTAGGTTTATAGGATAACTAACCAAGTTCTCTTTCTAAAATTCTCTTATTTTTTTAAAATTGTAAACACTTATGTAAAAGGCTTCAGTCTATCAATATAAATAAAAATTAAATGTTGTTCGTTGTTAACCGCATCACTTGAGAACGGCTGGACCGATTTGGCTAATTCTTTTTAAAAAATTTTCGTAATAGTCTGGATAAGGTTTTCAAAATGATTTTCACATTTCTCATCTCAAACTACGAACTATCGAGATTCAAGGAAAGTTGTTTTCGACGACGACGATCTGTTTTCGAGGGGGCACGCGAGCCCCGAAGAACCCCGGTCGTTTCTCCGCGATAAATTCCTTGGAATGATGATGAGCACAAATTGACGTCGTCTGTGTGGGAGTCTGCGCGGCGATACCTAATTTCACGGCGGCCCTCCATTAGAACATTTGATACGGTCGTCGACGTCGTGGATCCGATCGGATATACACGGTATCGTTACATAAATTCCGACGAGCGTAAGAAGTTAAAAATACACCGTGCCAGAAACGAAACAGACATGCTGTGCTTCGAAATCGAAGATGGCGAGCCGCGCCGATCTCTTTTACCGCGCAATGGAGGATAGCAAACGCCAATGTCTGCTTTGTGTCAAAGGCTTCGATCGGAAACATTGTGCCACGGGTTGTATGTGGGGGTTGAATTCTGGTTTGACGACTCGGTTGTCGGAAAATTTTTCTATCATCGTCCGTGACCGACGCGGCATCCAGCGTGTTAACAAACGGCAAGCGTGACCAGCACAGTACATTGAATATTCCGTGTAGATTGTGGGTAGATTCCCGATACCACTGACCGTTCCCGTTCGCAACGAGTATAACGTAGCGAGGCCGACCTCGTGGGGTTACAGACGGAATGGCGCCCACGTATGTACTCCTCGTCCATCCGCCCTTTTCTCCTTCACCGACCAATGCCATTTTGCTCTCTAATAACGCTTCGAACTGCCGGGAAAACATATGTCCCTCGGAAATAATAAATTTTTCGAAAATTCCCATCTTCTTCCAGCAGCTCCAACACCGCACAGTCTGCTGTGTGCTCGATTTGTGCGGTCAAAGCTGTTATTCCAAAATTCGTTCAATATTTAAACTCCTGTAACTTGGCTAAAATTTAGCGAAATTTTGTGACAAAACAACTATTTTCTTTTATACTATATACCGTTTTTAGTCGGACGGATGTTTTTTAACGCAAAATCTGTCCATAAACAGGAGCGTATTGTAAAGTTTGTGACTACTTTTCAATCAAGTACTGCGGATAATAATTAATATTTTTCGAGCAACAAAAGTTTTACAATTTATGTGACATTTGAAGAATTGAATTTTCACCGCAGAAAATCCACTGGTTTTCTATTTGAGCATCGCGAGTGGTCAAACTGTTAAAAGTAAAATTCTTCTCGATCGAAAATGAAATATATCATCATCAATTATAAAATCAATTGTAGAAAACAACAAATTTGCAATTATTTCAACATTCATCTCAACGTTTCGAAAAAAATTAAGTCAAACTGTTGTTTTTCGTTCACTTTCAATTCTTCCTGAACATTACATAGAAACCACCGGTAAAATATTCGTCGAGTGCGGTATTTCGAAGGTTTATTCTCGAACGCGATTGGTTCTCCAAGTTAAACAACCAGGAAGACGGTCTAATTTCGATGAGCACATAGTCTGATTGGCTTCGTCGCGCGCGTCACTCCACCGGGGAATGTTTCGGGATGATATCACGGACTCAAGGTCTAAAGTTTAAATCGTGCAAGTAGGTGTTTAACTGGCCGATGACGTCAGAGCACGCGCTACCGTGGCAAAAGTCTTGAAGCGTGGGTGTTTGGAAGTGTGAGGGCAGAGTAGAGTATAGCAGACGAAGACGCGACGAGAACGATCGTAAACATTCGATGTGCACAGGGCGCGGGAGAGACTGTCTGCTCGACGTTGGCGTCGCGTAAAATACATTCGTGCACGACGAAACGGAGCTTGGAATTCCAACGTCGCGTAAATTAACGCTTTACCCACCGGAAATCTATTAATACGATTTTCAATAACTGCGCTGTACCAACAGAAATCGTAGAAATATTCTTTTACACTGCAATCTTAAATGAAACTATTATATAATGTCATTGAGGTCAGCCTCGAAAATCAGCCCTCGGAGACTTTCGGGTAGCCTTCGATCACCGTTGTTGACCTTTTTCGCCATCTTTGGTCACCATCCATGACCACGCTTTCATCGACGACTATCTTAGTCCTCCCACCAACGTTGAATCCCGAGGTCCTTGAAGGTTCTTGCGGCTGCTGCTGCTCCTTTGACGAACCTCGCAAACTTTCGGCTAAGATCGTGCCTTGGTAGCTGGTAAATTGTGCTTGTCCTTCTTCCGCATATCGAGTAAGCAGGGAACTTGAACACTCTCGGACAGACTCTTGATCCTTTACCGTTTCTGTAGGTTTACTTTCTAGTCAATGTCCTGTACAAATTCGAAGGTATAATGAGCAATGTTCGCGAGTTTTATTTTCGCTGGTACACCGTGTAGCGTTCCTCGAAGTTTTGATAGCTTGGCGACGTTTACGGCAGTTCCTCGTCATCGTTATCCTCGTTAGCCGTGATTCGCGCAGCACGTGTACTCGCGGGTCCCTCGATTTCTCTGTAGTTAAGCGCGCGTAACGCTCGTGCTTTATCGTCGCGGGAATCGATTCTTTCGTAACCGGCCGCATCGGGATGAAAAGTCGCGTGACCGTGGCACGGCTCGGTGGAACCGGTTTCTCGAGCTAGACCTCGGCTTCGTTCCTCGATCCTTTCGGTTTCTTTCGTTCTCGTTGCGTGAAACTGCCCTCCTCTGCCGGGCCGCCCACACCGCTTTTTTTACGTTTTCGTTCGTACGAAAGTCGGAGGAAAAGAATCGATTGCAGACACGAGGGAGAAAGAGAGAGCGTGCAGAGCTCGTTTGGGAATACGGTATTCTCCGTAGCACCGCATCGGCGCGACGCGTTTCGACGAATCAAAGAAACGCGTTCCATCGTCGGTTAGATAATATTAAACACGTGCACGCGGCACGTGCCTCCTCGATTCGAAGGAAAACTGATAACCGACAACGATAATCGCTCCCAAGTAGACGGCAGACTCTTAGGCAAAATTTTCTACTCGATTTCCAACGAACCAGAGTGAGATGGAAATTTATTTTCTTTCTTGATACGTTCGATAGGTTGTAAATAATATAACAGCATTTTTACATTCTTTGTAAGTCGAAAGAAAATTACGCCAGCTTTCTCATAAGCGAGCTTGCTCTTTCTTCGGCTTAAACGGCATAAAACTATGTACTCTTGAGACCGTTATCGGGAATAATAGTGCCGTGGCACACGACGGATAGGATACATTTGTTACAAAAACCAGCGAACAACAATATTAAAGGCCCTAGCGAGATAGATTCTCGCGTGCTAATAACATATTCCAGCTGTTTCCAACTGTATTTCTTTCGTCACGAAACGTACCGCTCTACAATTGGAAGCCTACATTAGTCGTTTCCTGCACGTGATAGAAGCTCTCGAGCCGACAAATAAATAAAACCGTAATTGAACGACAACAAATAGACGGTCTCGACGAACGGAACCGGACGGAATCACGAGGAAACGGTATTAATAAAATTCTCTCTTTCTTTTGTGAAATAATTAATTAAATGAAAAACGGTCATTCTCAAGAGAGACATTTTTGCGTCACGTATCGGAAACGTAGAAATCTATAACATCTAAATAATTACCTACATTTTTAAATAGAAGGGTGTATAAAGTGGGCAAATGACTATATGCTTATTAAATATATGGTTTACTAAATAAATGTTTGTCAGACTCGCCACGCAAGGAGGTTAATTTTTGCGAACTCGATGCTCGAGTAGTGCGAATCCGTCGAGTGACGCTTGTGTGTTCGTCGAGCGGAGCTCCCGCGTCGAAAAATATCGATTAAACGGTTTCGCCGGAGATATCCGTAGGGGTGGCCCTTGACTAGTAAGGGTGTAAGAGGGTCACCGTTTCCAGCGCGGGGTGGTGGCGGTGACGATGACGGCAAACAACCATCGGTCGAATGGGGTGACAATCTGTCTCGAGGCAAATTTCCCGTTTTATCGTTCCGCAAGGTCGCTCCTCTCCCGTTCTCTCCCGGCGTGCACGCCGCAATGTCGCGCCGCACGCGCACACGCGGCTTTTTGCCTGACAAACAGAGCAACCTCTGTCTCGGTAACTCGGTTTACGGCGCCGTAAACGACAGACAGAGAAAGAGTGAGAGAGTTGTTTCCTTGAAAGTACTCTCGCGCGGAAACCACTCGCTTTATGCATCGAAAGGTTGATCCGTCTCCTAATTGGTTTCCCGCTGGCACCGACATCCACAGAACCGCCGCGCGTCGAAGGATTAATTGTAGGCCACGTCGAGAACGCTCAAGATCTTCTCTCTGCTTTTCGAAGAGCGACAACGCTTTTACAGAGTAGCAATTTACGGACCGAAAGTTTGTTATTTTATTAAGTTAGCTTCTCTGGAAACTGTCTCTTCGTTCGCGTCAGGTGCGAGAGGTGGTTCTGGATTCGTTAGAGGCGGAACAAACCAGCCACGCCCTCCAAGAACTATAAGCAACGAGAACAACGTGGATAACCTTGGAAAGGATTCAGCTTTTCCAAGGTCTCTATGAATCGGAGATGTGGTTGCCCTATGGGGCAACATAGTCACGCCCCCCTATGGGGAAAACATAGCCACGCCCCACTATGGGACAACATAGCCACGCCCCTTCGGAGAATAATTTTCCTTGGGGACTATTTCAATAATTTCAATGTTCCTCTAAATCGTTCTACATCAAGCTCTCTAGCACTGTCTCCATCGAAATGCAAAGCAAAGAAGTCGCTCCCTCTCGGAGGGACCTAGAAAGCAGGGTAGAAATAGTCTTCTGTTGCAACACGAGTACTTTTTCCTTTCTGTGCCACCAGTTGCCCCACGGGGCCAGAGCGTAGAGCGCCGCCAGAGCGAAGGAGAGAGCTCGTTGCTCGCAGCTTGGGCGCGTTAGCTACCAGAGATCCATTCGTTCGATCGAATCTAACGACATCCTGTTTCGTCGATACGTCCCGTTATTATATTGATACGGTTATCGAGTAATTCCGCAAATTGGCGTGTGTCAGCACACACCCTTTGGCACCGAGCCATTCGTGCAACACGTGAGGCCAACCAAATAGTCGGCAACTATGATGAGCGTCACCAGGGAAGAAAGTCGAGCTTGGTAAATCGCCATTAGTTAATCGAGCCTTCTCGTGACGGTCGCGATACTAATCGATTTTCTCCGGTTTTACGTCTTTTACCGATTCCACTATGCGAAATCCCACGGAGAACACCTATTTAATCTCGGCTCGTTTTCTCTCCGAGATTTCTCTGGTACCGTGCGATAACCGTGTTTCATCGGTTTTCAATTTTCTCGCGGGAACCTGGTATCGCTTTTCCGTTAATCTTATTTACGCGGATTAATTAATTCTTTAACGGTCTCCCGTCAAGCGAGACACTATGGCCACTTTCAGGATGTTTTAACAAAATCCAATTATAGTTACACAGTTAAACTTTTATTTTTTCAAGGTTAAAAATCATTCGTACCACAACCTCCCTATTTTTCCCATATTATAGAAAGTTTCACTTTTAATTAAAAAGAAATTTCATTACCAAAAGTTTTTTAATTTTATCGCCGATTTCGTCCGAATTGCTTTCCTTGCACCGTCGTACGTGCAAAAACTTGCACATGTACCGCAAGATACAGGCGCCAAGCATTCCCGTAAAAGGGAAAGTCTGCGGTTCGCCGTGGATTTTCTCGGAATTAATTCCAGAAGGAAATCGTTCTCGTTTGTGTGTATTCTACGTATTATTAGATAGGGTGGTTGTCGTTGGCCAGGATTTTCATGCGTCACGTTTCTGTTTGTTTTTACAGCGAAGGTAGGGAAATGGTACGGGTCTCGTTGCTAGGGCCACAACCTTCACCGACAACGCCCGGCGTATTTCAGGTGCAGCCTATCGCGATATCGAGGACTCAGCCGATCGACATGGACACCGTTCCGGCGGAACTCCTGACCACGCACACCGAACACACGGCTCCCGCCTACCACACGCAAATAAGGTAAGCTAACCTTTACCTTCTCCGCGCCTAGTCTAATCTCGTCTAGGCTGGTCTAGTCTCGTCGCGTCACGTTTCGTCTCGTTTGATTCGGTTCCGTGTAACTAGCGATCCGCTGAACCTTGTCGACGAGCAAATCGAGTGGCTCGCCCAGCCGCTATCCATCTCCAGTTCGGCCTATCTGTCGATCGCCAACTCTACGAGCAACAAGCGCGATTATTCTCAGGATTAGCGGGCACAAAGAGACTCGCCAGAGATCCCCTTGTAAAAAGACGGGAAAAAATATTTTTCAGGCTAGACAGGTCGTCGAATTCGTTTAACATTGATAAAATTAATTAAACATACACAATTTCAAGAATTTCTAAACATTAATTCAACATACACAATTTCATGCAGTGGAGGGTTAAAGTCAGCTACGACATAGCTGATTGTTCTGCATAAAATGCAGCAGCACGAAAAACTTAAACCGAACTTAAACTAAAACTGAAATCTAAATCACTTCTTACTTCGCTGTTCGCGATGGGGAACATAAATTCCTACTCGGTTTTTGCTAAAATCAGTACGTTCGTTATAGTCTAGTTGACTGCAGTTCGTTACTTTCGCTGTAATAATATTTGCAGTTACGGTGCATGCTCCGTGTTTTCGCGGACTATGAAAACAAATTTAACGGAGAAAGTGATAAACTTTTAATTACTCTGCGACCTGGAACAGAGCAACGAGCACCAATTTCGTTTGACTTTCTTTACGTAAGATACGAGGAAAAACACTCGGCATTGGGCGATCAATATACGGGTTTTCTGTTAGAAATTTTCTCTACAATTCTTTCAGAACTTTGCGAATTTGATTTTCAAATTTACAACTTCATTATTTTTCATTATTTTTTTATGGGACTTCGATGACCATATTCGTGGCATTTTTCCAATTAAAATGATACCAAATATGATATTATTCCGATGATATTTACTTATGTAATAGACAATTAAAGTTTCGGGCGCGAGGAAGGATAGCGTATGGGAAAGAAGGAAACGCAGAGATTCTCCTTCCTTGCGCCCGAAACTTTAAACGTCTATTACACAAGTAAATGTCATCGGAATGATATCATATTTGGTATGATTTTTATCAGAAAAATGTCACGAATATGTTGGTGGAAGTTCTATAAAAAAATAATTAAAAATAAGTAATTCGCGGCTCCTCAAGGGAGTGTACTAGGGGGTATAGGACATTTATGGATAAAATACTGTATCTTGACAGTACCATCACCTCGACGGAATGAGAGCCTCTGTCTTTCTTATAATTAGCTCCCTGCGCACAACACTGGCGAGCCCCCCCGTGTTGCTCTTAATGGACCGGAAGTGACGTACCGTCCCCTCGTTCTCTTTCCATCGTCTTGCATCTCTCTCTCTCTCTCTCTTTCTGTTCCTCGAACGGTGCACCCTGCACCGGTGCACTAGCCAATTTGCTTACGATCGACTTCTCGGACCACTATCTAGTCCTCTATGGACACGGTTAACCGAATCACCGTTAGGCGTTCGTCACGTGCCTCTCGTCCCATTGCGTCGAGTCTGTTCACAACGCGATCGGTTTACGAATCGACATAGCCGGTCGATCGAGCCGCCTTCTCTCGCTCCATTTGCTCCTAGCTGCCTTGAAACCGTCTCGCGAGTATCATCTTACCCCGCCAGTGTTCGTTTTCACGTCTGAAACTAATCGTCGCGTATTTCCTCGCCACGCTTCCTCGAGACAACTGCTCCTGTTGCTCATCTCGTCGACAGTTGGCACGGACGGGCTACAAACACACATGCACGGTAGTATTGTGTCCCGAATTAACTCAATTGTCCTGAAAAACTCGGATTCACGCCATCCTGAAAAACTCGTATTCACACCATTCCTCATTACATTCAATTGTCATCCAGGAAGTTCGTCCTTAATATAGACCAATCGCAGGCCACGTCTCAGGTTCCCAAGCATATTACAAATTCGATGACGATTTACGGTTCGTCTCAGACATAGAATATCAGCAAAACTCTCGGTGAAGTTTGGTATTCTCGGTACCAGTCGTTCAAGAGAGAACTTCTCGACAGCAGTTCGTCTTAAGAAATTTATAAAGACGCCAGGATGAAAGATTGTTCGTGGAAATCGGGAGGGTGGAAGCAATCGGGGAGATGAAAATTGTATTTCACAACGAGGAAAATGCTCCCGGCCGCGCACTCTCTTAATGATATTCAACGGCGATAAGGAAAACAGTTGCATTATTTAACGTGTGTTTCTTGCAGTTCATTAAAATTACATGAAGGTTAAAACCACACGATTCTGCTCCTGCGGCTGGAAGAAATGTGTTACGATACTGACGTAATCTAGTTTCGTTGGTTGCTGGAAATTATTCCTGCTTCTTTTCGCACGCGATCTTAAGAAACGTCGCGCATTACATCGGTTACAGAAATAATTTCTTTGATTTAACGCTCATTTACCTAACCAAAATATGTATACATTATTCAAAGCTAAATGTTTCCTTATGTCATTATTATGTTATTATGCCATCTATTAGCAAATAGTGTTTAAAATAACAATCAATTTAGCCAGTGCGCCGGAAGCATAATAACATTGTTATTATTCAAAGCCTTTTGCATTTAAATACCTGCACAAATTCTCACTTTTAATATTTTTAGATATGCATTATAGAAATGGTCCATTTCGATAAACAATTTTGGAACAACAATGCTGCAAAGAAGGAGAAAGATTTTATTTTTTAAAAATTGGGAGTAGAAACATTTAAATGGGATTTGACTAGATTTATAGATGCCCTGTGGATGTCCCTTTAGACAGACAGAGAGGATTAAGGTCCTGTTAACAGGACACACAACAGGTTTCCGCGGACAATGCGATTGCATCGCCGATAACACACGCGCGATATGGGTCCATTCTATGATCGACCTGCTCGGCGACTGCGGCGGCTGCAACGCGAAACGAAAGGACCTCGACGCAGCCCTAAGCGCCGCCGAAGAATAAAACCGAGGGTTAAAAAAGGGGTAATAACGCGATCGATATTTCTCTTGGGGAGTGCAACGTCCTGGCGTTTGCGAGCGGCTGCATTTTTCTGACTCGGTCGGACGACCGATGTCGTCGAGTTCTGTCGCGTTGTCTTTAAATAGGCCGAATGACCCTCTTACGCAAGTCGCACGCACGCTTAATGGCTGTATCAAACGTGTTGCGAAGGCATATTACGAAGTCGCGACGCTGCTTCGCTGCCAGTTATCGACCTATTCGGTAATCGAGAGAAGCAGCCTCGATTACCGGAGGCACGGCTCTCCGAGACGAACCAAGTCGAACTCGTGACTATTTTTACGTTTATTTTTTATACAAAATAATTTATTTCTCGAACGATCGATGTAAGAATGAGTCTTCTTCAAATGCTTGAAATTAATTGAGTCGTTACAACTGTGGTCAACATGTGTCTCGCAAGTAGTAAAGAATTTGATTTAATTTTATTGCAAAGCAAGTAGGTAATTGTGATAATGAATTTCATCAAGTGTTTTGAAAATTGTATAATATTTTACAGACACAATTCCAATTAATCTTGAAAATGATTTAAACGAAGATTAGAATAAAATATTCTAGAATAAATTAACGAAGTATCAAACCTTGCGCCACAAACATAAACCATTCTACATTGAGTCGTTAAGATTTTCCAGAAAATAGAGAAGGATCTAACAATAAATAAGTGGAAATAAAAAAGCTTTCGGCCAACCATAATCACATATTAAGCCACTTGCGAGCTCCGGAATGGAGCCTGGAGTGAGAGCCGGTTCCTCGTCGGAGGGAGGACATCGTTTGCACAAGGGGAATCTTTGTTCAAGGACTCTGGGAACAGAGGGGAGACAATGTCGTTAGAAGTGGGCGTGTACAGAAGTAATGGGCATCTCTCTCTCTCTCTCTCTCTCTCTCTCTCTCGACCCGAGCATCGGATCCAAACTTTGTGAACCTGGGCGCGAGATTTCGCGCGTCCACCGAACTTGGCACCGACCACCGACCTCCTCTCGATATCGCGCCTTACGATTTTTCTTTCCTCCCCCGTAACGTCTTATTCCGGTGCCGGAACTTTCGCAACCGAGGGAAACACGGAGAAACGAGACAATTTTCGAATTTATTGCTATTGGAAACGGGCTCCCGCTGCAAACAGGGTCGCCGAACGTTTAACGATCTTCTTATTTTCTCGATTCTGATTTTCATCGAATATCCTTCGCGATCTTCTTTCACGGAGCTCGAACTAATAAATTCGTCGAGGCGTTCTCGACCACCGGCGACCGATTTAAAACGCCTGTCCATTAGACTATGTTGCAGCGAGCGAAGCAAATGGTAATCAGATGTAGCCGCGTCAGGCGAACAAGCTATCAGTCACAGTTCCTTCGCCGTGGGCAGCGCAATCATTCGGCTGCTTTCGGTCACGGGTTTTTCAAGATTCAATGCAAATTGCACGCGCCGCTGAATATGCAGTTTATCCGCTTGCTCGAACTTTCGCGGTTTACTTTCGCGTGAAACAGTTTAATCGCGAATGCTTCGAACAATAGATTCTACCGTCGTGTGCTCGCCAAATACAGCTGCATAAATAGACTAGGATAACAATTCACCCATTTTTAATTTTCACGTTAAATCAATGCATTATGTATATAATTAATGAATAATTTTACAGTACGTGAAAATATTGAATCGGTGAATTTGCACCCTGAGCAACGTATGAGGGTTAACCCTTATTCATACCTTTCTTAAAAAGATCTTCATAAAAGAGACTAGGATAACAATTCATCCATCTTTATTTTACACGTTAAATCCACGAAGTGGACATAAAAGGATGAATAATTTTACAGTGTGTGAAAAAATTGAATGGATGCATTTTCACCCTGAGGAACAGGCGAGGGTTAAGCTTACCCGCTTTACAAGAAAAATTGACCAGACAATAGAGGTTATAAAAAATAGAAAGAAATTCTGACAGGAAAATTCTTGAAAATAGAAAACATATTTGCAGGCTTGTTCGGGCTGTTTCGCACGAATTTCGGAGAGCATCGTTGACACTCGATGGAGAATCGACTCCTGTCTGTCGATCAGCGCGCAATTAGTTGCAAGCGACCTTTTCGTCGCGATCGGCTTACGTAATCCTCGGCTGCTGCGTATTACCTGTGGAACAAGCTCGTTGGAAGCCAGACCGCGAGACGAGGAAACATTCTGGCGTTTGTACAGCGTCGAATAAAAAGGCACTCCGACTGTGCCGGTCATCCCGTGTTTCCTTTCCCATTGTCCTCCTTAGTCCGACGATTACATCGCTATCCACTCCGGCAACAGAGTTATATAATCCTCGAGTCCTGACTTCCACCGACGATAAAGCCGTTTTTCTCCGCGCACACCGAGTCACGCGCCTCTCTTTCTCCGGCAATTATTCGAACCCGTCGCGGAAAAAGCGCCGCGCGTCTCAAGGTGATTTCTATTCCGATCCGCCATCGCGAGAAGTCGATCCGCGCTCCGCATACCCTCTGCGAAATGTGTTTGTTCATCTATTTATTATTAACAGCTTGGCCTCGTTCCGCGAGTCGGATCGCTGCAGAATTCTCGATAGTACCTATCGCGAGAAAAAATTTCATTTCACTATCTCGATTGAAAACATTTCTAGCTCTCTGTGAGAGTCTCCCATCGCGTCGGGTATCTCCCATCGGTTAGTAATCACGTTTCAAAGAAGTTGTTTATTAGTCGCCTGCGTCTTCCAACGAGAACAACCAGTCTCGCGGATCTTTGCAAGGTTTAACGCGCAGTCGTTTAAATGTTTATTGTTCGCGCGAGAACATAATGAACGATCCGCAGAAAAATTATTTAATTCCTTTAATGTCTTTGTTGACAATTAGAAAGATTATTGGAGATTTTTGATTTGTTGATGTTTTCAGAGCACAGTTTTAATCAATTAATAACTAAATTAGCAATTTGGCTATTTAAACTTTTTCTTTCCCGTTTAGGTCCCAATCAATTTTAATCTACCTTATATTACATACATAATACAATATTTTAAAGATTGTATAATTTAAATTCATCATTGAATATCGTAGACAGTGTTGGTAATTATTAAGTATACTCCTGTTAGATAAAGAAGCCACGTAACAAGTATGGTTACCTCGCGGAAATGGGGCAGAATTTTCCGGTGGACCTAATATGCGGCAACCGTATTGAGGTTAACGATCTCCGTGCAGACGCGTGCTCCCAAAAGACGCATCCTCCAGAGCGACCCTAGAGTATCTGTCTCCTTGGCAAAGAAAGAGGATACGGTATTCGACAGGGAACCTCTATCTCTATCGGGTGGAGAAGATAGGACATGACGACGTAACTTTTAACCGGTGCAGGAAGATCGTAAAAATGTACGTGATCCCGAGAGCAGCAGCTGTAACAGCGACTATATCAGGTCTTGCACGGGATTGGGTCCACCGGAGGAGAGCGACCCTCTGACTCGAACTTGAAGGGGTCTCGATGCCGGTGCCAACACGTTGCACAGGATGACGAGTCACCAATTTAACTGGACAAAATTCCAGATGGCCGAGACTTGTACGCTCGTTGATGCATTTCCAGTTTAATCCTTCGTTCGACCTAGTTTTGTAACTGGTAGTCAATTAGCGTCGCTAATAACGCTGCAAGTGTTAGTCTTTTTTAAAGTGTACTATGGGGGATCAATGTAGTCCAAACTGGGCCACCCTGTCCTACAACTAAGTATATACAGGATGTCTCAAAATTCCTTCAACATACTGAAATTGAAGGTTCTTTAGTTCATTTGAAGCAACATTTTCTTTTGCAAAAATGGTAAAATGGTTTTCTTCTGAAAACATATCGAATACAGAAAGGTTTTGAATTAACTATATAATCGATTAGTATACTTGAAGCTGTTATTCTTCACGTCCATTGACAGACAAATAGTAGTTACGTTCCCTCGCAGGACTATAGGGCTGTCAACTTAGGTCGGATACCACCTTGGTGCTAGATAGGCTACCATAAAAATGAAAAGATATCATGATAATCGTGAAAGCGACTGCTGTCCAGTTTGATTCCCGATCCGTGACATTGTGCGGTGGTACCGAGTGCATACACAAATAGCACATCGGCAATGGTACTATTAACAGTACCGCCACCACGAGTAGCTAGGTACTACTCGGCGGAAACAGGGGACAGCTTGGTAGCTAGAAAGAGAGAGACTAGGAGCCAAGAGGAGTAGAGAGGAGAGAGCAGAGGGCAAGGTAAGAGGGAGAGAGCGAGAAGAGAGGAGGAACGATCGATATAGCGTGGGTGGATGTGCAGAGGTGCGGTAGGACAGCCGCCAGTTGTGCTGTCGGCTGCATCAGCGAAGAACCGTGCTTCTCGATCGGCTTGCAGCGCGTACTCGCCGCGGATTTCTCGCTTCTCCGTCGCAGTGTGCAACCCGGGATATATTATGCGTCCAGGTGCAATGGAGGGTACCCGAGGGTAGCTCTGTCACCGGGACAGCTCCCTGCGCGAAGACAATCCCCCCGTCCTCTCGCATCGGTGGATTCTCGGTGACGAGAATGACGGTGCGATGCCTGTGGAGAAAACGTGTCAGCGCTCGAGGCGCGATTTCGATCGCTTGCCTCGCTCGCCTCGCTCGAACTTCCGGAACGCACAGTGGTCCTTGCACTCTGGTTCTTGCACGGTGGTTCCTTGAAAACGTTCGACGCGTCAGGACACTCGGCAGCTAGGAAAGAAATCCTCGAAGGATCGCGTGACTCGCGTGTGCACGTTCTCCAACGACGAGGACTCCGTCCGCTCGAGTTGCTCGTTTGCTCCGACATGGCACTTGTTTGCTCTCTGCTTCCACTCCAGTTGCACTCGGAACACCGTATAAAAATAGCGATGCCGTTCAACGAGACTTCCGGCTGCCAGCCGTTGTCCAGAATGTTTTTGGAACGATTTTGCGTTCTTCTACACTGACCCACAAAATTCTGTTCGCATTCTGAGATCGGAAAAGATCTCTTAACAATCGCGTGCGCGATTCGAGTGATGTTCTTAATCGACGATGTTTTGTCAATTTGGCCAATCAATTTTCGCCGACGAGGTACTGCGCTGCTCCGCGAAACCGTTTAAACGCGAGGGCAGAGTGTGCTCGGTTGCACACGGTGGAAGGGAAGTTCTTAATCAAGGAATTTTGTCGTGTAAACGCGAGGATGAACCACACGCGACATCAAATTTTTTTTCGGTTTTCTTGAGCAAGAATTTTGATTGGATGTGATGGTATATAATGCGCAATAAAGTTGTTAAAGGGTGAACGAGTCAATCGTATCGGACAGATTCAGTTCCGTAAGAACGGTTTTTATGGGAACCATTGTGTGTAGGCTGGAAAGAGACTAGAGACGTTTCGTGGACACGGTTCTCAGAAAGTCTCGGCGAACAATAGCAATCCCGGTGAAAGCCTGAAATCTCCGATAGCGGATGCAACGGTGCGTCGTCGATAGGCGAGCATAGAATTCGAGGACCGAGGTGAATTCCAGAGACGAGGACCGTCGCGGAAATAGAAACGAACCCCCGGCGGTGCGCGGCTTTTGCCATCCACCAAAGATAGAAGACAAAAGGAACACACTGCTTCTTCCTCGGGAACCATGACCTATCTCGACTCGCCGCTCCGCGAATCTTCTTCCTCGCCGCGGAGATTGTTCCTCCTCGTTTCTTGTTTCGTCGTGTTTCGAACTCGCTCCCTATCTTTTATATAATAATTTAATTCATATTTTTTTATTAAAAAATTTGTAACTATACTTACAAATTAGCTATATACAATATTTTAGAATTTTGATCGAGATAATAATTGACTCTTGGAGAAAATTGATTTTTTTTTCACGGAAAAACATTAATTATTTTATCCGATTTTTGGACGCGGTTTCGAAGAATTTTGATTCTCGTTTGGAGGCAACTCGGAATCGACTCGGCCGTGTAAGAGTGCGTTAACCCGCGATTGAATGAAGTAGGCGGTGCAAATTGAGCATAATAATGGTCAGCGGAGTCAGCAGGTCGCCACCGCGGCGAAGAAGGAAATCAATTCGCGTGTATCGACGGAACACACTGCCCTAGATGTCTATTTATCGTCGGCTCGAACACGGAGCTCGGTCGTTCGATGCTCGATGCTCGACGTTCCTCGAGTTTTCCAAGCCACGATTTTCCCGATGAACGGGCAACACCGCGTCGCGTCGACGCAGTCGCGGAAAACGCGAGCCGCTCCGGCATCGTCGAAACGATGGCGCAATCGTCGGACCACCTCGCCGACAAAGTTTCTTCTTGCTTTTCCCCAGTTCCCGGTCTCTCTGTTTTCCCGCTCCCGGCCATTCAACGGGAGAAACATCTCCGAGAAGGACAATTCCCTCTTCATAAAACAGAGATTGTGTTCTGTTCGTAAGCTCGTAACTATACACGTCTCGAAACAATGTATCGATCGATTTGTACTTTTATCTCGTACCAAATGACCTGACAGACCTTGTCCTGTTCGAATCTCTATAAATTTGTGATCGTTTTGCGAATTTGTGGAAAGCTATTGGAGAATGTGTGAACAACCATACAGACGTTGATAATGTAAAGTTCTATTTTTTACATAAGTGTTTAATTACAAAAAAAAAAAGAAAAATACAAGAGTCGAAATTAATTTGCAAAGGGTGAAATTGACTTGCGAAAAAGGTTAATTTTATTTGACAAATACTGACATTGATTTGCAAAGGATGCCATTGACTTGCAAAGAGGGTCAATTTTATTTGACAAAAAAAAAGAAAAATACAAGCCTACTTGTCTAATAACAAAGAAGGAACATGCACAAAAAATAAATAAAAAATAATGGTAGAATCGAATAATTGGATTAAAAATTTGCGTTAGCCATCCTATACCCTTCACCTCGAGGCTCCGAGACGGTGCAGGCGCGCGTGCTTCTTGTTTACCGTGTTACCGATTTCAGGTGCAAAGCATTTAGCATCCTTTAGCACCACTTCGAAATATTTACACGTTCATTAAAGCATTCGGAGTTGATATACCTACTCCCTCGAAGATATTCCTCCGGCTACTCCCACAGAATCAGAATTTCGAGTAAAATTTTCTAAATGAATTATCCGAGCGTATCAGAGGAGGCTGTTCACGCGATCAGCTGATCGCGCCTCACCTTGGCGAACTTGGCGGGTCTCGCGATTCGTGCATGTTTCAGTAGTTGTCCGGGCGGGTCCGATTCGCGGCGAAGTCTGAGAAGTTTATCAAGGTGAAACCTGTTATCCATCGAACGGCAATTTCCGATATTGACCGAATCGCCGTGGAAAGTTTCGAGCATACACGAGGAATCAAGCGTGGTGTACACAACTCGATGAAAATCAAAGGATTGTTGCTGCCTCAAATGGTCCGTGTGTTTTTTTCCCCGAGAAAGATCTCTAATTACGTCGAAGTACGTACCTGATCACCGCGTTCTCCAAAAGAGACATCACTCTGGTAAAAAGACTCCTTTTCTGGTACGGTGGAAGCGTTCAAAGAAGCTTTGGTAATTATATAGAAAATGTCTGCGTACTCCGATTTTGTTGAAACTTTAATATGTTATAGATTTGGACATTTTGAACAACTTTTTCCTGTTCCAATATAGGGGTGTCGCTTTTAGTTTTCGAGATATTTGCAAAAAGCTTGCCGCGGAGTATGCAGGAATACGAAAAATTCAATACAGTATTCGCAATAGTTTTTTGCAAATATCTGAAGAACTAAAAGTGACCCGCTATATTGGAAAAGGAAAAAGTTGTTCAGAATATATTGCTGCATAACATATTAAAATTTTATCAAAATCGAAGACCTTTTCCATATAATTACCAAAGCGAGTTTCGCAATTGGCCGAACAGGTAGGCGCAGCAGAAGCTGCTAGAAAACGCGCGCGGACGCGGTGAGGAAACTGTTGATCATCCACGCCGCGTCCCAGATATCCAGCTAAAGCGATTATCATTTGCGTGGGCGACTCGCGGAACCATTACGAAAAGATTCATAAAGTTGGCGAGCTGCCAGCTGCACACGGATGCGATGATCGTCGCGTGGTGTATCGGTCCGGCAGATACGGGACTCGGGGATTGCGTCGAATGTAAACGATCGGTTGCAGGGACTAACGAGACACATATTTGGTCGACTCGCGATACACGAACGTACGAGTCTCGGCTGTTCATACAAGGCCAGAATCCCAGCTGTTCCATTTCGATTCGATACTCCATCATTTTGATCGTTCCTATGCACGCGCCTGTCGCTCGACCTTACTTTCCGAGATATATTTAGCACCGCATCTGGTTGATATCGTGCAAATTATTATCATGTCTGCGGGACAACTACTCCGAGATGTACGATTATCATACCCTGATCGAGGTTGATTTGAAATCTGACCCAATTTCACGATGAAACAATTCTCTACTAACTACTCGTGTGTAAATATTTCCATATGTCGATTGTCGAGTTGTTAAAATTGATTCAATGATTACTATGAATTTATAAATTCTTCTTCGCGAAGCAAGTAATCATAATGATCGAAGATGATGTAAAATAAGATTGAAACGTTATAAATTAATATGGTAATTCACAAAAGTGTTCTTTTGTATTTTTTTATTATTATTATTTATTATAGACGGACTGATGCCCTTTTACATAACTGTTTACAATAAAAAAAAGAGAAAGACACAAGAATACTCGTTTAATAACAAAGAAGTGACATGCACAAAAAAAAAAAATTTTTTATCAAACATATCCCCCAATAGCATTAATATATTTGTTATTCGTGTGTAGGCATTGAATACATTTCACCACGTGTTGGTTTTCCGAAATAAATCGAAAACACTGTCGTCAGAGATAATTACCGAAATAATCACCGAACAAACGCGGATCACGCGGAAAGAGAAGCGTTGCGGATCCCAGTTGGCGGCTACAGGGTGGCTGCGTCTCTCGTCCTAGTTAGCACGAGCTACGCTGCACAGGTACAGGGTGCGCGGATCTACGCATGTCCGTGAGAATCAGCGAGAGAGAACGCACGGACACGAGGCACAGGTGTGCCAGTGGGCCAGAGCGGTGGCCAAGCGAGAACGCCGAGCGACAGCCATGACCCATATACGCGTACTCACCCTCGACAACCGTCACCCCCGGCCAACCCCATCGCTGGAACCGGCCAGACGAGCTCGGTCGAGCCGGGTTGTTTCGCGCCGAGTAGCCGTCGGCTCGGGCCAAGCTGTCGCCACAACTGGCCTAACGGGTTACCATCGTAATCACCCACACGGTTTTCTCTGATATCAGATTTGACCGACGGTACTTTGGCCGACGACTACTTTAACAGACAAAGCTTTTAACCGACAACGTCTTTAACCGACAACGCATTTAACCGACAACTATTCTGGCCAACAACTACTTTGGCCGACGACGCCTTTAACCGACAACTACTTTGGCCGACAACGATTTTGACCGACAACTAATCTAAAAACGTTAATCTAATTGATAAACCGAGCACCACGCGTTCACGCATCCAAACTTGGCGATCATGACAGTCGGGTCCAAGAAGGATCGAACGAGTCGTAGATCGATGTGAGGAACAATTTCATTTGACCTCTCAGAATTTCTATGTTTGATCTTTGACGAACCACCCCGTACAAAGACGCAAGCATAGTCGCGATACGTACCCACACCCTTCTCGACAACGTCAACCGCAAACACGGCGAGGCCGTGCCGCTCGTTGATCGGGATATCCTGAAAATGTCGCAGCTCGAAATAACAAATTCACCGGGCAAGATTGCTTTTTCCGGGCCAGGAGGCGCCCCAGCCCTAGGCGCTTCGCCCCGGCGTGTAGGGTGGCTCGGATGAAACGCGTGAAATGTCATCCCCGGCGATCAAATTCCGCCTTAACGCGTCCCGCCTTCAATCCTGACTTCCTAGAGCTTCCGATCTCGCATTCCGTCGATCCCACTTTACTCCCCTATTTATTTTGCGCCGTAAAACCGGTGGCCCCGTGATTTCTTGATCTCATTCCACCCATAGTACTCTGATTCAGCTTGTGATTGGGAATTTTGAATAGCTACGAAAATACTTGTACAATTTAACACGAAAACTCGGAGTACACAGACCTTTTCTATATAATTACCAAATTTATTTTTACTTGTATAATTTTTTCCTACGTATATCGCAGGTTACGCGTCGATCATCTTCACCGATATCTCAGAGAATTTCATTGTTTACGGTACCTCGGTCCCGTCGACCTTCCTCTTGGCGTAATTTCAAGTATCTCCGTCGCGTTCTTGAAGAGAAACGCGGCTCGCGCTTGATACCCGGAAGACGAGATTCTGCCGAATTATTTCGAGACACTTCAACTATTTCGACGCGTTTCATCCGCGGAAAATCTCCTCGAGTTTCATTATATTCTCGTGTTTACCGGAAAATTCTCTCCGACGATTTATCATCTTCATGGAAACAGCTCAAAACAGTTTCCCGCTGGCCATTCACCGACATCTTTTACCTCGTACGCGTCCGACTGTAATTCCCAAGTTTCCGTTCGCAAGCCGCGAAAGAGATCGAATCTGCGGCTGTTCTCCAACCGCGTTTCAGCTCGCGCAGACAATTTACGTCTGCATAAACGAAGGATAAAAGCGACGCGAGGCCGACAATGTGTTTCACCGATGCTATCGCTGTTGTATTATTTCCGCAGAATCCTGTAAGAAAACCACCGCAGTGTTGCTTCGATCAGACCGCGGTGCGGACTTTTTTGTTAAGCCGATCGCTGTGTATAATTATCTCGGGGCATCGCACTGCTCGTTATTTATAACAACGGGAAGCATGGATAGATCTCGGCCATAGCTATTCCGCTCGATAGAACGCGATCAAAAGGGGTACCCCGGATACTTTTACGGGAATTATTCGCGGCGGTCGTTCCCCGCGGGTTTTGTTCCGTTATCGGCTGGCTCGGAACCGTGGAATCGTTCGTGGTTCGTACAGATTCGAGTCTGGATTAGCTTGGTTATCGCGTGTACCAGCTGCGACGCTCGTCGTCCACAGGAGGCCACACTATGGGGCAAACGGAAGAATTCTGTGTAAAAATCAAAGAAATCAGATAGAAATGAGATAGAGCGATGAAATTTTTTTAAATTAAAGCTGAAACTTGGCAGAATATGAAATAATTAGAGATTGTGATACGAATGCTTCTTTACCTAGAAAAAATTTGTTAGACTTGCACAAGTTCAAGAAAATTGTAGTTTTTCCAAATAAAATATAATAATAAATACCTCGTGCGGAAAATTTTTTTTTAACATGCGACACATCATTTTCCGGAGATTCTTTCACGCTGATTTCAGATCTGGTCTCAGAAATTTTTCTACGACCTCAGGATTTAAAAAAAAAAAATTGAATTACAGTTAAACTTTTATTTTTTCAACTTTTTAAACTTTTACTTTCTAGAATGTTTCAGCTTTAATTTTAAAAAATTTCAAAACAGAATTCTTCCATTTGCTCCATAGAGCGACGCTCGTCGTCCACCGGATGCCGTTCCGTTCTATGCCGTTCCGGTTCGAGACAGAACCGGATCGATGTCCCTCTAGCCTCGGTACCAATTTTCGCGACCGATCGCCAACCAAGAAAATCTACCTGTCCAGCGTATCGCTTCATCTTTTAACATTCCAGCCAGTCGTTCCTGCCCAGAGGGAAACGTGTTATTCTCGTTTCACTCGATCCTTCGCGAATGCTCGTCCCTGTCCTGCCTCGCAGCGATCAATCGTGCCTCGCGGATTAATCATTCAGCCGATCTACCTTCCACCGTGCATAACGTTGCAAATTATTTAGAAATTCTATCCTGCTGGCCGTAGTCTTCCAACGTTATCCTCGTTTCCCTATCTTCGAGCAAAATAAAAATTATTCGCAACCCTCACTACTTTAACACGCCGATTCTAATGACATTTATATTCATATTTTTTATATCGTTCACGTTCATGTTACAGGGGAAACAATATTCCGTACAGTTCGAGGTATTTATTGTGGGTCCAGGGCAACGATTTATTTTTGAATTTGTGCATTTTCGATCGAGCAATGTAGTCTCGTAAAAAGATTTCAGAAACAATGATTTATTCAATCACATTTATATTTTCTCTCTCTGAACACGTTCAACAGTTTAAAAACAATATAAGAGTATTTCGTAATTCGTCTAATGTTTGCAATGTTTTAAATGGCACCTATTCACCTTCGTCACAAATGCATAAAATCTACTGGCCAAGTAGGTAATGTCCGTTGTCAGACGTGCGTAAAATCTGTAATGCAACGATGACGAAACCTGCATAATTGCAACGAGGTGCAAGGAGAAAAAACCGAAGGAAGTCGTCTAAGGTGTGCGCACGTGGAAGCACGCTAATTAGACATACGTCGATCGGGGAGCTAGTTTTTCCCCGGTTGGCCGTGAAGAGGCATGTGGAGAGAAAGAACGACGACGAAGCCCTTGTCGATACCAGGAAGGTAGAGAATGGTGGACAGCATGGGGATTGCGGAGTAAATAGGTCGAGGACTCTGCGGAAATAGGTCAGCTTCGACTGGCGCGGATCGATGCACGGTTCTCACGCGTTTCATTAGGATCGTCGAAACCGCGCGGAGCCGAGCCGAGCCGAACGCCGGCTGGCTCTGTTTATTTACCGTTGCTCCGGAAATTAACATCGATCCCCTTTTGCATACAGAATTTCAATTATTCCCGGAAACCGGCTAGTTTCTCCAGCGCCTCCTTCAGAAGGAGTCCTTCCTCGAGGAAAATTCCCGAGTTTATTCTTGACTGTGTCCTCCAGCGCCTCCTTCGAAAAGAGTCCTTCCTCGAGCAAAAATTCCCGAGTTCATTCTGGACTGTGTCCTCCAGTTGGTCACATCAGGAAACGACCTAAACGAAGTTGACCGTCTTTGAATCATGACGAACTTTTGATAAAAGACCGTTTACCTAGTTCTCTTTGTTTGGAGCAGTCGTGAGGGGCGTGGCCTCGTTGCTCTCGCTTTCAACGGTGCCGAGAGAGCGCCCGGTAACGTAATCTGTAGCTGTACTCGGTCTAGAGCGATTTAGAAGAAGGTAAACCTCTATCGGAATCTTTGAGGATGACTGAACGCTTTGTTCTTTTCATCTGGAATATCTCGAGTGGGTGTGGCTTCGTTGCTCTCGCTTTCGACGTGGCTGAGATGAGCGTTCTATGCACATGTCCGATCCAGACCAATCTAGATGAAGATGAGCTTGCTTACATCCTATTAGATTCTTTGAAGAAGCCTCTATTTCTTGTTCTATTCATGTGGAATGATCGGAAGAGGCGTGGTTACGTTACCCTCGCTTTCAACGGTGTCGAGAGAGCAACCCAGTAACGTAATCCGTAGCTGTACTCGGTCTAGAGCGATTTAGAAGAAGAAGATAAACCTCTTTGTACTCTATCAGAATCTTTGAGAAAGACTGCACGCTTTGTTCTTTTCATCTGAAATATTTCAAGTGCGCGTGGTTTAGTTGGGAATCCCAATGGAAATCTTGAACAATGTACCTTGTCCTCTTCGTGTCGAGTGCTCCGAGGGGGCGTAGCTTCGCAGCTCTTGACTTCGAGGGATTGTAGAAAAATATGATTTTCATATAGCAAGATTATCGCCCCAGAGGGCGTGGCTTCGCAGCTCTTGCCTTCGAGAGATTGTAGAGCCTTACAAATGAATCAGTACCGGTGTGTTCGAATTCCATTTCGTTTAAAAAGGAATGTAATTTTCGACGCGGCAAATGAATTGAAAATTAAAGAGGGGCGTGTCCGGCCGAGTCGTGTGTCGCGCGCAATATTAAGAGTAACTAACAGTAACAACAACAGCATAATCGACGACGGGAGGACGTTTTCTTGGTCGCGACCGCGGCCTGAAATAACGGGTTGCGTCGACGTACCGTGACGGCGAATCAGAGAAAGGGGAGTCCGAGGTGAAGAGGAAGAGCACGCGAGAGGAGAAAGAGAGGGCAGGGCCAGACGGTAGTTGCAAGGATCTCCCGCCACGATTCCGCTTAAAAATAAAGTCTTACGTTCGTGTTTCGAGTTGGTCGAGCGAGGGAGCACGCGCGTTCGTATTCGCGAACGCGCGAAATCACAGCCGGCGTATTTTCTCTGTCCATTCGTCGACGGGACAGGCTCGGGCTAAATATTTGGACCAGTGACCGGCGAGGGAAACCGCGAGAGAGAGATCGAAGCATGATCGCCGGGAGATCTGCTGCTCGCGATCTCTAGTCGAACGATCACCCCAGTGGAGTGTCGAAGAACAGTTTCCGGACGAGCGACTTCGCGATCGGCGAGATCGATGTTGATGTCGAGAGCCGCGAATTCGCGAGCGCGAGCAAAATGACCACCACTCACGGAGGACACGTGTACTATGTGATCAAGGTACCGAAGGATGCGGACGGCAATGAAAGGTAACGATCCTGCCAGAAATTCATTCGATATCAATCTCGTGCGCGATTTTTAACCCTCATACGCTTCTTAAAAATATCTACATAAAAGAAACTAGGATAACAATTCACCCTTTTTATTTTACACGTTAAATCAACGCATTATTTTTTATTTATATAGTGTCACATTTTCTAATTCTGTTAAAAATCATCAGTACGTTTAAATATTTCTTCTTTCTTTTTTGTTACCTTCTCAAAAAATAATAAAATTAATATATAGCTGATTATTTATTCCAATGCTGTAATTCTGTTAGAAATCATCAGTATCTTTAAATATTTCTTGTAGTGGCACATTTTAAAGAAATATTTCTTACGACATAGACACGTAGGCACGAATAATTTTACAGTATGTGAAAATATCGAATGGGTGAATTTTCTCCTTTCATTTCGAAAGAAAAAAATTATTTTGGGGGAATATACGTGGGTTAACGAGATAGCTGGAATCGAGTAGGGTGAATGTCCGGGGGTCAGAAAGAGATTTTACAACGTCTAACTATCCGAGGCCAGCGGGGTCATCGACCGTGGAAAATAGAGAAAAGAAAAAATTTGTATAGAACCAGTTTATGGGTTAATGGGGTTGGGGGTGGGGGTGAGAGAGATTGTAGACACAGCTCTGAATGTTAGAAGACCCCGTTCCTGGCCGACATCACTGAACGATGACGTAGCCGAAATTCTTGATTCGGCGGCAGTGGCGCACATGACCGCGATTCCCATCCGCAAACACGAGCATCTCGAACCTCTTAAATCATATGCGCGCGGATCTTTCATCTGCATTGCTCGGCTCCGTTCGAAAGCTCGAACCAGCGGCACACAGAATAATTTGCATACAAAGGCTCGATCGTTTTCCTTTCGATGGTTGTACCGGTTTCGTTCAACGAAAAACGCGACACGAGGCCACGCGACAGCGGAACGGAGGCCTCTGCGTCACGAGGACGACGGAGATTCCAGCGCGATTGAAAAATTGCTGGAAATCGCTGGATCGAGGTAGTAGTTACAAATACAGAAAACAAAATTGATATAAATTTGTAACAATATTGCATTCGTGTTCCTTTTTTTTAATAGTAATTATCATATGAGATTTATTTCAACATAATTACACAAATGAAATACACCACATACAAAACAGAATAGAAAATTACAAAATAGAATTGTTTATTAGAAGGAGATTTTGCAATTACATCGGGTGGATGTATGAGAAAGGTTGAGAACCTTTGTTCTACTGTATTGCAAACGACAAATCAATTTTCACCGTAAAATAGTGCAATAGGTTAATTGAATTCACTGATGCAACAGTTCTACGATCACCAACTTTGCTTTTCGAGTCGTGTCCGTCTCTCGGTGCAGAGCGGTATCGCGTCTAATCCGATAATCAGAAAATAGTATAGCGATGAGTAAGCCTTATTTTGCTCGTGCTGTCGGCCTGTTGTCAGAAGGCTCAGTGGGAATCATGGACACGGTGACGCGTCTGACGCAATCGCGACAACAACTCGCAAGATACAGCGACTCCCACTAATATTCGGACACTCTTAAAAACGCGAATAACTGTTTTTAAGATAATAATATAGAAAAGGTCTGCGTACTCCGATTTTGATGAAATTTTAATATGTTGCGCAGCAACACATTCTGAACAATTTTTTCCTTTTCCAATATCGGGGAAAATCGCTTTTACTTTTTGAGATATTTGCAAAAAACTATCGCGAATACAATATTGAATTTTTCGTATTCCTGCACGCTCCGCGGCAAGTATTTTGCAAATATCTCGAAAACTAAAAGCAACACCCCTATATTGGAAAAGAAAAAAGTTGTTAAAAATGTCGAAATCTAGAACATATAAAAATTTCATCAAAATTGGAGCACGCAGCCTTTTTCTATATAATAACCAACGGCTTTCCGGGAAATTCGATCGGATCGATCCGGTAGGACTTAAAAACTACATTTTGCAGATGTGTGTCGATTATATGCTCCGTGAAAATTTTATCAAAATCGATTGATGTGGATAAAAACGACATGCATTGAAAGATGCAAGACCATTCCGCGCGAGGATAACGGAATCAAGAGTAATTAATTAATCGGATCACGAATCGATGAGCGTACTCACGCGTCACGTTCTTCGCCTCTCCTATTATACATATCTGCTCGGTCGTCCGATATCGTGCGTGAAAGTCATCGCGCACGACTACGCGGCGATGGTTTAAATATAAAACGACGAGCCGTTACCGGCCTCAAGGACCATTCCGCTCCAGCTACGTGTTTAACTGTTTACCGTGAATCCACCGGAGCCGGCTCGAGCAACATCCACCCCCGCTAATAACGCAGCTCTTTACCATTTGTTACGGCAATTCAAGCTGGCACCACATCACGATGATCCTCCACCGGTTTTATTTTTATTTTACGATTTCATCAATGGGGATCGATACCGAATAAAATCCTGTTACATTCATCTTGAAACCTGTTCAAGAAACAACTTAAGGGTTAAGGATGTTCTGGAGGTAATTAAAAACGTAACAAAATTTCTGAAAATTTGACAAGATATAATCCTTATATTATTCAAAATTATTAGACATGTAAATGTACTCGTTGGAGAAACGAATTGCAGATCGGTACAGTATTTTATCCATAAATGTCCCAGATCTATCCCCACTAATGCGGGTTACCCCTTGAGGAGTCGCAAATTCCTTATTTTTTTATAGAACTCTCACCAACATATTCGTGGCATTTTTCTAATTAAAATCATATCAAATAGGATACAATTCCGATGATATTTACTTGTGTAATAGACAATTAAAGGTTCGGGCGCAACTCTTTGCGTCCCTTTCTGTCCCATACGCTATCCTTCCTCGCGCCCGAAACTTTAATTGTCTATTACACAAGTAAATATCATCACAATTATATCATATTTGATATGATTTTAATTAGAAAAATGCCACAAATATGGTCATCGAAGTCTCACAAAAAAATAATGAAAAATAAAGAAGTTGTAAATTTAAATTAGCTATGTTTATGTTGTACTTGGATTCGCTAGCTGTCATTTTATCTCATTGAAGGTATCGAATGCACAGAGATCAAAAGCGACTTATGCACGTGAATGCGATTAATGGATCGATTGATCGATCAGTTGTCAATCGCAAGCGAAGCGGATGATTTCGTTTTCGACGGTGGATAGGGTTGGTTGGTCGCGGATCGGTGCGGCGCGAATAGGCGAACGGGCGCGTCCGTCTCCTCCATTGTCGCGCGCGCTGTCGGAACTGCGGACAAACGCGATGGAATGCGATCCGGGAAGATTAATCGCAGCGGGGAAAGCGGGGGAAAACGGGGAAAGCGGGGGAGGGAGCGCGCAGTTTCGCAATATCGGACATTATTAGTCCGGTTGGCCCTGATCCAATGGTTCCGACGAGAGAGCCTACTAACCGTTTCGCTTCGTCCTGCCTCTCTTGCCTTACCCTGCCGTCGTTCTTATACCTAAATCATGTACCGGGTGTCCCAGAAATTCAGTCCAAATTCAATCAAGTGTCACAGCCAGCGCACCATCGACCGTCTTCGATTTAATTATGAGATTGTGAACGTCGCATATGAACGTGCCACATGTGGTACTTTCCGATAATTGATCTGTACTAAATGGAAGCTTAAACATTTTCTTTCACACAATAATTCTTAATGAAATTGTTGGAGTACGTTTTATTGGAGATGGTACTCTGTATTCATACATTTAATTCAGTACACTGCATTGATACATTTTCATACATTTATTCAATTCATATATTTGATCCCGAGAGAGGGTGCAACGTCACCAATAAATCAACAGAAAAAGAAAACATAAATCGTCTAATGCCGTGGAAATATATCGGATTGTCCCAGATTTTCGGGACACCCTGTGCGACCCCTCCATTCGGCTCGGTGTCTTCCGGCCGACTACCTCCTATCCTCCTTTTCATCCGACGACGATTCCTCCTCTATAGACGAAATCCGCGAACAATGAACGCGGCGAAGTGTCCCAGAATATCCAACGACGTATTCGTTTCAAAACCAGCGAAACTTCGGAAACACTCGAGGCGCGATTCCAGCCTCTGTAACAGCAAATTGTACACTCGCTGCGAACGAGAAAGAGCAACTTTCTTTTTCAAACCTCAAAATATTTTATTTTATTTTAAACACGTCATTAGCTAGCGGAGTCATTCGAGAGAACGGGTACCGAGCAATGCGAAATATCAACGTAGAGCAGAACGCCGGGTATTCGATGGCGAATTGCACGGATAATTAATTCGGAGAACGGCTCGCTGGCAGCCCTATAAAAGGATTATACACTTAACCCAGTTATTTTAATGCCACGGCCGCGTAAAGGTGATCATTGTCTTTGTCGTTGTTTCTCATGTTGCACACGGTTAATTGCATTACGCTCAACTTCTTCTCGTTACCTCAAGATGCATAATTTCCCGGAGAGTTACGTAAAACGGCGAATATCGCTTCGCCGTCTCGGCTGGAAGGTAAATCAACCCGTTAACCAGGAAATTGGGAGGAAATGTCTCGTAGATCGAGCAATCGCGGCTCCGTTCGAGGAATCGCGAACAGAGTCTAGCCGGTTTCAGGAAGTCGATTACGCTCGCACATCAGCGCCGGCCAGGGAGCGAACGGAAGATCAGCTGCAATTAGGTGCAATCCGATATCGTGGCCAATGTCACGGTTAACTGGGAGCGGCAATTATAATTGAAGCCAACTGGTCGCGCAGTACCGCGAACGGTCACGAACAAAATATCTGTGCTGTACCGCGTGTTTTTAAACAGAGGTTCTCGAGCGGATAATCAGGCAATTAGCAATTAGCGGCAATTGAAACACGCGACGTCGAAAGCGACCGTCATTTATTAACACATCCACCGGTGGTTATTTTGTCATTTTGGAAGGTCTATGGATATGAGATTGTTTAAATTATCGGTTGAATATCGATGTACAGTAATGTTTCTATTAGAGCGACAATGCTGCGCACAGTAGACGCGACCAAATCTCACCGAGGCTGTCGCACTGATCGTAATATTACTGTATTCGCATTTTGGAATGAATATACATTTAAAAATAAAATAATTAATCCAAAACACTAAAATCACTATTACATATGAATAAACTCTCAGACTTAAACTTACCCTAATAATTGTAAAATTATCTATAAAATAATATCCTATAAATAATTTAACCGAAATTAATATTAAGAAACGTCTAATGAAATTATTTGTTAAAAATAATATTTTAAAATAAATAGTATAAATAATACTACCCTCTCGCGAAACAGAAGTAACACGAAGGATCGAGCAAACGATACCGGTTCCGGTTTCTCGAGGTACGCATAGTACTCTGGGAAATTTGATCGGATCGATCCGGTAGGATCTAGTAGGATCTGGTAGAGTGCGATAGGGTTTGAAGGGGTGTGGTGGCCGGATGATAACGAGCACGAAACTTCTGAACGAACCGGTGGAATTAATTTTCAGCACGGACAGCGGCTGGGATAATCCGTTCAGACCGGATGGCGACCTTTCAAGGGAAGCCGACGAGATAGTGGAATTGATAAAAGGTGGGAAACCCATCACGCCGACCCCCGGCCAGACCGCTCCGCCGTTGCCAAGATGCGAGACCGACGCCGGGAACGCGACCACCCTCGACCACGACTCGAGTTCCAGCCCCCTGCTCAAGTCCTCCGCGAATTCGACCAACCGACGGCCGAACTCGTCACCGAAACCCGGACAGGAGAACGGGAATGCACACAGCACCCCCATCAAAGCCGCCGCCGCAAACAACCAGCAGCCTGTCAATGATAAGGTACAGTCTAATTTACTTTTCTCTTCTTTTTTATTTTATTGCTCAACGCTAAAACTATCGAGCACTTTCGATCGCTCTTCACTAACGGAAGGATATCACCTCGGCGAATTATGCGGGTCTGATTGATTAACAATTCTACCACTGGTCCTGCGAGAACAATTTCAAAGGTAAAACACGCCCCCTGGGTTTCACGCCGCAAGATGATAGCGTAAACTGTACAATGATTGACACCCTAAGCAAAAATTGTTGTAAAAATCTTTTTATCTGTTTTTGAAATGTTTGAACGAACTTAACTTTTTATTATTACAAGCTGAATCTTTTATTATAAAATATATTCAGTGAATGACAATCGTGAGACAAATAGTACAGTCATATATGTATGGGACTCTGTTATAAAAATTATTATAATTTTAAGATAAATGATTTTCTATATCAGGGAAATTCTTAATATTTCCTGTTTAAATAAAAAATGCCAGCAATATAGTACAGTTTACCCTATCTGTGGTTTCAAAGAAAAACACCTAGTGTTGCAATTTTTAAAGACTTGAATTTACACATTAATTCAGCTTCAGAGAACAATATTCGAAAGACTAAGAAAATTATGCAATTTAACCAATAATGTCCTATGTAAAAGTAGTGAAAACTTTGAACGATAATATCTCGAAAGAGGGATGTACGTAGAGTGAAGGTTGAACTGCTCAGTTTTTAACCCTTCATTGCACGAGTTTTTTAATTGGGATGAAAAAATTGGAAAAACCTCACTTTCATTTAAGGGAAAAATATTTAAACAAAATTAAAACAACTGCATGAGCTTTTTAATTGGAATGAAAAAATTGACAAAAGGTCACTTTCATTTAAGGAAAAAATATTTAAACAAAATAAAAAGATATGATACCCTATGCAGCGAAGGGTTAAATAATTGTGGTTTCACAGTTGGCACGAATTCCCTAAGATCGTCAGTCTACTAATTAGGAAAATCGAGGGAGAGGGGAGAGGGGGTTGGAACTGGCAGACGCAAAGTCCTTAACGGGTTGGAATAGTCGAAGCGTATAAAGCTCGCGATTATATCGGGTAAAATCGATGGGAAACGAGTGAATAATAGGGTTACGTTGAATGCACAGGTTGCAGCGTCGAGGGCAGCGACCGTGGAAGTGGCTAGAATGACGGCGCAGGGACCAGGCGACGCTTCGCAGGTCGAACACGTCACCCTGAAGAAGAAGCCTAAATGCAAATGTTGTGTTCTGCAGTAATCGGAAGCGGGGCTGAGCGAGCGGAACGAGCAGAACGACGTGTCCAAGCTCTCTCCACCGGGTGACCGTTGTTCATCTTGGAGGACGCATCGCGGCGACGACTTCTCTTCGACGACGATTTCGCAGTCGCGTTTCCGGACCGAGTACGAACCGGGTTCGTCGTGGAACAGGATTCCTCTCGTCCGAGAACCCGAGGGTTGCTCAGCAAGTTTAGGGAGTGAGGGGAGACCGTGACGCGTGCCATTCGAACGCTTATTTCGCGCGACACGGCATGTTCTCTTTCCCGAAACGAAGTTCGATTTTGCTCGAAAGGGACCCGCGAAGAGAGCGATCGCTAAAAAGGTCCCGAGGTAGCACGCGAAACCGATTATCGACAAACAGAATATGGGAATCCTGGCCAGGATTTCGGTCGCGACCGAAAGTGGAAGATACCTGAACGCGCGAAAAGCACCGAGCCTCTTTGATAGCCTTTCAGAGACAGTTGAGTGTCCATAAAGTACATAGACTATGAACGAAGAGAATTAAGAAGAAGAAGAAGAAAAAATATATATATATATAAATACAAAATATACATAAAACTATATTGTAGATACAGAAAAAATGGTAGTTGTATAGCTTATATGCTTTTACTATTGTGGTTAATTACTGTCAAAATTATCATCGTGGTTTCAAGAATGTATAAACGAACGACTAATCGACGAGCGAGCGTGTTAGGGACGGTCGAGGTTTTGCGCGGAACGAGGCTCGAGCTTTGCTCGAGTTTTAGAAACAATAGAGGAACGAACGAACAAGAGAGAGAGAGAAGTTTACACAGAAGCTATTATTATCACTTCGTTGGACATCGATATTATTAATACTACGATATAGGTTGATAGATTCTCGTTTTTACTAAAAGCAAAAAAGGATGAAAACATTGAAAAAACTACAAAGAAACTGGGAAACTCTTCTATAATATGTAATTAGCGAACTTTTACGAAAGATTTTTTAAACCATCGAGCATAGCACGTGCGCTAATCAAAAATAAATAAAAAATGGTACTACACACTGTACGATCGTGATGAAAGAAAAACTGGACGAATGTGGCGGGTAGGAAAGTCGGATGGGAGGATTGTGGGCGGACGAGTAAAACAGAATGCCGGCGTATTTTTTCTTGTCGCGTGCGAACAGACGCATGATTTCTCTCGGTGGATGTATTATCTATTCGCAATCGCTTCACACGGACACAGTGGATTCGTTTGGTTGACGTAGCGTTCCGACGTCTCGCGGACGCCCGTTAAAGTGGAATCTCCCTTTGCGCGTGTACAAATCAAAATTAATTTGATTAATAGTTGGTGTGTATTCGCATAGATTAAATTTTTCCATACTTTTTTTCATTCATTTTCACGTCAAATGACGAATTGTATTCTAGAAATTCTATATATTCTAGAAATTTTATACGTACAAATGTTTCTGATTCGATAACCAACAAAGTACTAAAAATGCGTTAACATAACTCGTTTCCCACAACATTTTTTAGGACTTATAGGGATGGAAAATTTAATATTATTGAAGATAATATTGAATTATTACATAAAACAAATTTTATGTATGAAATTCAGTTCATTACTTTTCAAATAATTCTATTGTAAGGGATTTGCGTCACCCGGTACAAACATGCTTGAACACAGATACGATTTACACAATCGTAAAACTCTATTCTAGAAATTTTATTCGTACAAATGTTTCTGATTCGATAATCAACAAAGTACTAAAAATGCGTTAACATGACTCGTTTTCCACAACATTTTCTAGGATTTATAGGGATTGAAACTTTAATACTATTGAAGATAATCATCCCTAGACGCAGTTTTGAAGTATGAAAAATGGAGTATAATTGGTGCATGAATCTTAAAACGCTGCGTTCAAAAGCGCAAAAGGAGATCCCAGCTTTAGAGGATCGAAAACAAAAGTAGAAGAATACAAGTATTCGTCGAGTAATTGATTCAGGATCGTCGCGTCCTACGAGAAAATCTGTAAATACCGCGATATATATTTTCGAAGCGTGTGGCGATTGTCGTCGACGCGATTGCGAGCGAGAATTGCTGTTGAAGCACAAACTAAAACGCGTCTCACGATCGAGAACGGAAAGCAGAAGAGCGAACGACGATCGTTCGCCGATTTCTTGCGTTCGGCGGACACCCTTTGTTCATTTCTTATTCGACGACGCTCTTTATTTATTCGATTCGATTTAATTTTCTACCGACGTACGTGTCCTCGTTTCTACGTGTCTCACTTCGCAGCTTTTAACCCGTTTTTATCCTATTTAACCGTGTGTACGCGCGCACGTACGTTTTGAAACTGTGTGTGCATCGACGACGATAAAAAAGAAAGAGAGTGAGAGTGTACATGTGTGCGTGTATGCGAAAGAGAGAAAGAGAATCGCGAGCTGGACGAACCAACGAGAGTTCGCTGAGCTTGTCGATTGGGATACCGTTGATCGGTCCCGCGCATAATAATTACGTGTAAGAAAGTCGGGGAATCCCGTTTTTCCGAACCGCAACCGCTCGAGTACCGCCCGAGAAAATCAAAAAGAAGGCGGGGGCCGTTTATTCCCGTCTGTTTCAAACAGATTCGAGAAAATCTTGCGCGTTCATCGTGTACAGACAATTATGGAATTTCAATGTGTTTACATGCGTTTATGATTTTTTTATTTTATCGCGATCGATGCCCGAAACGAGTCGATCGGCAGCTAATTGTAAATACGGATCGTCGAACGATCGGCAACTGTTAATTTTTCATCGAAATTTAATGGAGATTTTATTCACCGCGTGTACGCTTCTAGAATTACTTTTTACGTATTTAAACAGTTGTATATTGAGATATTTATTTCACGACGAAAGAGAATTTTAATGGAGACTCGTTGATTGTATGTCCAGTTGAATTAAAATGAAATTGTATCGAGCATTACAGGAGGTTTGGTTTGGTGATCAGCCTAGAGGTGTGTTGGTCGTTTTGAATTTTCGTGATTGAAATTTCATGATAGGCGCAATGTGTTCGACGAGGAAACGTTGCGACGAGCAGGAGACGGTTCGCGATTGGTTCGGAGAGTTTATGGCTGCGTGTCTGCCTGCGCGAGTGCCTGTATTTTTTTAATGCACATATCCGCGTATTTTTCCTAGATCGCCCGAGACAAACAGATATTTATGAGACGCTGTGGCACAGTGGCGTTGGAACGGCTGGAACGACAGAGTGCAAGAGAGAGAAAGAGAAAGAACGAACTGCATGAGCGTGAGAAAGAGCGAAAGAAACCTTGAAAGCGAAAGAGAGTGCGAGAGAAGAGCGACAGAAAATGAACATAAGATTTCCTTTATTTTCATTCAGTGTACGCAGTCGCAGTGTATGTAAGGAGAACAGAGTGTAATATAAAATTGTAAGTAATAGGAGAGATCCTGAATAATTTACTCGCGTCCTCGCAGATGTATGTATTCCGGAATGGGTCAATCGTTGTTTTCGAAGGAAGGAGACAAAACCGATTAGAGAGTATAAAATTGTCACACGAACAACGTGCACACACACCGCGCACGCACGAAAACATGCAGACGCAGAGAGACGCGGCCTGTCCAACTCTTTCGCTTGGTATTTCCTAAGAAAGTGATAATAAAAAGACTTGTGGAAATCTGTTGACGGTCGAGTTAATGCTACTGATATTCCACTGGCAAACCGTGATATTTCACGCGAACTCGAATATCAAATTTTTAGACTGCGGATCTTTATGCTAAATCAAATTGCACTTCCTTAGTAATTTACTTATTAATTTTTTTCGATTCCTTTTGCCGTTTTATATATTTGTTACGTTAAAAGCAATATTATAACGTTCTCGAATTTTTATTAATCTTTTGCCGTTTCATATTTCGCTCGATCAATTTCTACAGAAATGCATGAAGATCCACAGTTCATTAAATAAATTCGCGTAAGCGCAAATCACGGCCATACCTGTTTCTTTCCATCGTTGACAGAGATCACGAAAACGATCGAGATATATTGTTGAACGGACTCGATGAATCGTTGATTATCTCTGTCGCAAGATCCACCAGCTGTCGATATATCGAGCATGTTGTCCTTTAAAGGTTACCGAAACGAGAGAAGTAAAGATCGATTAAAAGATCAGAAGAATTCGCGGGCAACATCGCTCGTGCAGGTCACCCGCGTTCAAATCTCTCGCGGCATCCGTTTTTTCCCGGCCTGTTTCGAACGATTTATCGCAGTCGGGTCACGGGATGCTTGCGCTGGATCATCGATCAATCCTCGATAAAAATTCATGCTTCTTACCGTTTCGAGTTCGTCGGTTGCTGGTATTAATCCTTCGCATTCGGGTCTATTTTAACTCGAAAATTAAACATATCTCTGTCGACCTAGAATATTTCACAATGATGTTCACAATGATGTTTGAAATTTGGTGGATATGAAATTGATATACTAACTCACAATACTTGAACGGTTTAGTAATTGATCGAATACCAACATATCTGATAATGTGAATGACATTTTCTCAATAATGGTACAATAATTTTTGAAGGCTTAACGTGAAAATTTAACTTTAATGACTTTTGAAATTTGGTGGATATTACTAACTCGCACAATAATTGAACGGTTTAGTAATTGAATACCAACATATCTGATAATGTAAACGACATTTTCTAGATAATGGTGCAATAATTTTCGAAGGGTTAAACCGAAATACTCGTAGCTACGATTACAGCATCGAGAGAAATCCCACGCACGAAACGGAGAAAGGAAAATCCGAAGGGTGGCGAGCATCGAAGATCGCGAAGATCTTGGCGCATTCATTTACATTAACAAGCACGCAGCGTATGAGCAAACGCGAAAGGAACAATAAAAGCGTAAAAACAAGAGTCGTCGGATAATTGTTAAGCGTAAAAGTGAATTCGCGCCTGGAAAGTTTCTCCGAGCATTTAAAAAAGATTTCGAAGCCACGCATCAATCTAGAAGAACATGCATTTGCATTCGGTGGTAATTGCTCGACGTAATGTGCGACGTAACTGCTTATACTCGCTTCTGTCTTTCTCCGCGCGAGACGTTCATCTCTCTGCTCGTTCTTTAAAAACGAAAAAAAAATATCGAGAAGGAAGAGCTGATCGGTGAAATTGAATCCTGCCGGCAGACTCGTTGCCCTTCTCTATCCTCTCGATTCCTCGAATATCTGACTCGTAATGAAGTACGCAAGAATCGATTGGTTCTACCAGCCGGATTCTTTTGATCTTCGCGACAAGCTTTCTCTTCGACGGAATCCGTTTGTTTTTCAGCCCTTCGAGAAACGGGTTTAGCGCGTTCTGGTGCCGACTGAATATCGGCCGAATAGCGTAGAATATATTTTTCAAAAAATCCTGTTGTATTTTTACTAAATGTTCGCCGTATGCGCTTCAACAAATACACTGTCCAACATTGTACAGAGATGCCAAGCCCCGGTGTATATACAATATACATACGAACAAACGCTGAAAGGGTTGATTCCCTATTTTTAATTCCGACTGGTTTTGTTTCACGATTCCAGCAATGGAAATCGGGATTAAATAAACTGATGTTACATTTATCTTGTAACCTGTTCAAGAAACAATTCGTGCTAATTGTATCAGATGATTGCACAAGTTCGTGCCCGAGTTCTTTTTGAATTGTATAACAGAATGGTGAACAAATACAATTGATTAATAAAGCTGTATTCTTTAAAATTTAATCAATCAATTTTATTATCAAGTCGGTCACGAATTTATGCAATCGTCTGATATTTTTACTAAATGTTCGCCGTACTCGCTTCAACGATACTCTGTCCAACATTGTACAAAGATGCCAGGCCCCGGTGTACATACAATATACGTATGAAGAAACGGTAAAAGGGTTAATTCCCTATTTTTTATTCCGATTTGTTTACCCCGAGGAAATGTCGGTCAGCGGTGCTCGTCCTCGAAAAGTCAGGTGTAAATCACGGCGCGCGTGGTTGGCTGCGCCGATAACGCTGGGAATCGCGGCGATAACACGCGGTTGTTCGCCGAGTCTCGGAGGAGTCCTTTCTCCCGCCTCTGCGATGCATCGGCGTGGATCGCGTCCCGAGCTACGATCCCCGTTGGATTATGAAATCGTTCCATCGTACGGACGATCGGTATCGTGCGACCGATGCCTGGGACACCGGTATCTCGAGAGCCTCCGGCTCGATCGAAGACTGCGTGGTGAGGTCGTAAATTGAGACGCGACCAAGCAAGTAGACAGAACACCTCGCGGAATCCAGGTAAGATCAGACGCACCGGGCAACCTTCGCTTCTGACTGTCTCCTCGAATCAATTATACAATTTATAATCTCGCGAGGAGCCCATTGTGTCGCGCGCACTGTGTACAAGATCGACAATCCCGAGCAAACAACGTAGGAGTGATAAATTGTAAGGAACTACTCGGGAAGTCGTTCTTCGAGTCTGAGGGTTTTGTTGGACGGCCTAGATTGATCTTTTATGTTGCGCTTTTCGACTACTGAAAATCATCGACGAGAGAAACTTTATAATTTTGATAATTATGAAATAAAAAATCTGTAACTGGTCAATGAACCGGTGGTGGTAAGATTATTAGTATTAACACTCATATGGTCCTCGAAAAAATGGCTACACAAAAGGAAACTAGGATACAATTCAGCCATTTTTATTCCACATTTTAGAGAAATACATCTCGCAACGTAGAAATAAAATGATGAATAATTTTACGGTCTGTGAAAATATCAAATTGATAAATTTTCACCCTGAGGAACGTATAAGGGTTAAACATGCAGTTTAACGAATAACCGAACGAATAATAAGAAATAAGTAATAATTTTCACAGAAGAATTCACAAAAAATATGGTAAAAAAAAGAATAAGGTATAGGAACGTTCTTTTTCGAAACCGTCGATCCCAAGCAAGCGAGGCACGTTCGAGAAAAGCGACCGGTGCGCCGTCGGTGTTAATTACCTCCGCGACGAACGTTACAAGTGAGAAACATGGGAATCGCGATGATCCACGACGTGCGGGTCAACGGTTTTCTAATATTAGCTTACGTATCGTTCGAATACGAGCCGAAGAGGTCGTTCGACGAGAGCCTGTACGACAAGAGCCTCGCATTGTCCCAAATCCAAGAAGAAGGCACTTTTCCGATGGAATTGTGCTCGCCGATCGATCTCTGGCCCTCCGCCAAAGTGATCGCGGAAAGACGGAGGACGACGAACCTTCTTCGGTTTGGTCGTCTTTTCCTAGCTCGTACACGATCACGAGGAGCTTAAACGCTCCTACTAAACTACTCGAGAGAACCGATCAGTCCCTTCTCTCGGTTCCCGAGTGAAGTATCGAAAAGAAAGAAAGAAGGATGAAGAGGAGGAGGAACGTCAACGACCGTATCACGCGGACAAGTTCCATTATTCGAGTTAAGCTGGCGAAAGCATTGTACAGGGTGTATGAAGAAAAAATCCGTCGTAGGGGTGAATCTACTGGGAGTCCCACTGCACCCCCAATCACCATCTTCGGTGGGTGTGCGAAACGATATTTCCCCAACCTCCCTAAAACAAAACAAAAAATAAAAACGTTCTCTTTTCTTTTTACAGTTGTGGTTGAAAATACCATTCCGAACACCCCAGAAGGGGGTAGCGTGAAGCTCACCGTTCGATTGATCAGAGCCTGCAATCGGAATTTCTGTCAAATTGATTCTATTAAATCACGGAGGGTCCTCGGGACAGCCCCACATAACCCCGGACCACCCAAGGGTGCCTAACTATTCACAAATGCATAGTAACAATTATGCACAAATGCATAACGGATTTGTGCACTTAAAAAAGAGGTCTCTCTGCTTTGCACTTGCAATGGTAGGTTGTAAAACGATAAGGCACGATCGTTAATGACTTTGATCAGGACATCCCATAGGTAAGCATGGAGCAACACATTCTATGGAAGATGTCGTCGGGGGGTAGAATCGACACTGGGCAAGATGATGGAAGAATAATAGGCTCGCCGCGATCTCGATCGATCCGGAGGAAAGGGATCTCTTGATCAGCTACCGGGCGCGGAATGCGAGTGGGTTCGGTGTGCGAAAGGACGGAATAAAAGGGTAAAATGTCATCGTGACTCTGTTCTACCTAGGAAAGAGCAAACGCATCCTATTAGCGGTTCAGAGATCGCATTGTTTGCCCGTGTGCCCTTAAACGAGCGAAATCTCATCCATCGTAACGACGTTGGCCTTTGAATCGCGTGCCAAACGGATGGCGATAAATCCAAGCGGACTTCATGCCTCGCCGAACGAAGATACGATGCGCGCATACGTTCGCATATGTTCGCATACGTTGAAGACGAGAGCTTGCGCGATCAGCGAGAGCTGTGAGACCGACTAGGGCCCGGAGACGGTGTCCCGAGTAATTCATCGAATACGTCCGACACACGTACGATTCTCGAAGATACGCAACGATAAGACCCCGTTCAACGGTCCCAACATGGAACGCGATGCGTTCGTACGGTCTTCCGTGGGATGCATTTTCTATCTTATACCTTATACATGCATACAGCGATGGCACCGAATCGAGACGCGTCCGTGGAATCGCGTTCCATTGCCAAGTTGACGTGGCAATCTGGGTCTTGCGATTCCACAGCCAGCTATTAGCGATACTTACATTTTCTTAACGTCTGTATCTTCCAGTTCAATTTGATAATATAGTACCGTAAAGTCGCGTTTACTGTCCAACAATCTGTGTTCTGCACGGATAATAATCGCGTACCGATACTATTTTTTATGACTCCGTCGACCACGTCGAAAGTTCAAAAGAAAGCCGGACCGTAAAGAAGGACAGCAGGACAGTAGAGGGAGTAGACGTGAGTAAACGCGATTTTACCGTATGCTCTAATTTATTAATTTATAAATCCCCTCGACCGTGTTACCGATCTCAAAAGTCTGAAATGGGAGAGAAAGATCATTGCTAAAATGTTTGCTTTAATTTCTCCGAGAATTGTTATCTTCTGGAGGGCACGCGTGCATATCCTTGAATCCTTTTACAAAATGAAAAGGTATTTATTTAACTTTTCAGGTAGTAAGATAAGATTTCAGGTAGTCAGACATTCCCCAATCTACCTGTCAACGGCAGAAGGCGAAGAGAAAAAAAATGGGTGCTACAGAAGCTATTTACGGGGAGGGAATGGATGTTTCCGATCCCTCTTGTGAATCGGTCGCGAATCCGGGGGAGGGGAAAAAACCGTCGTCCTTCTAGTCGGCGGACACAGGTATCGGGTATATAAAAGCTCGGCGAACGATCGAGCAGAGATGTTGTTACCAGCTTCTGAAATCCATCGATCGCGTCGCGAGTCGAGGAGTCGCGAGTGCCTCGAGGGATGCCATTTCGTGTGCCGTCAGTGTGACCGATCATCCTCTGGCGACGATGACGTCTCGCAGAATTGTGTCTCGATCACTGGTACGTTCCCGAATCGCGTTTGGAAACCTCGCCAGTTGTTTTTCCGAACGTGGTTCTCTCAATCGGGGGTTGGTACTTCTTCCTTGGACTTCTCCGAGGAAACTCCCTCGAACCAGTTGAACCAGTTTCAACCTCGAGATTCGATCGATCGATCGAGAACTCTTGCGAGAACAGTGTTGAAACCGTTAATCAAAGACTCGGTGATACGATCGGATAAAGTGCGGAAAAAACGGAGAAGAGAAGAAAACGGTACACCGTGCGTCTTTCGCGGGATTCGCAACCGCTTGTCCAAGTGTTAAGGGGGGTTGGGTTTCTATGGGAGGTCTAGGTAAAGACCAGCTGAATACCGCGGTGATCCTGGGTGTCCTCGGTAAATGTCTAGGGACGGCTATTTGGGTTTTAATTGACATTGACCATCCTTATCTTCGGCGATAGAGATAGTTATCCATAAGGGATTTCCAAATTAGAAAAAAATGGATTATTATTATTATTATTATTATTTTCTTTTATTTATTATTTATTTGAATATGGTTAGGTTACATTAATAGCTAGTTCATTAGTGACCACATAATTTGCAGACAAAAGTGTTTTATTAAGGTGATTTTACAATAGTTTACACAAATCAGAGGATTCGCAAACGATTGCCCTTATTTTTTTTTATTTATTGATTATTTTAATGTGGTCTCATTAACAGCCAGGTCATTAGTGACCACATAATGGTCATGTTGTACACTCCGGTGGATTTTGTTTATCATAAATTCGTGAATGTATAATATATCCTGATTACCCTTATTTGTAACTGGTCAAAGGGGGCAAAATAGATGGTTATTCGTGACGCAATAGAGATTATGTTTGAAACGGTCGCCGGTCGTGTAATGGGGACTCCATAAAGTAGAAAGTATCCTTTCAATTTAGTGTTACATGTTTACGCGGAAAATTCGCCGACAGCTGGCGATCCTGGTATGCGTACACGGATCGTCTGTCGGTCGAGAGGTCAAACCGAGCCACGAAAGAAAACCACCTCGGGCGAACAGCATCTTCGTTGCGACAACGATTACGTCTTCGCGTAACCAATTTCGTACAGTTCGATCGAACCTTTCCCTTTTCCTATCTTCCTCTCGTCCGATAGGAATTTTAACCGGACGAATCGACGCGTGTCCTCGCAGGTCCTGTGGCTGGTGGTCCTGTCCGCGTGCTGTTGCGACGGCGAAAAGCTGTCTCCGGATCAGAAGGCGCCTCCGTTCGCGCGTGGTTCCGGCGGCCTGATCCTGAACACGCCGCTGGAGGACAACAAAGCCAGGAACCGACCGATATCGAGCAGCAGCCCAGCCGCCGGGGATGAGGTACAAAGGGAGGAAACTGAGACGTACAAGGAAGTGGACGGGCAGCTAGTGCGTGCCGTCAAGGGTAGCTTCTCGTACAAGAGTCCCGAGGGTCTTCCGATCTCCGTCAAGTGAGCTTTCTTTTTTCTTACACGATTTCTGAATTTCGAAAAAATTTAATTTTTATATATATATATACTAAGCCTTTTGAAAATTATATAATGGATACAGCCATATTTTTTTGAGGTATAAAATTTCAAACTTTAATAATTATTCCTTCGATGGTTTGTTATGGTGGACCTATGTACCAAATTTCAAGCTTGTAGGTCAATGGGAAGTATCAAAAAGATTTTGATGATCAGTCAGTGTCAAAGTTAGCAATATTTGAGGTCCTATATCTCGGAACATACTAACATTGGAAAATTAATATTTTGTCAACATTGAGACATGATAGCACTTAACAAGTGTACAAAATTACATCTCTCCATCTGCCTCCAGTTCAGAATTACAAGCCTCTAAAAAACGGTGACGTTGTTTCGTGTAAAGGAACTGCGTAAAGGACGTGAGGACCTACTGTCCTTGATCTCACGAAATATCACAATCGATACAAAATATTATAGAAGGAAGCAGCTATAAACGTTTCTGGCTCTTATCAATTTCTAAAAAAAACAGTTGAGGTATGAAGGAGATCTCCGGTTTAACAATAAGACTGCCACATGGTTCTATCGAAGGTACGAGGCTGACGAGAACGGAAACAGAGCGAGCTTCAAGTTCGGCACCGGCGTATCGGGAGGTTCAGGTTCATCCGGCCCTTCGGGGCCAAAGAGAGGACCAACCGGGTCAGGATCAAAGGGACAAACCGGGTCAGGAGGAAAGGGTTCAAAGGGATCGAACGGATCAAAGGATAAAGCGTACCTTCCGCCTAACAAAGATGTCGACAGAAGCTACTTGCCTCCGAAATAGTAACCACTTCACTGAAATCGCGACGCGATGTACATACAGTCGATGGGAATGACACGGTAACCGTACTAGTATAGCAATTCGTTAACCCCTTTGAACTACGTTCAGGACTCTCACTTTCTTTCGGAATTTTCCGAAAGAAAAAGAAAATTGATATTGATTTGTGTATATTCGTATATTTCCATGAATCGTTACGTATCGGTATCAGAGATTTCGATGGCAGTTTGATAGAAAGATATTGTAGGACAATGGGTTAACGATCCAAGGATCTTCTCGCAGAGAATCAACCTGTTCGCTCGGTAGAATTGTACAAAGCCTGTAAACACTTAGCTGAGATTAAATTAATAAAACGATGCGACCCTCTGATGACTTTTGTACACAGTACGCAATAAAATATATATTTTTTCACACGTGCCAACGTTCCATTTGGCAATCTGTACCGTCTCGTAGTCCAGTCGTCGCTACAATTTTCATTATTTACATGTTCGTATGTTTTCTCGCGTGATATCTCTTAGAAAAATACAAGAATACTGACGAGCTGAGATTTCGGTACTCTCCGCATTATAAAAAGAAAACGTTTTATTATTGTATAGGTCAAAAGTGTTCGCAACACGTTCGTTACCAAGGATAATTCGTCGATTGTCGTGGGGTGTTTCATTTCTCGGAACCACGGTAAGTGGAATAACCGAAGGGGCTTAACAGTAAAGGTATGTGATAATGTCCGGCGGGATCCTTCACGTCGAACACAACCTCGATGAACGGATACATGGTCGCGATTCTCCTCAACGTGAAGTATTTGTCCACGTCGAAATGGATCTTGTATCGTCCGGCTGTGAAACTGGCTCGTATGCTGTCCACTAAATCAACGCATCGTCCGTTCGGTGAAGTATTACTGCAAAACAACGCGACGCGTTTTAACAGTGAAACCAATTCGTCCGTGATAATTCGTTTGAAAAATCATTCGAGACGTACCTTTCATTTAAAAAGGTCCATCGACCTTCCATCAGTTTGTACAGACTAACTTGTAATCCTCCGACCGGCAATCCTTTGCTCGTGTCCACAACGTGCGTAGAAATTTGAGGTTTCTTCGACGTCGAAGATTTAAGAGACTTCACGAGCATGTGCTGAAACGCGCGAAAAATAAAAGATTAATCGACTGAATATTTTAATCAATTTTTTTCATTGAATTCTTGATAGAATACCTTTTTCGGCGATTGATAGCTGGTACCCGCCACCGCCGCTTGCTCCTTGTTTATCGAAATGGATTTGGTTAGCGAAACGGATTTGCTCGCGTCTCCTGCTTGATTAGCTGCAATTGCAGGTTTCCTATCAGCTAGTACCAACGTAGGAAGTTTATTCTTGAGTTTACTCAGGACATACTGAGTACCGGGTTGAAAACTACCACCTGACAAAGTTAGGGTTTTACCATCCGACGTTAAAGTGAGCGTTTTATGCGGCGCGGGAGCGATCGGTAGAGTGTTCACCGGTTGAAGAACTCCTATCGTGTTAGAGGGTGATGCTACCGGTGAGTTCATTTGATATGACGCGCCTAAAATTGGTAACGAGACCAGTATGTCCGTGTCCAGTTGATGCTTCTCGTCGTGCTGAAAACACCGTCGGGTAAACCTTTACGTAACGCGAACCATTCGATTTTAAGCGTAAAGATTCGTTTGTAACGCTCACCATTAATTTGCTAGATTTCCTATCAATTTTACCGTCGGTTCGTCGAATCGTTTTCCCATTCTCGAGCGACTCTTTCTGCGATTCCTTGCTGGAATCTTCCTCCTCGGAGAGGATCGTAACAGCCTGAATCTCGGAGCTGCTGTGTTCCTCTGTCTCTACCACCATTTCCATCTGCACATTTCCGTCTTGATTCTCTGGTTCCTCCAGATATTCGCTTTGCATATGATCTATCGCATCCGCTAGAGGATCTTCAGCCATTTCCTAATCAAATAGAGTTTCGACCTTAGTTATGAACTGGTCCATTGAGGGGGTAGCTTCGAAAACGAGTCTACCCCTTAAAAAACTCGAGTCAAATCTTACCACTCGCTCAATTTTGATCTTTTTCATGGTATGTTTAACGTCCTCATCGTCCATAGACATTTGCAAATGCATTCCTTCTTCCTCTTCCTCGTCGACGTCGTCCACATCGCCTTTAATGTGCGTTTCATCCAGCTCGTCGTCCGTTTCCAATCTTTCGACGACATACTCTACTCCCTCGTCATCTACTTCGGTATGAATGTTCCCAGATGCCTAAGAAAAATAGACATTAGTTTACAGCCTCCAAACGTTTCTTTAGATAGTTTGAAGCACAAAAAGCAGAAGAACACAATAATATGCAGCGAATATACAATAATACAAACATCGAGCTCGCTAATCTCAACTTCAAGTTCCTCCTCTCCATTTAACTTTTGGGCAAGAGCCTTCTTCTTTTCTTCTGCCTCGTGCAACAGAGCGGCTCGCTGGTGCTTCATGGTACATGTGTGCTTCAACAGAGAGAGTCGATGGGCATGCAGGTTTTTCTTGCAGTACATGCAATAAGCACGCGTCACTTGAAACGGTACAGATGTTAACCATCCTGCAAAATATATTTCGAGCGTGTACATAAACGTTGTTGGCACACAGGATATTATATTTACGATATTATAAATTCTTAGAACAAATGTATCCTCGAAATAAACTCGTGGTTCTACATTACACGGAGAAACCGGCCGTAAAACATGAAAATATAACGGATAAAACAACATTAGATCTATTTATAGGTTGTGTAAATATAATTTTCATTCTCACGTTCGCTATGAGGTTTCCTTCATATCTATTTACGATTCGGTGCGATATATAGCAGCGGTGTAGATATTTAAATACATACGCGGGTATCGTATACCTGGTCCTAACACGAATTAGTCAAAGTAGCAGAGAACGAACGTACCGCGGCTGTTCACGTATTATAATGCACCTGTATAACATGTACGTATCCGATGCGATTCGCAATTTCGCGCCCGTCGAATAATTCTCCGTCTACCATCCAAAATGCGACATTCCACTAAAACGTGTTCCTACCGTATGGTGATATCTACTCGGTCGGCCATCGAATTACCCAGCAGCACCTTTACTGGTGACTTATTAACGCTAGTAATATGGTTCGACATGTAACAACACAGTGTCCGGTGATGTCACGTCATGTGCGTTCACGCGATGCTGTTCTAATTTTTCGAGAGCGAGGAACGAGCCTCGGCCGTTCCAGTTTCGCGAAATAGAAGCGACCGGATGGCGTGGGGATTAACTAACGAAAAAAAAAGAAGACTGGCATTGGTTATCCACGAAAACATTCTCAGGCCAAGGTGCCCATCGATACGTTCGATAAAAAGAAGAGAGGAGGGTAGCTATCGGTTGTGTTACGCGGGATGCTCTCTAAAAATAATGAACTGGCGAGAACGAAAGTGTCGTTGCTCAAGGCGATCTCGACGCACGTTGCTAGCATACGATTCGAACGTGTAGGTATGTTGGCCTGCGTGGCAGTGCTGACACGGCCGATGTTTGTCGTTTATCGACGGATCGCTCTGAGAAACAGCTACGCGTAGAAACGTACGGTAATGGTTACGAGCTGATACCTTTGAAATCGGGCATTTGCTCCCACTCTTTTCTATATCTCTGCGTGTAGACGCGCGTCTTGGCATGGCTAATTTTCCCCGTAGGGGTAAGCCGCTGACCCGTTGGCGACACGAGATTGGCCTGCATCACAGTCTCCGGGCTCGTGATCATTGCCAAATGCTGCTTCGTGTCCATCGCTGTCGAACGCTCAGCAGGCCGATTTGAAATCACCCGGATCTCAAAATACCCAAAATCGTAACACGAAATCACTAAATAGTTTTTTCCACGATCAAAGGGGTAGGGGGACACGCGACGAGTTGCCGAGATCCTCACCTAGCCTAGTACCGAAGTTAACTCCCTAGCAATGGCGGACAACTGCAACACTACAACAGTGCGCGCTCCCCTCTAGCCCCCTCCGCTATCCGGGACCGAATTGCGAGTTGCGAGTTACCTCAAATTACAGGGGCGTATCGATCCCGCCCCTGGGCCCTGGACTTCCCACACGTATTTAATCATTTTCGCTTGTTACCACACGAATATTTTCGTGGAAGATCTCTACTTGATCTTCATATTATCAACACCGCTAAATCGGTTGCCCGTACACACGTGAATGTTACGCGTTTCTCTTCTCAAGGTGAAATCGTTCGTCATCGTAATCGCTTGCTTTCTCCAAGGATAATGGAAGATGTATCTTTCGAGTTGCTTCGATCGATTCTCGCACGATAATTTCTTTGAATTTAACATGATACTTTGTAATTTATTGTTTACACCGGGCGGTAGTTATTGCAATTCCATTCACTCCATTCGATTCGTATGTACGACACTGTGACTTCGATAGGGATACGTAATAATCGCTTGAATCGATATGCGCGCGCATTCTAACGGGAGCTTCGCGTTAGGCGGGAAAAATAAGAAATTATTTTAATTAGAAATAGTGTGAATTCTCTCGCCTCGGTCGGAAAGTCGTAAATATTTATCGAATATTTTTTACAGGAAGTAGACAATTTAAATGCGAACAAACCGAATAGAATGCTGGAACTGCGTCCGACATGTACTTCGAAGAGTCATGAACGCCATCTAGAAGGCCCCGGAATTAATGAATCAATAGTAGCGCACCCTTTACGAAAGAATGAAGAATTAAGAATATATAAATTAGGGGAAACCTTTTTAAAACTAATTTAAACATTACAGGCGACCAAGTATGTGGATAAATGCAATTGTTGTTCTAGTTATTTTTAAGTTCTATACCCATTTCTTCCTCTGTCGTTCGATGCATTCTTGCGAACGGACAGTGAAACAGAATGGAACATATTTTTTTTATAATCACCATGTAACTTTTTCAGGAATGTAACATAACGCTAGGTTATACACTAGAAATAGCAGACTCGTGTGATTATCATCCCATTTATTTGATACTTTCGTACAAGTTGTTCCGCTTGCGTAAATATGAACGGTTTCTTCGGCTGGACGAGTTTTCTCACAGCAATCGTAAAGGGGAGTTCTGCTGGGGTTAATTCCGAACGGTTACGGTACTGTCGCATGGAAAACTAACCAATCACAGACTAGTCACGTGACCAATTCCATCGGCATTGTTGCTGCGGTGTGCACACTCTCGAATGAAATTTATATACGTGTAGTCGATACGTTTGCGTGTGTCGCGGCGTGGTCAGGTACACAAACACACACACATTGTCGCAGAAAATACAAAACAAGACAAGGTAACGGACTTTAACAATCGGTTGAGAGTAAACGGAGTAAACATTGAGAGAGATTTGTTTGTACCGTAGAATGAAAGCGCAGGTAACAAGTGGATCAGACTTAATAGTTGGAGAAACAATTATTCAACATTTTCGTGACACTTCGAAGAAGTGACACTCGTAAAATTAACGAAACGTCGTATCAGATATGCCGCTGTTATTCGAACAAAGTATTGTTTGTTAAAACGAGTGTCTCGTTCGTTGAAAATTATGTGTATAACTTTACTGTCGAGAATGCACTGAAAGAACAATTTTAACAATGAAGCCAACGAAATACAGGGTGGAAGCTTTCATTGTACCTGTGTGCATCGATAATAATACAAATAGTATTCCAAGCGACGAGAGATTACAATTAAACAATGTTAGCAATGTAACTGTTAGCATTGCGAAGACTGAAGCAACCTGTGTTGAGAATAATACAAATTCGCTCACTGTAGAAGAGGAGAGCATTCAAAATGCAAAGAACTCTATAACTCTCGAGAGGCTCGCAGAAGAAAATCGAAATATATCTAGCAATTTTGATTATTCCCCACAGAATCTCGAAACGAAATACAAGGCTTCGTATAATACTAGTTTCGCTTTGAAAATATTTGATAACGTCGATAGATTGTCGCCGATCGACGAACAGAACGAGGATGTAGAAGAAAAGACAACAGATCTGTGTTATCATGGATGCAGAAATGGATGTTCCGCCGTTGTACCAACTCCACAGGAAGTTAGCGAAGAAATATTTAAAGAAAATTGGCTTCAGAAGTTGGAAAACATCAAGCAGAAAGAAACCGAACTGAAAAACAGAGAAGTTATTTTACAGAATCGGGAAAGAGCATTGACCAAGAAAGAAGAAGAAATAAGGATACTGGAGTATCGATTAAACGATAAATTGAAGCAATTGGATTTGGATCTTAAAAGGAACAAGCATATACGCGATTTATTAAAAGTATCTAGTATTAATAAAAATAGTCGAGAATCAATTGTAGATGTTGATTCTGAAGTAAAAACGGAAATTACATGCGTCGATCGTTCGAATTTGTGCACAGAAAATATTCAAGCGCAAGGCTCGAATAAAGAATTAAGTAATAACGTAGGAAACACGTGTAAGAACTTGCAGCAGAAAAGAAGCAGTGGAAGTTCGTCTTCGTCTTCTGAACATAGCATATCGGATGGAAATCGATATAGGCAGAGGCCTACTCTCAGAAGCTCGGCAACTTTAAAATCTTCTAGTTCTAGAATAGTTTCTAGCAATTCCAGTAAGATAAAGAGACCTGCAAAAATATGTTACGAAGATTTAGATACCACGTTGTCCGCGGACATCGGAGATTCGTCTTTCGTTCAAACCTCCCAGAAATTTAATCCAGAACTATATAAAAAACCGTATGCATTTACAAGGTCGGCCAGCGAGCGTCGTGGAAAGTATCAAAGTAAAGGAAGCAGCATAAATCTTCAAACAAAGAACTTGACCAGTATTTGGGAAGTTTTTGAAAAGCCTGCTGAAATGGAGCAGGAGAAGGTGTTGCAAAGACTGACGAAAAATATATCCGTTTCGCAAGATAAAAGTACAAAATTTCAAAACTATGGTCTTATAGACGATAATACAAGTACGATTAACACAGAGTATAAAATTGAAAACGAGAGAAAGTATTCTTATCTGAATTTAGAAATAGGGAGTAAGTTATGCTCGCATCAAGGACTGACAAGGAACTCGAAAGACAACAGGCCAGTGTCTTGGAACGAAGAAACTAACGAATGGTTACAGAAGAAACGAAAAGCTTACATGACAACAAAAAAATTATCGGCAAAAGACACAGAAGATAAAGAGAACCGTAAATCTAATAACAAAACAGATAAAACTGAGAAAGCTCCGAAAAGGAGCGACATTAAAAGTAAAATTCTTACTATATTTCGCTGATGTCTTGTTAACGTGGAAATCGAAGAATAAAATCAGTTGTTACCTGTTACAGAAAAGTCGCATATACATTGAAACATTTTGTAGTACTTTTATAGAAATAAAATCGTATTTCATTGTATCAATAAGATTCGTGATTTATGATTATGTTAGAACGTGTTTATTTTACTGTACAGATTACGTAAGCATGTAATAACATTGTAATAACTTCAGATGTTTCAATACCTCTGACGAAGTTGCAAAACTATTACATTTTTAAATGATTATGGCCACGACGGTGGTTCTCCTGGTTTCAGTTCCCTTCCAAACAATGCAGACTTATCTCGAAACCGAGTCAGTCTTAACGTTTCTGATCTATCGATGCACCATCCTATTGTACCGGCAGCTCCAGCTCCGGCTAACAACATAGCGTATAATTTTATATATTTGCTTAGAAGTTCAGCCGACATGTTCGTTTCCAAATTCTAATTTTTCTCTGGCTACTTTCTTCTTCCACTCTTGGGTGTGACTCCAATCTGCATAAACACAGCCCACCAAGAAAGTAGGGAGAATGATGCTTGGCCAATACCGTTTAATTAAATAGCCGATAGTATTCTTTGCCATCAAGCTAGAACATAAAATTGCCATTTGTAAGTCTGATGGCGTGCAACATTTTTTTCGATGTTTACATAATACGTATTCTTGAATTACATCGATAAAGCAAATAATACTTGAAGTTCAATAGTAATTTCGCGTTTACGAAATGAAATCTTTCTTTGAGAGACACCTAATTTTAAAATAGCGGTTATGAACTCTATGTAAGAAGGAAATAGAGTTTTGCGGTTATACGAATCACCGGGAGAGTACGATAATTATAACTAATGGAATGCAAGAAGACTAAACACTACATAAGTAACAGCAAACAGATTTACCATTTCTAAATGTACAACTCGAAAACGGTAGTAGAGTGCGTACGCGATATTAAATGCCACAGAGTGACGTAATCGAATGCAGCGTGATGCTTGGAATCTCGGAGCTACCGGTCACCGAGTTATAGCGCCGCGCCACAATCTGTGATGATAACCATTTCACGTAGGTTTTGTTCCAAGCTAAGAACGATGTGTGAATAAAAAAACGTTCTGGAATCCTGACATTTTCATAGAAATTATACATTTATTGTATCATAGATGCAAGTACAAAACGAAAACGTACGACAGAACAGTAGTTATTTTTACAAGATATCCTTTCTTTCAAATCTCGCGCTCATAATAGCGACACCGAGGAATGAATTCAATTCGTCGGAGTATATATTCTCTATAATTACCAAGGCTCAACTAAATCGAATTAATTGTATAATCTTTACATGTATAATCTTATGCTATCCAATTTTTTATATCTCGAGTGAGTTCGAAAATATATTAGAGATCTACCCTCTCTCCGAGTCGGAGAAACAATAATTTCCCTAAGTGGTTCAGTTATATCCTGGTTACATCTGATGCTATAACGAATACAGTTGTTTTACCGTTATGTATAAAAATTGTTAATAATGAACAATGTCGTGGGTCCAGCTAAACTGGCTTTGCTCGCGCGGTGTTAACGGTTCGCGTTTCCTCAGGAGAAACCTTTAATACATGCGCAAAAAATGCGTAAGAATAATGTAGAAATTGTCGTGTTACATACATATGTATGTAAACATTACGCAACATAGCGGTTTCCAGGGGAAACGCATTCGACGGGGCACCGCGAAATTGTAAACCGTGTCGTGGTCACGGTTGCTCCGTGTAGGACAGTGATATAGTTTTTATTGTGTTTAGTGCCGAGAGTTTTTGGTTACGAACCAGTGACCGTGTGTTATCACGGCTGGAGATTTTGCTTGTGAAATGTCAAAATGGCGTCTTCGCAGGACGCTTGGTATCTGTCGTTATTAGGACTAGCAGAAAACTTTCGAACGTCGAATCCGCCGAATATTAAATCGTGTATACAGTGTTTGCAAGCGGTTTTCAATTTTAAGCCACCCCCAAGGGTCGAAGCACGCACTCATCTTCAGCTTGGTAACATCCTCCTTACGCATACCAAAAACATCGATTTGGCGCGGTCTCATTTAGAACAAGCGGTCAGTCTGAATATTATTTCTATTATAATCATCTACGTTCAACATTCTTCAGCGTTGTCTTTGATTATCACCATGTATCTCTTGGAAATTTTCCTGTATTTTCGATAGCGGCGATTCTAACCTTTCTTTTTATTTTGGTACCATCGGTAATGCAACGCACAGTGATTAAAATGTATTTGTTTTCGTGTCAGTGAATCTACTGAAATCGTAGTTGAATATATCGCGACGGTAATAATAATCCGAGTTTCTTTAATAATTCGCATTGCATTTCAGTGGCGTTTAAGTCAAAACATAAACACTTTCGACGATGTTAAGTTCGAAGCAGCGAGCGTAGTCGCGGAGCTGTACGAACAACAGCAACAACCAAATCTCAGTAAGCCAATATTAAGGAAAGCTATAGAACTTTCGCAGCACAATGTGTATTGGCATTGTAGACTTATTTTCCAACTCGCAGTAAGTATTATGCAGACACAATGATATCGATGGGATATAATTTTGAACGTTAAACCGATCTCGTATTCTTTGTTTCAGCAAATACACGCGTCGGAGAAAGATTTTGTAGCAGCAAGTAGTTTGCTTGCTGTAGGTGTAGATTACTCTCATATTAGTAATGCCAGTTACACGAGAGTTTTGTTCTTATTGAGCAGGTGTATGCTTTTATTAATAGACAAAAAATTTACCGAAGTTCATCCTCTCTTAAATTCGGCGGGCCATCATGTAGAAAATTGGCAGGGTAGCCCGCACCAGAAAGAGTATTTAAAAGTATATTTTTTGGTACTTCAAGTTTGCCATTACCTGATGGCAGGCCAGGTGAGAGCAACTACTAGAGTTTTCTCATTATTCGGAGTAGATCGTTTGATAATCATAATTTTTATTGTTCTCAACAGGTGAAAAGCGTCAAGCCTTGTCTGAAACAATTACAACAGAGTATACAAACTATAATGTCTCCTAGTTGGCCAGCTGACGAAGTCGTTACAGGTTCGAATATCGGAGATATGTTTATATGGATGCCAAAGGACCATTTATATGTTTTGGTATATTTAGTAACGGTTATGCATTCAATGCAAGCTGGTTACATGGACAAAGCTCAAAAGTATACGGATAAAGCGTTAACTCAAATCGAAAAACTCAAAAGTAAATACAGTATAAATGTACTTTATGTTCCATTACGATTTCAAATCGAATCTAATCGTCGTACTGTTTTTACAGATGCTGACAACAAACCTATCCTTTCGGTTTTTCAATTAATGCTGTTGGAGCATATAGTGATGTGTCGACTTGTAATGGGAAATAAAAGCGTAGCACTAGCAGAAATTTCACAAGCGTGTCAACTTTGTAGAACCCAACCGAGGTTACTGCAAGGTCATAGGCCACAATTGCATGCTTTATTAGGATTATACGCAATGTCAATGAATTGCATGGAGGCTGCGGAAGCTCAGTTTACGGCTGCTCTCAGGGTAAAATGATAAACACGAATTAAAAACAATTGTAACTATTATTCGAGGGTTTTTTGTACACTGCTTATTTTCTTCAGACGTCGCAAGAGCGGGAGCTTTGGACTTTCGCGAACTTAAATCTGGCAATAGTATACCTAAGAACTAAAAGAGACACTGAATTAGATGCACTGTTGGAACGAATAAACCCCGAATCTTTGCCGTCGCATTCGCATTCTTTAAGAGCAGCGGCGTATTACGTTCAAGGACTTCAAGCGTTTTTTGGAGCTAGATACAACGAAGCAAAGTACGAATTTATACGTTACGTCGCTACCAATAATTTGTTATTATAAATATCGAGATGTGTGAATTCAATTTTAGGAGATATCTTCGAGAAACGTTAAAAATGGCCAATTCGGAAGATTTGAACAGACTTACCTCGTGTAGTCTTGTACTTTTGGGACATATATTTCTTTCTTTAGGAAATAGCAGAGAATCTATGAATATGGTTACGCCGGCGATGCAGTTAGCTTCAAAGATACCTGACGTTCACGTACAACTATGGGCTACTGCTATCCTAAAAGGTACGCGTCTTTTTTATTAGATATAACACAAAATATAAGTATATTATATGTGTAGTTACGAATAAAAGCAATGGAAACGTTTCTGTTTGGCAGATCTTTACAGAATTTGTGGAGATCCGAGTCGCGAAAGCGAAGCGTACCAAATGCATTGTAATTTTTCGCAAACGTTGTTGAAAGATCATTTTCAAAGTACACAAATGGGTGAGCATTCTCTCATACAGTGGACTGACGGGCCAGTGCCAGCCTTACCAAGCAATCCACCACCTTCCACGTCGCAAGCCATCCTTTAATATTATTCAAAATTACTACATTTAACGACTGTAATTTGAAATGTGTAACATATTTTGAATGAAGCACAGAAACGTGCCAGGTTTGTACAATTTTATTGTTAAATCACAGAACGAAACAATAATAAATCAAAGAACACTAGTGGTACCGATAGATGGGAAAAACGGAAAAGAGCATGCCTGAGCTCTGTTACATGGAAATTAACTATCGCCACCGCAACAAAATTCATTTACTATGGGTATCCAGAATCGGTGTTTTATCATTGAAATCCTTTCAGGTATCTGTAAATCATAGATTTATCATTTACAGAGTTTCATAAAAGATTCTATATTATACATAGATTTGTACAAACGATTTATTAGTAGTTGTTTTCTACGTCACAGAGGATATGCAAGAGATGAACATATGTATAGAACTTTTATATATTTTATTATTTTGTATATTGTAAATTATCTCAAACATCTTTGTTCGCCTTTTTTGTAACTATATATCTGCAAACTGGGAGAAGTAGGAAACAGAAATTGGAAAAAAACGACAGCATTGATGCCGAAATTTGTCGGACCAGCACACGTTAAACGGGAATTAGACATTTCGTTGACTCAATTGTTACATCGTCGCACAAAGACTTTTCTGAAATCAAGCTTGACCTTAATTTATGTTGTAAAGATAGTAGCTTTTGTTGTAACAAAGTATGCTTGTACCGAGAGGTATATTTAAAAAGTACGTCGTTACGTGTTAACGATGTTCTCGAAAAAAATGGCACAATGCTTTTCGGCTGGATTTCATTCTTCTTTTACATATCATTTGCTCTCTAGAAAACAAATTGTACACGTATGCGATGCTGCAGGCATAGGATATGATAAAACGAAAGGTAACATTAGTAATTTTACGATCATAAGTTAACTTCGTTCGCATACGTTTTTAAATTTGGAACTCGTACTTTTTCAGATTTACGTATCACATTGACAAGTATGTCTGTGTAATTGGCCTTTGCGACAATTCGAATCTAATCTGTTGTAGCATGAAATTGTGATCGGTTTATATCTCGAAACGAAACTAATTACCAAAAGTCAAATTTATATCCGATTAAAGATTTTCGTGAATCTTTGAAACGAAACAAGGAAAATCGTCGATAGGACAATGATTATATTTCCAGCGTACTGTGCTCTTCAATGACCAAAGTAGGCGTTTAAATTCGGGCTGTGGACATAATAGAGACGTGTATGTTCATAAAAGAAGTGTACACTTGCACATGGACATAACGAGGTAATAGGTACAAAAGGTCGACGGGTGACTTTTTTGTTGTTACAAAAGTACCGTACCTATCGTATGCGTGGTGCGTATCAGTTGATGTGTTTCTATTAAGTAATGTATGTATGTAATGTATAATTAAAATAAACAGAATGGTAATTAGTATTAGATAGAGCAATATATAAAGAAGAAAAAATAAAGGGGCCTTAATATGTGGTAAGCTAAATGGCAAAGATGTTCTGCCTAACTCTTTGCTTTGTTTAAACTAAAATATTGTACATATTTTAAATAGTGAAGATAATAAAGAATAAAAATAATGAAGAGAATATAATTAATTACATGTGTCTGTAGAACGATGTTTTATTATTTTTTCTAATGCGTCGTTACAACCATGGTTATTGCTTTCTTGTATTTTATTTAATATTCTTTTCTTGTTAAACATGATAACAGTGCGCTCGCGAGATGGATACTTTCGTCTTTTGGGGGTTTGTATGACTTGTATAAATGCATGAGAAGTTTCAGTTATTATCGAAATCAATTTATAATAACAATGGTTCACCTTAATTACACTTCATATTTTAATAACGGAATTCTTTATACATAAATTGCTACGTAACTCAGGTATATTTACATTATTTTCTATACCAAAGCTGAGCTGTCTGCATACGCTTGATCTTCTTCTGTAGCTGCAGTATACCATACATCAAAGCTTCTGCTGTTGGGGGACATCCTAAAGCATAGTACAAATACAGTTAGAATCTTTCTTATAGATAAATATGATCCTAAACATATATTAAATTACCTGGCACATATATGTCCACAGGTATAATTCTGTCGCACCCTCTGACAACAGAATAACTGTAATGGTAGTAGCCTCCACCATTGGCACAGCTTCCCATCGATATGACCCATCGTGGTTCAGGCATTTGATCGTATATTCTCCTCAAAGCTGGAGCCATTTTGTTTGTCAACGTCCCAGCGACAATAATAACGTCGGACTGTCTCGGAGAAGCTCTGAATACTACTCCATATCTGTCCATGTCGTATCTGGGTGCAGCGATGTGCATCATTTCGACTGCACAGCAAGCCAGACCAAATGTCATGGGCCATATTGAATTTTTACGTCCCCAATTTAAAAGGTCATCTAGCCTGGCCATGGCATATTCTCCTACGCCATGAGTATTCTGAAATGGACTATAAGGCTTCCTTTCTTGTTTCTCTGGTAGATTAGCCACAGTCCTGGTCTGAGATGTCAAAGCCGCAGGACACCCTGACAGAGCTGCATTGTTGCGAATCAGGGACAACAGGCCCTGATTCACAGTGGCTAGAAATTAAAGTAGGTACGTTTAAAATACTATAATAAATTGAATGATTTACGTTGACCCGGTTATAATTAGTTTTGTTCTTCATTTTTATCGAGCATATTATGTTATCATAATATTTACAAAGGTCAACTGCACAAAGGCATTGTTCTTTTTAATATCGTGGAGAGTTGATTTTAACAGTAGAGGTTATGAAACACGTTACGATAGAACTGAATGCAACGGTCTGTGTCAACAACCAAAAATTATAAAGTTAATTTAGTTTGTTTGAGTTAGTGCATCTTATGCAATACAAACTGTTCTATAGAATCCAGTGCAAAGTAGATATACGGTGAAACATGTATAGAACTCATAACTGCGTTCACGATGAATCGAGCAGAACGAATAAACAATTATTACGCTTCTTTGTCAATTGATATTTCCGCTTGACGAATAAAATTATAAATTGTTCGTATCTGTTGTGGAAAAACTTACGCGAAAACATAATAGAACGCAACATTTTCGGCCCAACGAGACACACTCACGTCACGGAGTGGTCTGCTTCACTGTGATTCTGCGCATCCGCAGCAGTGCATTGCATCGCATTTACGATCTGCAGCATTACCTATATCGGGTAAATATTTAAAGAACAATTACACTGATGCTATGGATTCGAATCATGTGGTAATCGAAATTCTATGAATAAATAACCTATTACATTTGGATACATCTATTTTCGTTGTGGTAGTAGCTTTACTTCACTCGAATCGAACAGCCGACGTTCGTCGATTTTGGCGGCATGTTTCAATTTCGAACTTGCGAATACGGTAATGCCTCGGATTATATGCCGCCGAAAAACCGTCACGTTTAAGTTAGTCTGTCTCGAGCAGTCGACCGTGCAATATGTACATTTATTTAATACGACAAGTTCTCTCTCCATAACTTTTTCTAACAATTGTTGATCATTTATCGGTATTTTAATGAGGGCTATAATTTTAACTGAAGTATTTTTTAACAGTCTCGGGCCCTAGGACTTTTCGAAAATGCGACTGTTGCGAGGTGTGCCAACACGAATGCATTCGTATTCATATGAACATTCGTACCTACGTCGTCACCGCAATCTTGCTAGACATCTTTTCATCTCATCACGATACACATTTAATATTGTAATCTTTTAGTGAACAATAAAAAATACTAGTTACAACAATTAACGTGTTCTTGTCTTTCGCACATTTCCGTTTTCCTATTCCCACACTTGCCTCATAGTAGAAAATTTTCGAGCGTCTGACTTTTCGTTGACTTGTACTACTGGAGTAGAAAAATTGACAAAATCTTAGAAAATTTCGAAAAGTAGTACGTCAACGATAAGTCAGACGCTCGAAAATTTCGAATTTCAGTAGTACAACTCAACGGCACGTCAGACGTCGAAAATTTTCGAGCGCCTGACTTATCGTTGACTTGTACTACTGGAACAGAAAAATTGACAAAATCTTAGAAAATTTCGAAAAGTAGTACAAGTCAACGATAAGTCAGACGCTCGAAAATTTTCGGATTTCAGTAGTACAACTCAACGGCAAGTCAGACGTCGAAAATTTTCGAGCGTCTGACTTTTCGTTGACTTGTACTACTGGAACAGAAAAATTGACAAAATCTTAGAAAATTTCGAAAAGTAGTACAAGTCAACGATAAGTCAGACGCTCGAAAATTTTCGAATTTCAGTAGTACAACTCAACGGCAAGTCAGACGGTCAAAAATTTTTACGACAACGAAAGAAAGGGCGGAAAATTCAGTAGTACAACTCAGCGTGAAGCCAGAAATTAGGGAAGGATTGGTGCAATAAATACATACGGTTTTTTATAACATTATTCTTTATTGATTCGTTGTATTTTCATACATAAAATGTTGATATCGTACATTGCAGATCGCAGAACTATTTTATACGTGGAAACGGGGAGAAGAATGTATCGTAGTCTCTTGTTCGTAGAATGTTTTTTATTGGCTCAGTTCCTGTTTTATACAAAACATCTAACAAACATAGATGCGTTCCGCTGACATTTTTAAAACCTCGCCTTACGTAAAAGCGACTAAACTATATCGACTTCGCGGATTCTAGTCTCGCGGTTCCCAAAGGGCACGCTACAGTACGATGCAAAATACTGATTTTGCTTGAACAGTGCTCAAACGTCGTCGCGGCGTCTAAATCGCTAGCTAGTCATGGTGATGGTCGTTAAAAAGTTAGAACGTAAGAAAGTGCCTCCGTAAACGACTAACGCTACTTCAGCTGCGGACGGGGACGTCAGCTAGGCCATGGAACCAAATCTATACGCGTGGCTCGTTAAACAATTCGCTATATACAAAAAACGGTTCCTACAACTTCACAACAGAACCGTATGTTTCTCCTTCTTACCGATTACATATTCATCAGCCGTTTTCTTCTTTTCCAAACGAAAAAGTAAAACCGAAACGAATGTGTCGTTTGTAATTTCGTTATTTCTGTGTACAGTGGTTTCGAATCGACTTGTGTTCATCGTAGATGTCCGTGTACGTATGTATATGTGTGTGTGTGTGTGCGTATGTGTATAATTGTAGAGACGTCCGTAGAGATCTATTTAGCAAAAGTTCGTTAACCCATAAACATCTAGGTAACATTAAATAACAACTTATACTTCAGCAACAACAACGGGATCTCTGTATCGTTCCTATCCCGTAACGGGCCGGTAATTCTGAGCGGCTCTCCCATGGACATAGGAATAACGAAACGGAGCATTAATACTGCGGGGGAAACCATGAAAATATTCAAATTTCGCGCGTATATGCTCGAACCAATCATTATTTGGCTACCAGAGTACCACGTGACCGTTGCTCCTCCCTCCCCGAAAAAGGTTTCACGCCCCTCGCCTAAAGTAAGTAACGGTTTGTGCTCCGCCCACTTATTCCTATGTCCATGGGCCCTCCTTACGAGCATCGGTTGTTTATACACTTTACAAATGTTGTAACAATGTGTCGCGTTCATCGCGGTCACTGACCCGCGCACGTGACTTCCTCTTTTAGTTCGTTAAACACGCCCGCTCCATTCTTCCTTCGACCTGTTCATTTTGTTTCACCAACCCTTGCACTACCAACAGGTGTAATTAGCAAAGTGCAAACCCCAATTGACCTGGTAAGTCCGCTCTTGTGGCAAGTTTCATTCATTAGTTTGAAGTTATCGTTACTTTTTGGTAGTACAGCGGTTATCCCTACAGCGTGCCATTGTAAACTCGATTTTTTACAAAAAACATGTAGGCGAACAAAATGTGCAGATGGAGAACAGCAATGAATGAGAACCGAAGGAAAGATTAGAAATGTAAATTCTTGACGGGAAGAAAATATAACGAGATAAGAAAATGAAATATTTCGAAAGTTAGAGGGGATGCAACCAAATTCGAAATACCAGCCAATTTGCCGTGTGAAACCGCCGACAGTTTTTGTTCGTTAATTATTCTGCTCACGTTCCGGAAATTCGAAGGAAGTCGATCGCGAGATATCAATCGATCCTTCTCGCAGTTTACTGACTACGATACCGAGGTATCGACTAACCTACGAAAAATTGTGACTTTTTAGGATGATACGCTAAAACTGGTTTCTATAGAACGTAGTCTAGAATTTGTAACGATTCAATTTTTTACGTTTTGTGCGCCGTTTCATTGTTATTCCTCGTTGGTGTGTTCTCTCTCTCTCTCTCTCTCTTTCTCTTTGTCTCTTGTATCGACTCGCCGGAAGCAGTCTTTCGGCTTTCGACTCTTTTTCGTTTTGTAACGTCTTTGTATGGTTCGTATGAGCGTTCCGGTGCGCGCGATTCGCGTACGCAAATGATACTCATTTGAAATATCGATAGAAATTCATAGAAAACATTTTGTTTATCGAAACATCGGAGTTTTCGTGTGTTTTTCTTCAGACAAGAATTTCGAAGAGAAGTCGACAGACACGGTAAGCAGAATTTCGAACGGGGTGCGACTTTACCGACAATTTTAACAAAGTTTCAATCAAACGCGAGTTTCAAATAATTAAAATTTTTCACATTTCGAGGTAGATTCGTAAGTCAGAAAATATGGGCTTTTGTTAACACGTTGATCGCTAGATAATGTTTAAAGCAGTGACGGATTATGTATGTATATTCAAGGGGTTTTACTTAAAAATATTTCTGAAATAAAAATTGAAATTTTGTTAACGAAATCATGTAAAATGCGAGCGCGATAATCCGCCACTGGGTTGGAGGAGATGAAAATTTTCCGTATTAATTTATCTTTATATTTGCAATTTAATTTATCTTTCACTAAAATGTACCAAGGCTAAACGAGTCGTTTATGAGACAGAATGTACAAGTTTTAACAGCAAGTTTAACAATGAACGTGTTAAAAAATACCTGTAGTATTTCCATACGAATCCATTATTTTTTTATAATCGCGCGGTTTGTGGTTTTCTCGATCGTTCAGCAAAGATTCAAGGTTCGGTATCGCGATAGAGCAACATTCGTATCATAGCGAGTATCACTGGCGCAGACGAATGTTTCTACGTAGCGTGAGACGAAACTGAAAGTTGAAAAGCGGCTAATGATTAAGTCTGCGTAGTTCCATGGCTGCGATGTCATCCACGGATATAAGCTTATCTATGGGGATGCAGGAGAGTTCGCCGCCGACGCAGGATTGCGGCTGTTGCCATCTTGCCTCCTTCTCGGCTTCTTTCGCTTTCAGCTCCGCTTCCCTCGCTCTGCGTTCCTTCAGCTTCAACGAGAATATCGCGACGGATCTCGCCCTCTTCATCAGGCTCTGTTTCACCCGGGTCTTCTTCGCCTCGTGATCCTCCTTGCTGGGCTTCTCCTCCTCTTGACTGGTTTTGCTCGAGTCCGACCGACCACTCGAGTCTTTGTCTTTTTCGGAATAGTGGGACGTTTGTTGTCTGCTGTGCTCGTGGCTCTCGCGTTGATGATGATGCTGTTGCTGTTGTTGTTGCTGCTGTTGCTGTAACTGTTGTTGTTGCTGTTGTTGTTGCTGCTGCTGTTGGTGATGATGTTGCTGCTGCTGCTGGTGGTGTTGCTTCTCCACCTTCTCCCGTTCCCTTTCCCTGTCCGGTGAGAAACGGAACTTCTGGTTCCTGTGAGCCATCGTCCATGGCGGGGCCGACCTTCAAACAAAAGGACTCATTCGCTTCGATACCCATTAAATTACTAGGCTTTGGTTTATTCGTTATCTTTGGTCTAAATAGCAGAGATTTTGGTAATTATTTACTTTGTGGGCTACCCTCAAATATGTTGTCAGGGTCATCATTCTGAACAACTTTTTACTATACATGTTACCGCTGTTCGGTTTTAGTTTCTAAGATATTCGCAAAAAACTATTGCTAATACTGTATTGAGTTTTTCGTAAGCTTGGGCGGGGAAACTTAACCTAACTCGATTCAAAAAGAAAGAATTTTCGATAGAAATGAGGTAGAGCGATGAATTTTTTTAAAATAAAAGCTGAATCTTTGCAGAATATGGGAAAAATAGGGAGATTACTAATGAAAATTGTCATCAAAAATCGGTGAGGAGATCCTCAAAGTAAATAAATTACCGAGATTTCATTTAGACCTAGGCTTACAAACGTTCCATCTAAATTCGAATTTTCCGGAGCAGCTGTTCAAGTTGTCACATACAATATCATTAATGGTTTCTCAAAGAAGCAAGTTCACAAATAGATGCACACAAAAGAAGGTCGATGCGGATTTATAATGACTTCCACAGTTGAAATTGCTTTGAAACAAAGAGATATGTGTACGCACCTGAGGAGATCGCTATCCGACGACGAAGCAAGCTCTTTCGAGACAATGCAGTCGGTAGATCGATGAAGATGCGGAAGTTTGTCTGTCCTACCGTTGACGCTGCCAGCACCGCTGATCTCTGAATCGCTGGATTTCCTACCACCGGGTTCGAGACCCAATCTTCTCACCCAGTCTACGCCTCCGTGAGGACCGATCGTCAAATGATGACTGTACTGATCGCCGCCCGATGCCTCTGGTTCGTGAGTCAACCAGTCTCTCGACCTCCTTCCTGCGATTTTACGAACATGAAAAACCTATCCTCTACACCCTTTCTCGTAACTTTCGTAGCTGTACTTTGTATAATTGCTCATATGGTTATGCCACTCCTGAGAGAAGAACATTCAGTTTCTGTTAATGATCAAGCATATCAGAATATACATATATAATAATACTGAAATATGTATATTGTTATACTCATTACAAAAAATGTGAAATCAATATTTGAAAAATATAAATTCAATATTTAAATGACATTCAATTGAAAAGAAGAAAAACATTTTTCTCATAATATAAAATAGATAATTTCTGCCTATTTAAAAAAATTGTTACTTAATATAAAATAAATATTGTATGTACATTTGAATATTAAAAAAAAAGATTGAATCAGGAGTAGCATAAGCCGCGTAACGAGTCTCCTAGCGAAAGATTGGAGACACTAGCGAGAAGCTTGGTCTAAAGGCGAAAAGGAAGAAAAGGGGACATAGATCGAACCTCGTTCTCCGCCAGGAATGGAGCACCTAGGTATGTGAAGGTCGCGAATGCTGCCCATGTTAATTTCAGTCAGGAAAGGTGTACCTATATCGCTGCTGGCCGCGCTGCCTGGTGTCTGAGCAGCGGACGGTGTCTCCGAGATTCTCGGTACGGAGCCAGCGCTTGGCGTTGGAGGACTGCTCGGTGTCTGGGTCGTCGAAGCCAGGGTCGGTGTGTCTGGGAGACTGGGCGATGTTGCGTCTCCGGTACGTTCGGAAAGCAGTTGATCTTCGGTCTCTCCGTCTGCTGGACTCACCACGAATCTCCCTGAGTTCGAGCGAAATTAATAGACGACAGGAAGAGAGAGAGAAAGGAACGTGATGTGGTCGGGCGAGAACCGTTTTACCCGATTTTATCGGAGGATGAGGATGGGTTCGCCGACGATACTGAACCTCGGACCATTTCGCGCGTCAACAGCCCCGGGTCTCCGCTTTACTCGGATTTACCCCTTTAATTTAAGGGTTCGTTAAACTATTTTGCTGACCGGACGAGAATTCTGGCTCGCTGCAACGTGTCACGTAACTCTGCTGGATTCGAAACAGAATTCAGAAACAGTTTGCTATGGAAGCAGAGGGTAACGCTGTTCAACAAATTACAACTTTTTTATGTTTCCACATAACTGTTGAGTGGATCTTATAGAGTTTTTTAAGTATTTTTATTTTTAAAAAATAATTATTTTCTGCTTTTTAGTCTTGTATTAACGCTTGTATCACTCTTTATTAATACTTTGACACTCACTGAGCTTGCTGTAAATTTCACTTGCTAAACAAAGCGATGATACACTACCGATCTTCGCGCGGCGACGTACTATCATATACTGAGCTCCGTCGGGGCGAAGTGGGTCCGTGGAGTGGGGACGAGTCAGAGTGCGCGCGCACAGTAAAGTAGCGTTGTCGAGCGAAGTGGGGATCGCTGAACGCGATCACGTAGTTCGCGGGGGGATGAAAAGGTAAATATTTATATATATTTAGAAGAATTTTGAGGCCAGATTAGGAATCAGCTTGAAAAACTCTATAAATCCACCCAACAGTTACATGGAAACATTTTTATTGTTGAACAGTGTTATCGCGGAACCGTGCTAAAGACATTCGCCGGTGGATGAAAGGTAATCGATTATGAGAGTATATTAGGGTACACTTAGGAAGTTACAAGACTCTACAAGGGTTACTCTAAGCATGTACACTATGCTTCCAAATTCTACTAGGTGTTTACGAGGGAGATGAATCGTGCGTTCAGTTCAATATCGATCGGGTACTGGATGGTATTCACGGTTCATTCACATTTATCTCTCCTGTTATTGGACGAACACGTTGGTAAAGGATAAGAGAGAAGAATAGAGAAACATTGATTAGATTGAAGAAGATAGTGATACGTGATTGGGGTTTGCTTACCTATCACTGTGGCGGGTTGCTGTTCCGGTGACGGAGTGGAGGACAGTCTTCTGACTGCCTCCCTTCGCAAGAATTCTACCTTGGCCATTTCGGTGGCCACCCAATGCGGAATGTCGGGTATCGCGCAGATTATGATGAACCGTATCGCCAGCATGATATGTTCAAGGGCGACGATCAGAAGGATCGTTTGGGTGGCCGACATCTCCGGGAACATCCGCTGAACTTGTCCGCTCAAACCGATCAACGCGCAATTCACCAGTATAGCGACCAGACCCATTGCTTCCATCGCGTTCTGAATAATTAAACGATTTCAAAACTTTTTTTTCTTCCAAGGTCATTCGGAACCCGCCTTTACTCTAAACTGTAGGTCCCGTCGCTAAATAATTTTCATAGAAGAATTCCAAAAGCGATGTTAATAAATAGGATAAACAAAAAAAAATTTTTTTTCGGATTTGGAGTTACCGGTAGAACTTGGGACTCCGGTGGTAACCCGTCCTCAAGTACCACCATAATGGAGTCTCGGGGGTGCCATAAACCTCCACACTCAAGGGTGCCAGTAGACTGGGCCCTTTTTTGTCAAACTAAATCGAAATCACCCTCCCCCGAAGGGGAGGGTGATAACTAATACCTGTTCTTTGCAAAAAAATACGATTTCAAAACTGAATTAAACCGGTCGACGAGATTAAATTGTCTTCGAGTAAATTCGTTTTGCATTTAATCTTTGAGAAACTGGGATGACAAATCGGGTTTGGCGCCGTCACTCACTTGCCAGGTTCCAATGTTCGAAACCCTCCGACCAAACGGCCGCTGGAGGACGAAGCAAAGCTTGAAAGCATCTCCGCGAAGCTCGAGTAGATTACCGAGCAGGGCTGCCATCGCTGCCAATGGAAACGCGGAAGAGAATAGGCACACGTAGCCGAGTTGAGACAGCATCTCCAAGTGTTCTGAGAATGCTCCATCGTACTGTAAAATAGAAAAGATGACTTGTAAATTGCCATCGAATTTGTCCGAAACCTTGTTAGAGAAATATCTACCGATCCTTGAAAGAGCATGGTTAATTATATTCATTTAGTTAAACAATTGTCGTCGAACTCGTTGCTGGTCTTTAAGAGAAAAAGACACGTAAGGGTAACTGCACCAGTGAAGAAAATTTAAGAAATTGTTCAGTAAGATATTTTATTTAAAAAAAAATGTGAATTAAAGGAATCTCATATATGCCGAATGGCTCCCTGTACTTCATTTGTCTAAAATAAATGAACACAAATAAAATGAAATTATTATTATTTTTCTTTGTTAAACGTTAAATAAAAAATACCAGTCAATGAACATTGCATTCTAGTAATTATTGATATTTATTAATAATAATAATTATAATAAGCGTTCATTTACTGCTGCCCGTTTAACCACTGGTGCAGTCACCCTATTTTGTAAGACGATTTTCATGATCGTTAAAGATTTAGATTTTGGCAAGACAGCAACGAAAACGAGACTGTAAATATCGAGGTTTGTTCAGCGAAACATCGTCTATCACGTGTGTATAGTGTATCTAGCGTTGGTGGTGCCAAGGGTTACTATGCTCGTCGAACTAAACAAAAGAAGCGAGCGCTTGAACATGGGGGGTCAGCGTGAGAAGCTGTGAATCTTGTGTTCAACCCTTTCAGTTATACGATCGTGAACGTACTGGAAATGAACGTGGGACTATTAGGCTATAGACGGCTATAGCTTTTTACGATCGCTAACTTACGATAGCATCAACGACTCTGTTCTTGATCAATGATTCGGTAAATTGAAAGGGTTAAGAAGAATTAAATGAGCGGTGATATTACCTTTCTGGTGGATAGCTGCGCGTCGTCGACGGAATCGGTGGAAAACGGGGAAACAAATGATTAAAACTCTGCAAAAAGAACCGATCAGACAGCACGGGACAACATTCATGTTAGGCAGCATCGTTCGTCGTTCTCCTCGACGTGCGTGTGTAAACGTGGGGGAAGAACGGATGCGCAAAAAGGTTCTCAAGGTTTTCAAATGAAATCAAAACGAAACACAAACGAGAAATGCCGATCACGCAAGCCAGGGTTCGTTGGAGACACACCATGAAAAGGGGTGACAATCGATAGAGTGATTCATGTTCGAACATTACAGCGTTAGCAATCGGTACGAGATTTTTAATAGGTCTTGAATCATCGAGAAGGTGTTCATCGTTTCGTCAAACGTTCACGGGTCCCAGATATGTCTCGAATTCTAATCTTATTAAAACGAAACCCCTATTCGGTTGGCGGAAAATGAACGGATGTTTTTGAACGCGTTTCCATTCAAATAGTACAAACACTTGCATTTGGTATGATTAACTAACTACCCTACTAGCACAAAAATATTAAATGGATATTTTTTTTCAAATATTAGAAAAAAATTGTTTAGTCACATTTTTTCATATGAGAATAATATTGGATCTGAATATAAGTATAATTATAATCTGACTACTCTAGTAGCACAAAAATATTAAATACATATTTTTTTCAAATATTGGAAAAATATTTTTTAAGTCATCCGTTCGGATAATCGAGATTTTACTGAATCGTGTATTAAACAAGTAAATATTCTTCAAACTATGTCGTGTTTGGACTCGTTTTAATCGGAAGAATCTCGCGAATATGTTAACGAAGGTATCGCGATGATCGAAGAAGTCTCGAACGATCCATTCGTCATCCTGCCAGTCGAATAGCCTGGAGAACGCGGAAACAACGAGCGGGTTTGTTTTTGTAAGTAAAATTCGCGAACGCCGCTACGTTCAGCCCGGGTGGTCGCAACGTGCGTCAGAAATAAAAGAAATAGGCTAAATCTAGACCAAACCTTGAACGTAACGTCACTAAGTAGAGAATTAGTGGGATGCCCTACTCTGTAGAGGGAACTTTCCAGCTCAGCTTGGCTGACGTTTCTCGGTTGCGTGTTCTTCCCGCTGTCGGACCGTTCGCTCTTGTCTTCGGGTTCTTTGTTGTTCTCGTCGTTCTCTTCTCCGGGAGGTGGTCTGGCCTCGCTCGGGCTCAACGCACCGAACAGTTCGAAGCTCAAACGGGCCAGTTTCAGCTGCTCGATCAGATACGGGACCGCCGACTCTTTCAGATTGCCGATCACCTGGCGGGCTATCAACAGAGCTGCCAGTTGCTGAAACGACAGGCAATGTTTTTTAATCGTAGATCAATCCCCGCATTCGTTTCGGCGCATCGCTTACTCGAATTTTCATACAAAAAATTTTTGTGTATAAAATTAAAAATTTTTTGTATAAAAATTTAATATAAACCTCAATAATATTTGTTTAATTTTAACTTGTTTACCTAACCCGGATTCGCGCGAACTGTTTTATTTAGTGTGGAGTACGCCAACACGGAGAGTATGTCTTCAATATACGTTTAATTACTATCTCGCGGAAGTTGTTTCATGAATGTGGGGAACTGTATACATCGGTTTCATATCGAAGAACACTACCAAAAAGACTAGCTACCAAAAGAATAGAGATAGAATAACAAGTAGTTCTCAAATGTACAAAATTGACATACAAAAATCGATCTATCGATTAAGTGAGATCTAATACCGACAAACGTGTGTGTTCTACAGTCCGTTCTCGAGGCATCGAGGCGTTAATATACAGGGTGTCTCAAAATTCCTTCAACTTTTGTAAAGGAAAATGTTTTGAATTTTGAGACACCTCTATTTAAGGGTTGAACAGTCATGGTTGTGTCGCATCGATCCCTGGAGACAGAAGGTTCGCAAAAAGTACAATCGTAGAACGGGAAGAAACGGGGAATAACCGGGACCCTTACCTCCTTTAGTCTCTCTTGATCTTGTAGGTAGAAGGCGATGTAAAATAGCGATAGGAAGGAGTTTACAAACTGAAACTGAAATACATAGTTCTCTTCTGTATACTCTCTATTTGTCGCAGTGGATTTAACACGCATACAAAACGCTAAACGGCGCTTACGAGAAAAGCAAACAACACGGACAAGATTGTTCTACGAGACATCGAGATCGACAGGAAAGCGCAAGCAGAAAAAAATGTATTTCTCTTTGTGGAGTTAGAGAGAGAATAGAGAGATTTTCATGCAGCGACAGAGACAGCCAGAGCAGCCGCTTTCACTGGACAATTGAAACTGGTAAGCGTTAAAGGGCTATCTAATTTTTATAGTACACTGAATGGTCCACCTCTAAATACACGATTCAACTGGTTGGTCTCGCGATCTGCCGTGAAAATTGTCTAATAAATAATTTATTACTGTAAGAATAATAAATAATTTAATTGTAGTTTATTCGCTTCGAAAATCCGAAATGTTACTTACATTGTGTAAATTGTAAAGAATTAACACTAAAACTGCGAGGTTCTGTTTATTTAAAATTCTTTGCAATTTTTATTGCGATATGTGTTCGCATAAAGGAATTTGTCGAATCGATTTCCATGTAAGGAACGTCGTCGTTTCAATAATTACAAAATTAAAAAAAGTAACACCGGTTGTCAGCGATAGGTTCAGTGTTAAGAACAAGAAAGTTCTTCAAATGTTTTCGCAAGGAGACATTACTGCAACGAGATTTTATAGCATACAAGACTGCGTCGACGTTTAGCAAAATATTCTCGGTGACCATTTGAAATGAATCGAGATTCTGGAATAACTTCAAAAGTAGAAAGTAGATCATCGCAAATGTAAAACGTTCCGACACAGTATTTCTACATTTTTCAGTGTTGGTTTTCTTCCAGCTTCTCGATCGATCGTCGACCAACGTATGGATTTGTACGTGTTCGCATAGAATCTCTTTCGCGAACAACGGCGAGAACGGTGAGCAGACGAAAAACCGTAGAACAACGATCGTGACCGGACTATAATAATAAAAATGCTGAAGTAAACGCATGCAGTGTAAGAATCCGAATAAGAAAAACAAAGTCGAGCATCGCACAGCGCGGCATGTAAATGGACATTCGAGACTAAAATCAAAGATTGAATACAAAGATTGTTACATCGATTAATGTACCAAAAATATAAGGTTCCATTAGTAAGGAAGTTTATTTTAATTTTTTTTATGAAGAGTTTTTTATGATTAGTTGTTATTGCAATTTGTTGTCAACTGTATACTGTACAACTTTTGTTCGAAATATTTTTTAATTATATGATTAAATTTAATTATATCTGCTATAATGCATAATTATATAATTACTCTAAGAACCATGATTATTTTGATTTTTGTCCATTGCATACCGCCGCACTGTGCATCGCCTCGAATAGATGAAGAAAGAATAAGGGCGCGACTGGTAGTGTCGATTAGAGGAGGACACGAGAAATTGGCTAACAGAACGAAAAACACACACACACGCCCGGCCACGCACAAAACGTACAGACAAACTATTCGTGGTAAATGGAGTGTTCATCTTATTACCAGTGCCACCTTGTAGATCAGATGATTCTCGTACTCGGTGTCTAGCCGATAGTTTTCTGCGTCCAACACACAATAAAATCACAAATACTATCTACTGTAACATGATCACTCTCCAATATGTAAGAAAAAAAAAGAAAACAGAAAGGAGAATGTAAGAGAAACGAAACCAGTGTGAAGAAAAGAGAAGAATACGAAGACAAAAATTAGAAAGTTCTTGGTAAGAAGAGACACATAAATGGTTCTAGATTGACTCTCGCTCATCGGTATACTTCGACACATCCGGAACGGCTTCAGCCAATTTTTGTCGTCTCTTTAATCATTAGCCATTACCATTGGATCATACCCTAATAGCACAAAATATTGTATACACATTCAAACAATATTAAAAAGCGATTAAAGCTTTTTTAATATTCAAATGTACATACAATATTTATTTTATATTAAGTAACAATTTTTTTTAAATAGCCAGAAAATATGGATCATGCCGTTCTGAATGCGCGAACCCTTTCAAGACTGGATAATACGTCTCAAGTTAACTTTTACAAAATGAACTACCTGGATGCTTGCTCAAACTCTGTAGAATTAATAAAACAGCATGTTCCACTTTGTAGATTACAATCAATTCTTTCTTTTGCGTGCATCCTAGTGCGTCTAAATACAAAATTAACAGATCGGATACAGTGAAATGTTTCCTTAATGCGACTCTTTAACCCCTCGCCTCACGAACACGACAAAAGCAGAAAATAATAAGAATTTTTCGCGGCGCAAGTAGCCAACATTTTTCTTTAGAATTTTTGAATTTTTTCAATTCAATCTAAAATTCTTAAAAAATATTTGTCCAATATTTGAAAAAGATATTTCTCCCATATTTTTGTGCTACTAGTATGAATTTCTAGTCGTTAAACGGTGCAAGGTGAAGGGTTAAAATTGACCTTGAAAGGGTTCATTCGTAGACGAAACACAAAAGAACATTCGTATGATCGTGATGAGAACGGTTCGATTGGTAGTGTCGTCTGATCGGGTTACGATTAATAGAGTTCGGATAGTTACTGTCTAGAAGAAGCTAAGCTGTGAAACAGATTCGGAAAGAGTATATATATATATAATATGCTAAGGCTCTTGGAAACTAGACGTGCACAGTGTGTCTCGGTGATTGTAGAACGAAGTCGATGCGAGGGAGCTCGAGAAACAAATGTCATGTCGATCTTGTCGCGATATCTGCACGGTGGGGGGCGAATATCGGTGTCAAAGGGGGGAGTGATTAAGAACTATGGGGAGGGAAAGTCCGACGAATGGCGTTCCTTCGTTTCCCATACGTACCCATGTCGTTCAGCCAAACGGCGACCTTAAAGTAAGCCTCGTCCATTAACGCTATCACCACGGCGAGCAAAACTTTTGGCACGTAGCTCAACCAGAACCCGTATCCCCCCGCCTCCAGACGAGCGTCCCACCAATCCTGAAAGTATGTTCACGAAGTATGTTAACAAGTTGACTTCCCTGTCACCCACATCCCGCCGACAAAACCGGTCGCTCGGATCCAAAGTGCATTTCCGCGCCGGTGAATCCGATGCGCCCGAAACTTTGCACTCCCTTCTCTGCACGCTGACCATGCGCCCTTTATTTAAAGGGGGCGGTAATTTTATATTAACACGTGCCGGTCAAAATGAACTTTATTCGAGTGTGAAATTAGGTGTCTGCGAAAGGAAATTCAGGGTAAAGCCCTCGGGCGCATTGGTCCGGATCGAAAAATTTAGGGACATGCGTCTATACGTCTATGGACCTCGAGAAAATTTATAAAAATAACTAACTAACAAATTAAACAAAAAAAATATTCTAATATGTAATTATTCTAAAGAGATTACTTTATAATATATTTTCTTTCAAACCTCATGTCAATATCTCACACGGTACAAAAGTTGTACACACATGTCCCTAAATTTTTCGATCGGGACCACTGTGTGGCGCAAGGAAAAACCGAAGGAGTTAGGTCAGTAACGTGTAACGGCGTTTTTGCGTTGTCGATGGGTACAGCGGACATCGAGATAATCTCGCACAAAAAGGTGCCTAGTTTTTGGCAGTCGGAGTAGGTTGAACAGGATCCAGATGGTCCCGCATCGATTTGTCATTACGACGTCCAATGATGCATCGTTGCTTCACTTCTGAAGAACTCGCACGACTATGGTTCACGCTGACGTTGCTTCGTAAGAATAACGAGAATGTCTATCCAAATGTTTAGCCATTTTCAAAATAATCTTGTATCAACTCGATAATCGTAGATTAAAAATATTAGAACCTTTTCGTCGGATACCTATTGTTCAATTAACAAACGAGACCAATCGCGAAAGTTAGTTTAATGATCCGTTTACCTGTATCTGGAAGCTCAGGATCATCACGATAAAGACGAAGAATAGACACGCGGCGATGACAGGCACGCTGACAAAGTACCGGAACATGTTCCTCTTCCATCTGGGATAGGTAGGTTCCAGTCTTCCGGTGACAGGCGAAATTTCCAAGGTACCCTGCACCGAAAAATAAAAGAAGAAGAAAGTTAAGTGGACAGGAAAGTTAATTGAAGCGAACCCGGGTGTCTATGATCGATTAAGAAAAGCTCACCGTGAATAAAGGCCTAGGCTCGACAAGTAGGTCGTCTCTTTGATCTAAGGTTCCCCACCTGTAGGCCAGTTCGGCGCCTCTTCTTTTCCAGGTTTCCAGATAGACGGTGGCCCAGATCACGTTGAAGACGGAGAACAGAACGTACGCTACGTCTTCCACCGCTTGATTCCTACCGATGATGCCGACCTGTGTTCACACGTGTCAGCACTGTCAATCTCATTGACTTGGGGTACATTTATCGAAAAGAATCACCCCACAGAGAATCCCAAAACTTTTGTATTCGTTCAAACCTTGAAAGTTGCACGGCGATACTTTAAATATTGAATGTTATTAAGATACAAGGGATGTACAGAAATGGAGGATGATTTTAGGGATATTTAGTTACCCAATATATGGCACCCACTGCAGCTGGAACGATTAAAGCGGTGGTGTAATGTCCGAGCCACGCGAAATACATAGTAATCTTTACTCCGAAGTATTTACAAATATCGTCCAAGGGCTGGGGACTGAGAAACGCCCGGACCCATGTCCGTTGCAGCTTCTCCAACGCAGGCAATTCGTGAAGAGGGAAGACCTGTCGAGAAACGATCAATTCTTTAATCCCATTCTTGATTTTTCTTGTAATTCCGATCAACACCAAGTTAGAGCAGAAATGTACAGGTTGTCTCAGCTAGAGGTTGCTTAAATATCTTCAAGGTCATCTGGAGGTCATGATTTCCAAGATGGTGGGTTTGATTTGTAAATTCATAATTATGAAATTAAAAATGTGAGACCGGTCAGTTGATCGGCAGTGGTAGGTTTAATTATGATTCAAGAATTAATCGGTATGCCTAATAGGAGTGTCCTCGCTTAGCCAAGACTTCCGGTACATGCAAGTTTAACAGCAAGGAGAGTCAAACTCGATTATAAAGCGTATTGCTCCGGCGCGTTCGGTGATCGAACAGAGTAGACCGAAGGGAAAGAAGTTTCCCCGAACGAGATTGGTCCGGGTTTGCGAATTCCGTCCACAGAAGAGATTGGACCTCCGGTTAGCCGTGACCTCGTTACCTGGGAAATGATCCCAGAAGAAATGCACTTTGGAATAATTGCTTGTTCTTCTACCATCTTTAGACCCGGTAGACTGTGAAGGTCCTGCGGTCCTGCTCTGAGCGTGTGCAGCAAGTGCAGGACCAGGGACTGCCTTTCCTGAGTAGTGAAGAATTGAGCTTCGTCGTCGCTACCCTCGAAGCAACTCGCCTCGGAGCCCACGAACTCTTTCAGACCTCCGCCGAACTCCTGGCGCAGTGTCTTCGGTAAATGCACCTCTTCGGCGGCTTTTAACAATCTGTCGAACACGTCAGAACCTTCATTCGATTAGCCCACTTTTCGCTTGGTCGACGGCCCGTTTTTATACCGACAACGGAACTCCGAAAATCCCGATTTTTTTTTACCCGTTCAGGTATGGAATTTAACAATTTCACCCTTCACTGCATATCATATCTGCTGCAGTTAATAAATCTGGTACACAGTGAGCTAGGAATTTGTTTTCTTACTATGTTTATTTATTTTTCTGAAAATGTTGTTTTTTAAAAATATTTTTCGCTTGAATGAAACACTGACCTTCTTTCAATTTTTTCATCGCAATTAAAAAAGTCATGCACCTTTCCACCCCTCAGTTTGCTAGACCCTTTAATAAGTTCGACATTTTCGACATTCTATTTTCAAAACGAATCGGAGAATGTCCTGGAGCCTTCCTCCATCTTATTTCTATTCTTGTCTGTTTCACCGTTGTCTCGGTTACGAGGCGTATCGAAGAAACACGTCAGATGTTATAGGGGGTGGGTACAGGTGGGGTAGAATACAATCCACGATATACTTACACGCTAAACGGGGCTGTTAAGTAAAACCCGTAACTATCTGATGAGGCGTGGTGTCGAACGTGTACAACTAGGCCCGGGGTTCCAGCCCGAAGACGGCCTAGAAGCCACATCAAAGTTTCGTCGCTCGCTCTTCCCGGGAACATCACTATGACGTCGCATTCCTGCAACAAACAGTATTCATCGTTTAGCACTACCGCATTCGCACCGATCAAAATCGTAACTAGATCTCTCCTAGATGGAAATTATGATATTGAATTTATTTATTAAATTAAATGTATAGATAATAAATAATAGAGACTTTGATACATAATAAATTTAATTAAAATAATTAATTATTTTCTTTACGTTACGTACTGGTTGATATTCTAATTACTGAATCGAACACGGAACAAAGTGTAAATATTCGTTGTCCAGGTGTCCGCGTGTAAGAACAAATTTTGAGATGTAATTTTACAGTGGACGGCTGGTAGGGCGAATTTATTTCGTCTTGTAGGTCCGACACCGGAACCGGCAAATTCTGGCACAACGAGGCGACGTCGTTTGGCCTGGCCCTATTCCAAACGGTAGCAGACTGCTTGGTATTGCCAATCCACGTGCAACGATATCCTGATGGCTCGCCTGACCTAATAGCGTCGACGAAATTCACTTCGACAGTCCCGCGACCGCCCGGCATCAGGATTAAAGAAAATACCTGCGCATTTAATTTTCCGATCCGGTGCAGAATTCGGTTTGTACCAGAATTTCCGTTTACTGTTCCAGTCACATTTATTCACCGAGTACATATTTATTTTTCTTAATTGCTTAATAAACCATTGAATGATCATTTTCACGAATTGCACAAAGAACATTACGACTGCATAATAATTTTTCTCTTTGTTAACGAGTGACATTACCAGATAATTTTAATTTTCCGATTCAGTGCAGAATTTCTATTTTCTACCCTGGTCACATTTATTCACCGAATATTTATTCTTCTTAATTTTTTAATAAACCGTTGAATGATCGTTTTCAAGCACTGCATAATGAACATTGCGGCTGCATAATAATTTCTCTCTTTTCTTAGCGAGTGACATTACCAGACAATTTCTGCAGGCACTCGACATCGACGCGAAACAACTCCGAGTATAAAAGGAAACTGGAAATCGAGTTTCAGCATGAAAATGAGGGAGAAACGATGATGAAGCGTTTCATAACGAGGGAAACTTCGGTGAGCGTAATGGGAAATGCCTTGAGGAACTTTACTTTTAGGGGGACAATATTTAAAGGTCAGCCGATAATGAAATTATTCCTCGTCGCGAGAACGAGCGTACAAAAAGCGGAGCTGATCAACCGCGTATAGCAATGACAAATGACACGACGCGTACAGCACCTGTTGCATCATTTTGATTTAACGTTTAATGTCGGGAGCTACTTGGACGAGAGTTTGCGGTTGTTTAACGTTATTGGCGGCTGCGAGACGACTTTCGAAAATAAACGGCAGTTCAGGCCAGTTCATTGCTCGTGACACGATCGACAATTTCCTGTTGCGACTCCTCTCGGTAACCGACACTGTGGAAATTAATTGCGAAACGCTGATGGTCGACAGAGAGCCGCTGCGATATTAAATATTGCCACGTTACACACTGGAAATTATCAACGCTTCTTTATACAATTATTATGAGTACCAAAGTGTTGATAGCAGTTATTCAAAATTGGTAGCAATAACCATTTAGTAAAGCAAGCAAAGGACCAAGAACGATTCCTCCTCCTTAAAAAAATAATTATTTCAATACAAATGAATTTTTAAAAATCCCACGTTTTTAAAAACGGACTAAAAAGTATAAAATAATTTTTTCTAGTCTCATACTGATATCTAACCAAAAATTATCCAAAATCAATTGCAAAATTTGTCACCGAATAGACAAACAAACAAAAAAGCGAGCTAATAAAAATCTATTAGAGTTAATCAGACATGATTAATAAGTCCAAACATCTCTATCGACACATTATTACATCAGGACAGTATTGAAAGTCAAAATTCAAATTGACGACCACAAGCGTCATTGGACTTTCATTTTTTGGCACGGCTAACACGATTGGATTACCGAAGCAAATGCATGATTAATGCTAATTCGGTCGATACGACGATGATGTCGTACCACGGAACACGCCCCGGAACACCAGAATAATACATCAGCCAATTAATTAATCTGAAGCATCGATCTATCCTTAATTAGTCCTGCCGAGCGTCGGAGCACGCGTCGAGTTGCACATGGTGATAATGGGGAACGTAATTGCGTGGTGATTTTATTTATCGATGTTTGTTTAACGAAGCTGCCTCACCATGTTCCCATCAACGCTGTCAATGGTCTTCCTCACAATGGTATCAGTCAATTAGCATTCCCAAAAGAGAAACAGACATACAAAATCACAAGATGTATTAATGTTCTCGGCGCAACGGTTCCATCAAGAAAGAGATCTTGAGAAAGATCCATATTTGTTAAAAATTATATAAAAATATTAATAATATTTCTACCACGTTTTTATTAGCTTTTTATACTGTTTAATCCGCTTTTCCCCGAGAACATTAATACATCTTTTAATACATCGATGACTGGAATAACATAAATCACATTTGCTTTTGTTAAAGTTTTGTTAAATGGTGAATTTGCGAATCGGGTGAATTTTATCGCGAAATGAGGTTCGGCCTGCAGGGACGTTCGCAAAAAGCGGGAAGGCTGCACGAGACCGTCCCGACCGATTTGTTTCTATTATTAAATGTCAGCTTCCTATCGATTTCATGTCACTCCCATAAAGTATGCATTGGCTAGCGCGGCGTGTGTAATCACCGGATCCCTGTGCGAGCTTAAAACGCGAATCGAAGCCCGAAAACGGGTCGCGATAACGATAATGTACATCGAACGCACACGTGATCGTCCCGAACTCGACTCGTGTACCTATTCGCGTCACGTTATTCTTAGGTACACACAATGCCTTCAATAGCTGCCGACTGTTATTCAAAATACGAAATCGCGGAATACATTATGTATCCGGCGCACGATATGCCCCATGTTTTAAGATAGGGAAGAGTGTATCCGTCGTGTGCACACACACACATGCGGTACGTTCGGATTTTAAACGATGTAGAAACGGTCGTTAGTCGTTGGCACTTATCGCGAGTTTTGTTTTGAGTCGTGATATTTAAGTTTCTAAGCGACGGATTTGGTGTTCGTTCATTCGTTCCTTTTGTGTGAACGATGGTTTCCCTCGTTTTTTTATTGGACACCCAGCTGCCATTATTTACCACGTTTTTTGGAACAATCCCAAGCCACTGGTTCGTTTTCTCGCCATTGATAAAGAACATTGCGACTGTATAATAATTTCTCTCTTTGTTGGCGAGTGACATTACCAGTCAATTTTAATTTAATTATTTTATACTTTTTAGTTCGTTTTCTTCCTTTTATTTGTTTCTATTATTAAATGTTAGCTTTAATTTTTGATGTTTGTTCATTGGTTCCTTTTGTGTGAAGGATGGTCTCCCTCGTTTTTTTATTAGACACCCAGCTGCCATTATTTACCACGTTTTTTGGAACAATCCCAAGCCACTGTTCGTTTTCTCGCCATTGATTGGCCATTTCTGGAAGTGTTGACTTGAAGAGATTTTAACTCACGAACCTCATCAATGCTAGATTACTCCAAGATTTATGTTCCATTGATGTTAAAGTTGTAATGATTGTCTCATTTTGTTATCGAACGCTTGGATCCCATGATTTAGACTAATCGTGTAACGCTAATTTTTCCTCCCTGTTATTGATCAATTGCTTGGAGGCATTGTCCCGGGGAGACCTTGACTCTATCATTGATAGACTGTCTAGAGTACTATGTCGAAGTTCCAGCTTTGAAGTAGGGCGAAAAGATTGTATACGACGATTGGGAAATATTTTTCAAATTAGCTGACCCGGAAAACATTGTCCTGACCAAATATCTATAAAATATAAATAATTTCTAAAAATGTAAATTCCTATTGATATATTGATTAAAAGTTGTGACGTTCGTTTTTTTGTTGTATTAAAATATGATTCAAAAAGCACTGTTTGGTTCTCCCGAATTTTCCATTTTCCCCGGCAATTTTTCTAATTTTTCTTTCTCTAAAACCTTGTTCGGACTATTACAAACATTAAAAAAAAAAAAATAACCAAATCGGTCCAGCCGTTCTCAAGTGATGCGGTTACCAACGAAGAGTATTTGATTTTTATTTATATATAAGATAAAAGATAGAACATGGAAAAAGTAAACAAATAAAATTCAGACATCTAGGATATTCTTGGAGTGAAATGCTATTTCTCGATACTTCTTGAAACAAAATTTCAATAAATGGTCCTCCTTACTATTTACTGTTTAAACTAGTATTTTACCCAGCTCCCGTCAGGATAGCATTCGAGTTCCGCTCGATAAATTCAACCATTCGATACCAAGGCGTCCGTCTTCCAAGCGAAACATTTATCGTGCATCGTTTCCGATCGATTGATGCCGAGGAATTCGAACGATCTAACAGCGTAGAACTGTAGAGACGATATTGATCTCCGGTGGAATTATTAAACGGGTGAAAAAGTTTGCAACTACAGTTCTCTCTTGTCGCGTTTGAAAATTTCAAATAAACTTCCTCGAGTGAATTCAGCTTTGAATTTCTTTCCGATAAAAATGACCGCGACGACTTTTACCTCCATTTTCTACGCCGCAGCCATGTTTCCGCGGTGAACGTCGTGTATCCATCGAGTTTATCGTGAATAACAATTTCGAGCAATGTTATGTTTCGTGTATTAAACAGTGTATGTCTACCAGCAATAAACTACAATAAATAAAGATAAATGTTCCTTTCTATCGATTATATATTTGTTTATAAAAGATGTATTTTTACTTGGAAGCAATTCTGCAATTTATCAAATTCAAATGTCGACGTTTCGATCTATATTCAGATCATCTTTAAGAAAATTAATAATTGCGTCTGTAAATTATTAAAGAAAAAATTATTATATTGACTATTTACATTTTCCAATATAGGGGGATCGCTTTTAGTTTTCGAGATATTTGCAAAAAACTATTGCTAATACTGTATTGAATTTCCTGATACAGATTACGGAAAATTCAATACAGTATTACTAATAGTTTTTCGCAAATATTTCGAAAACTAAAAGCGACCCCCCTACATTGTAAAAGGAAAAAGTTGTTTAAAATGTCAAAATCTATAAACTATTTAAATTTCATCAAAATCGGAGTGACTCTTTCGCAACAATCACCTCTAAAACAGAATAAAAAACTGAATTAAGTTTTAAGTCGTTTCGGTTTCCGTGAGTTGTTGTGCACGTTGATTCCGATTGAACACAGGATTCGCCGTTTCTTTATTATTATTCCGGTCAGCGACGCGGCTGAATCAGTTCGCAAATCCAAAGCACCGATTCGCCAATTCCGGGCGAGCTAACAGAATCGGGTGGTGGATCCGTGTGTAGAATGCTAGGCAACCAATTCCATCGGCGCGTCCGGTAAACAAACCACTTAATTCCGATTATTATCAGGGAATGCGGCCAGAAGAACAAATAACGAGAATTCGATTGCGAGCGCAGAGGTTCCCTCGTACAATGGTCGCCCCGTTCGCCGTCGTATCGATTACGGTTGCCTAGGAATTCCGCGACGGACGAACTATTCAAATGCATATAAGGGACAGTCGGGGGTGAAAGGGCGTGTAGGGGGTGAGGACCGAGATGTATTTCCACGGCGGATATTTTCGAACGTTGCGGGTGCTATCTTCGGGGCTCGTCACGAGTAATTCATCCCGGACAATGGACGCGAAATCAACGTTTCAACCGTGGACAGTGCGAGCTGCTCTGGCTATTTCACCGCGAGCGGGTTGCGTGGCCGTCGGGCACGTTAAAAATTAATCGACCGGCATGACAGCGAAAAGTCACGTGCGTTATTGTTAGCCAGTAACAGCCGGAAGCGTCTGCGGACTGTCTCTTCGATTAGCTCGACGACTGCAGCCGAGAAAGCGCGCTTTCGAAACGCATTCAATGACTCTACTCATTGTCTCCGCGAGTACAAGGCTATTGTTCCACTATCAGGTCGTCTATAGCGTTGTCCTATCATTTTTTGAAATTTTCAATTTTAGAGGTAATTTCAACTCGATGACTCATATTGTCATTGAAGTTTCAATTATTTTTTAACGACGCTTTTACCGACATATTTGCCACATATTTCCGGGTGAAATATGTCGATGAATTTTTCTTTTCACATTTTTGCAAAGTAATATAATGTAATATAATAATATTTATACTTTTATACTTTTGTATAAAAGGACAACGGTACGTATAAAATAAATAATAATAATAAGGTAATGTAGTATTTTTAGCACTGATTAATTGCAGTGATCATTTCTGGAAACGCTTCGCACGGAGTTCGAGGTCACCTTGCGGGGGTGGAATTCCGGCTGTTGAGGTGTGGAGTCTGGTGCCCGAATCAATAACAATTTCACCGGACTAATTACTGCCATTATCTCGCTTGAAAGGCCCATGATTTATGAGAAAATCGTGAATCAACTTTGAAACATTTTGCAACAATAAACTCCATGTTAGAAGGAAGAACTATCTAAAATGTATTTATCAGAATACAATTTTCGTCTTCGTAACTTTGTTCTCAAACGAATCAGTTGTCGAAGGAATGAATGAATCCATTTTCATAATGATCAGTCTCGCTCTACCAATTAAGCGAAAAGCAGTATCACTGGTAGTTGCGAATAATAACATTTTAATGGCGCAGTCGGAAGATCTCTGTCCGTCGTCCAAAGAGAAAAGCTAAAACTCCGGGTATCTTCGAATCACTTCAACAACTTTATTACACGTTTCCTCGGAAAGTCCGAACTCCGGTAACACGACCATAAATCTTTGTAAAGGAGAGTTCGCGACAACGCGAGGAGTGTTCGAGCGGAGACAATTTGGCAGTCGCCGCAACAGAATTTTCGGTCGGCAACTAAAAACCGCGAAACATTTGATTTAGAACGGCAGTTCCGCATGCGTTCACCTCGGACGATCGACGGCTATTAATCCCGGAACTGCTGGAAGTTTCGCGATAAAGAGACTAACGTGAAATGCACGCGTTATGCGCTGCAAGGAAAAAGTTGTAACTTTGGGCGAATGGAAGACGCATAAGAAATAAAAATTGCATCGAGGATTCCAAGATATTTGAAATATTAACTCTTAGCACTCGAGTAGTAAACTAAAAATTGCTGAACTATTATTTAAAATATTGTTTACATCATTAGATATGTCGGTGTCTAACCAATTAATAAACGTTGAAGTATTGAACAAAATATTATGTCAATTTCATATCTACCAAAAATTGGAAAAAAAATCATAGAGAATGGGACTATTCTAGGTCCGAAGAAACGTTTGATTTTCGAGTTAAAATAGCGCCGAGTATAAAGACACTCGCGACAAGATTAAACTAATTCCAAAAATATTATTTTCGACCTAGTTAAATGATTAAGGGAAAAGAGTTAATTTTTTGTGTTTTGACATACCTGGGTTGGAACCTTTTGTATCCAAAGGCGGCGGGGGGTCATCAGGTGGCCTGTACATGGTATCTTCCGTCTGAGTAGGCGGGAGGCTGAAAAAAAGAAAGTTGAAAATTTATTATTTAAGCGTTCCTCTACTTCGTCGCGATTTTAACGAGACAGATCGTTAGCGGGGTCCGCGTGGATTTTTATTGGGATTCGTTTTCCCCGGTAACAGGTCGGCTTCTTGATAAACTGCTGAGTCGTTCCGTTTGTGGGTTGCATAATTGATGGACACGCGACGCCATTCACCGTTCGTCGTTATCGGGGCCCCTTTCATTCGTTGGGATGTGTCGATAACCACAGTACAATGTACTATAATATTAATCCTTTTCGACACACCGGAATTCCATCAATTTATGCATAAATTTCATCGATGCACGAATTCCTTTACAAATTGAAGAACCGTCATAAATAACATTATACAATGTTCCGAATATAATTCTGTACTGCGTCAAAAAGAAACATTCAATAAAATTTTATCTAGACCGTTTATTCTATTAATAATATATGGAACTTCGTAGGTAGTTTAGGAATTGATATTAAAATTTATACAATTATCTCTGCTCTTTGTTCTTGCGGATTCCGCAAAAGTTTCTTCGAAGGCGTTCCGTTTGATCTTTAAAAAATAGCTAACTCTCTTCGTGGCCAAAGAGATGGGAAGACTGCAATGGAATATTACAATTATCGTTTCACCTTTCTGCCACGGTTACAACGTTCTTCTCGATGAAAAATGCCGGCATTCTTTCCGAACAAATTTATCTCAATATACAATGATAATTAATTCGTTCAAAAACTCCGGTGGTACCCCGTTTTTCAAGTACCACCATAATGGAGTCCCGGGGGTGCCATAAACCTCCACACCTAAGGGTGCCAGTAGACCGGGCCCTTTTTTGTCAAACTAAATTAAAATCACTGAAGGGCAGGGTGGTAACAAAGGGTGATTCGAAGTTGCGGGTACAGCTTGTACGAAATAAAATAACTGGGGAACGACTGAGCATCAAAGGCAAGACATCGCCAGATTTCCCTCCATTTTAACGACTTCGGGAAGAGCCACGCGACTCTGGCATCGTTACGAACGACTCCGGTGGCTCTCGAACTACGATATGTAATTCTTAGTTTAATTCCCAGTCACCCATACCTTCGCATGGATCGTATATACGTGTATACATGACGTTCGCAGAAGGGACGAGAGGGCGTCGTTATCGTGAAGGACGTTTGAGATTGCTGGTCTCTTGAAGCTGAAAAAAGCCGCGAGTGTGTGCGGCCGTTCCTCTAATGAACTTCCTTTGTCTGGCAATCAATTGAATTTAGACGTACCGGTGTCGTTAACGAGACATCTTTCTTCTCTTGCGTTTCACGATGTTCTTCCTTACCATAGTCTTCGCGACAAAGAACATTGCGGTGGTCGTAGCGAATGAAAGGATAATAAATTATCTAATCAATCTTCGAAAAGTGAATCTATGAATGATTCGATCTAGCACGGTAGCTGTTCTTTAATTTCGGACAATCGAGCTTTCACTCTGTCGCGTCGAACTAATTCAGTGTCCAGACGGCGAATAAAAACGAATTCGAAAACAGGTGTGCAAATGAATTAAATAAAATGGAGGTTCTTCTTTATATACCGCAGCCGACAGTTAATTCACAAATTGAATTCATTAGCATCGCTTGGAGAGCAGCTTCAATCATCTCCGGATAATCCGCAACCCTAATTCCGTGCTCCTTCGCGGCGAGGCGTCAATTACAACGACAATTTGTCCGCCTCGGTAACAAATTGAATTACCGCCCGCGTACCTCGCCACGCCAACGGGTTGAAAAATCTTCGGGGTTGATAAAATGCCGCGGCAAATGAACATTTTCGTCGATCTTGGCTGCGTGGCTTGCGCGGCTGCGTTACAAATTGGATCCGATCGTTTAATTTGGTTATTCCACAAATTAAATCTTCGAACTTCAAATGGGTCAAAATGGATCCAATTTCACCCCCTCGTGTAAATATGCTATTCTAGATTGCACGCTTTCGTAATATATATAATCCTGATTTTGAAAGTTAAACATTTTTTTCACTGACTATACTATTTTACAATTTTTGAAGACTTGAAAGAGCAATCACCATTCTCATTTTTTTATTTTGCTATGCCAATTGCTTCGTTTCTGTCTCGATTGGCTAATGTGCCGAGGCGTTGTATAAATTTCAAATTTCCTCCGTGACGACGTTAGCACACTTGACCTCTATATTCGTCGACGAAGTTGTCGAGCAATGGCGATAATAATACTGCGTCTTTATTGCGCATTACACAACAGAGATAACGGCCACAGAGAAGACGAGGACGCGCGAGTAATAAGCCGTGAACAAAGTACAATAAAAGGAACGGAGATAAAAGCAACAATGTTCCTACGGTCAAGGGGATGAAGCAACCGAAAGAAGCTAACGAGAAAAATAAGATCGAGCCAAGCGAAGAATAAATGTCGCGCGCGAGGGTTGAAACTGGTAACGAGCGTTGCTTCGAAGCTGAGCGGCGTTTCCGTCGCATTCATTTTTCAAAGTAACAGGATCTATATACCGTGGATAATTGTGTATCCACCGGTGCATCGAATGCAGTTTGAATTTTTGAGATGTCTCGATTTTCTGCCGAGATGCAGGCTATCAAAGTTGCCGACATATTTCCGAATTTTTTTAAGGGTGAAAATTCAACCATTCAATATTTTCATGTATGTAAAATTATGCATCCTTTTGTATATATTTTTGTGAGATGTATTTTGTTTAAAATGTGAAAAAAGTATCTTAGCGTGCACCTTTAATTTTTATTAAGTCTTCCTTGCATAGTGCATCATATGCACTTTAGTGCATCATATCTGATATAGTTAACGAATTTGATATGTACAGTTAAACTTAACGGAAATGTTGTTTCAATTATTTAATATATTTCTCCCTTAAATGAAACATAAAATTGAACTTCTTTCAATTTTTTCTTCCCAATTAAAAAAATTATGCAGTGAAGGGGTTAGAATAAATAAATTTCTTTGCTCGTCGAGAAGCACGATTTCGTAATTTGCAAATTTTTTTCATCCGAAAATATTCAACAAAGTTCTTACCTGGAACGAGGGTCAAGAAGAACTGCGTGTCAAATATATATTTGCAAGAACCGCTTTTCACCAGAGTCCCATTCAAACAGTCGAGTGCCACTTTGGGTTTCTTGCGCGACACCACTTTTGTAATTACAGCTTGTATCCGCTATTCACGAAATCTGGTTCGAGGCAGGGGCGAGAGAAGTTTTCGTTTTTTATCGGCGCAACGGATATCGATTCCGAGTCGTAATGTTGTCGCGGAAGAGTGCACACGCAAGGCTCGCGAAAGGTTTTCATTCGCAGATAACGATTGCAAATATGACCTATAAGCAATCTGGGTGGCCGACCTGCGCCTTGAAAATCGACTTCGTGAATTCTCTGCTGGCGACGGGTGCATGAAAATTCTGTCACTCGATTCCAACGTGCTTTTTACCGTTTACCAGCAACCGCTGCTAAATCTATTCAGTGGCGCGAACGTTTGATTGCATTATTTTTATCACGGCAAAAGAATCCACGGTTCCGAGGAAAATATGAAAAAACGCCATTGTGTTTTGTCGTTGCTTCGTCGCCGTTTGTTCCGAAGGTTCAAGCACTGATAAATTGTGGAAATGTTCTTTCATTCATAAAAAATTAATTTAGTCGTTCTAACCAGCAATTTTTTAACTTTCAAACAAAAACATTCGAATATTCATTATTTCCCTTTTCGGGAATTTTGTAAATATTTTTCTCTACAATTTGAAAACGGTGGGCTGTCTCCAGCAGACTACGTTCTCTGTAACCAGCGCTATTCAAATTTGAACACTGCCTAAGAAACTTCGTCACCTTCAGAGCGAAAGTTCGTTATGGTGCAATGAGATACCTATTTCACCCGCCGCGTCCCTTTGTCTGAGCTAGATTAAGTGTTTGTCACAATTTAATCAGCCCGGGAAACTGTCTCATAGCGAACTCCCGTCGGTGGAGATTCACTTTAATCCTTAAATTCAATTAGCCTTGTTAAAACGGCTTAATGATATTAATAGTTTTCCGGCGCCTGGGAAATTCGTCCGGACCATCAGCGTTAAATGAACTCTCGTCGGTTTGCTCAAGCGAGAGACCGCAAAGTTAAATATTCTGGGTTGAAGAAATTAACGAATGGGTTCGGATGAATAATATTAAATTATTAACACCTGCTCGGACAAAATTCTTCAATAATACATGCAGAGGTGGACATTATTTTGCGAGAAAAATATTTAAAATACTATTTAATATTTACGACTTTATTTTGCTTAAAGAAAATAGTATTTTACATAAGATATACAATTTCGAAAATAAAATATTTCTATTTGAAAAATTGCTGTATCAAATAAAATATTTTATTCTCAAAATTGTACACATACTTTAAAATAAATTGAATTATTTATTATTTACTACTTAAAATACTATTTTCCCCAGCTCTGGGTACATGGAAATAGTCTTTTAAGAAATTCGCGAGAAAAACTTCAAGCAAATGTAAGTGGGTCGTACTCGCGTAACCGTTCGAACAACTGCGAATAAAATCACGACAAATTGGCATTGCGTTACACCCTCGGGCCGCCCACAAGGAGAATTTTATTTGCTAGAGGGTGCATTTGATTTGTAAAAAGATGAACGTCTGTGCGAGGGTGAATTAGATTTGTAGAAAGACGAACGTGGTCCGCGCGAGCTCAATTCGTCGAAGGGGTGAAATGTGATTTTTGAAAAGATGAAATCTGCGTGGGGGTTGCATTTGCGCGAAAGCTGTAAGAATAGATCGACTCACGAAACCGCAGACCACAATCGTGGCTACTCGCCAGCAACACCGGTCGCCGAAACGCCGAGTCTCATATCAAATCTACGCGAAGCGTGAACTCTCACACAGTGCGGAGGGGTTAATTCTCTGTGAATTCCCTTTTGGGAGGGTGGTGTGGGGACAGCGTTGGGAATTGCGTGCACGCAACGTCACGCAAGAGTTGTAGAGTTGTTTGGCGAAACGTGGCCGGGTTTTAATAAGCGCGACCCGTAGATAGTGAAAAGCAGAAGCAACCCCCCGGAAGCAACCCTCTCCACACAGGCTGTTGTGCGTCAGATAACACTCGGCGCGGTCGCAGCTTCAACAATCTGAACTTTCTTCGTTTCAAGTTTGCGCATAATTATAGCTTTGGGACATTGTGGCAAGGTGACACTGTACAGCCGCCGAGTTGATTGGGCGAACTCGCGAGCTGAAATTATAAGGCGCAAAAGAACACCTTCGTTCGCAGCGACGAGCGTGGCTTTTTCGCGAACGTATGCCTCGATAGTTAAAGGTAATAAAACATTTTTCCCCATCCCCAAGTTAGCACAGGGCCTCGAGGTCGAAAACTCAGATTCCACACCCCAGGTTACCCCTAAATGGCGTGTCAAAATTTCATTAATTTTGGAATATTTTCCAGGTAGACGCCTTTTTTATATTATTTATTGCTCCACTGCGATAGGATCGGCACGAATTTGATAAAACACTCTGATTTGTCCTCCCTGGTGAGACTTGGTTAGCACGTTTAATTAGGGGTGGGTAAATACACGTTCACTTCACTTAGAACATCGAGCACTGCTAATTTCTTTAATGATCCAAAGAAATGGTACGTTTCATATTTATCGTGATCATTACCGATGGTTTAGCCAATTAACATGCGATTAAACCATCTGCTGATCTCCATTCTGGAAAGGGATCGACCTTTAACCATTTATTCGAGGTAATTGCCGAGAAAAGGACGAGGGCACAAAACAGGAGATGGGCTGACAGCACATAATAGAGGTATATAATTGATATAATAAAAACGTATACGAGTCATCAATTTCAGGGGGTTGTTTAAGGGTGGGTCGCTCCGGCTCGTTAATAATTAATGATCGCAACACGGGAAATCACTCGGTAGGACAATTTCAGTTCGCTTATCGACGGTCGTTTCCGAGATGCTGCCGCTGCTCGTTTCGGTAGCGGATAGGGGATGGTAGAACCTCTTACGTCACAGCAAAGTATTCAGAGCAAGCCTTTCAGAGAAACTCCTCTAGGTTTCAACCCCGGACTCTCATACCTTCGATAGATAAACGTCGATCGAGGTCTGGCAATTTCGTGACCCGGCAATTTCGCATCAACCCCTTGTAACCAATTTCAAATTCAAGGTCACGCTATCCGCTCGATCGTGCTACGGTCTCTGTCACGGCTGCGGAAGATCGCGACGTCCCCGAAAATTTTATGTTTTAAATATATACGTATTTAATTATAGATTATATATTTAGAAACCATACTAAGACTCTTTAAAAATAATTATTACTGCAAAGTGCATAAATTGTGCAATTCGAAGGGTTCCCACGAGCAGATTCAACACAAGGAAGCCGCGTTTCCGATCGGAGGATGCTGTAACTTAGCTGGGGTAGACGGTTTTGCACCCCATGGTTAGTGGCGAACACGGTTCGTTACTTTCCACAAGGGGTCACTGTACTAAAACCGTCCCTCCCTTTGTTTACAGCATTTTTTTCAGAACATCCCTTCTCACTCGAGCGACATAATTAATTTTCACGGTGAAATCTACTGGCGGCTATTCATTCGATCTTTCTTCCATCCCTTCTTTTTTTTGCTCTTGGATCGTAATTTATTTCTATCTTCGTTGTTCCATTTATTCAAGGTTTTCTCGTCTACTCCTTTCAGTTTTCCTGAACCGTTCTATTTTAAATTGAATGCACCGCATTGTTTTCACGCCCCTTTATTATTCAGGCCGAGACTTATAAATTGTGGAGTCATAAATAATTTATGTTCCCGGACAGTTTTTCTTAAGGACAAGATTTCTACTTATAAATTGAATTATATTTTTTTCTTTATAATTTGAATAAATTTTGATAAATTTCTGATTAAAGATTTGTATTTATAAATTGCAAAAAGAAAATAATATTCATATATCCTTTTCATTTAAATATATTTAAACAAGATATGAATTGGATTACTTTTGTAATTATGGGCAACGATTGCGAGTAAAGTTGAGATATTCAGACGAAAGTGGATCAGTTTAACAGTTTTATGTTTTCCGTGATCGTCGACGGAGAGAAAAGAACGCAAGATTTCCGGTTAAATCCATCGGATCCCATTTCCGCGTAATCCTCGTCGGAATCTTACTTTCGCTCGATGGAGTACGGTCTGCTGCGACAGACTGCATATTATCATAATCATAATGCCTCTCTGCGGTACATAAGACGATCGTGTGCCTCAAAACAGGTCATCGTGTTCGGGGATGATGTATCGAAAAAATATCTGGAGGGCAGGGACGCGTTATGATGCTCGCAAGCCCTAGGCACTTTTCTAATGACTCCTTCATTTCCACCCCTCGATCCCACCCCTATTCATCAACTGGGAATTTCACTGCTTCTGGCAATTTCGTTCCAGCATTCAGTTCCTTCATCTATTCCTTCCCTTGGCAACTTCTTACAATTGTTTATATTTATTCAATCTTGTTTATTTTCTATTAGTAGTCTTGAAACATCGATGGTCTTTCGAAATAAAACTGTAAAACGACAATGGCCGAGAATCGCGAATAAATCTTCGAGGATTAAAACGCTTATTAATAGGCTGGCCAATAATCCATTATGTAAAACGAGCTAGATAAAGTATTAATACTAATCCGATCTCCTACGACGGAATCTTGTTTCTACCAAAATGGCGCAGCTCGCGGAGATCTTCGTTTCATTTCTGGACTTCGCCGTTCCCGATCGTCGGATTAAAAACGCGGCGATCAGTGAACCCTTCTTTGACCCGATTCGCGAATATCCTCGTCCGAAAATCCAATAATCGAGCGCATTTAGCCGAGGCGGCTCCGCCGTGCGAGGTATTTCGATCGGCGTTTCGATCAAAGGATCGAAATTGTGGGCCGGTTATTGGTCTCTGCACTGTAGGGTCACAGGCGCAAACGAAAGGTCAAGTCAGAACCGATTATGTCACACGATGCACAGAGACTGTGGCTCAACCGGAAACCCTTCAATCCGCAGGACTAACAGACCGTTAGAAATGATAAACGGCCGATCCTCGACGCCACTGTTCTGATAAGAGGACAATTTACTCTGAAACGCGATAGCCGTAAACGACAACGCGTTGCCAGCGGTGCACGCGATTTCCACTGACCCATTCCACACCCCTATTCTCTCTCTCCCTCTTCTACCCCCTTGGGATTTTAACGGCGAAAATCTAGATTTCCCTATAGAGTCAACGTTACTTGATTCAACAATCACGGGAAAAAAGAACTGCAACCAGCAACTGCATTTTCACACTTTGATGCACGACATTTCGAGACTCGATTTGGTTCTGTACTCTTTTCTTTTTCACTTCACTTTTAATTACTCGCATATAGTAACAATCTCAAAATTTTTAATTTCATGTCATGTAGAAAATTTAGTACTCAGATGAATTGTAAAGGAAAAAATAATGAAAGAATATTAAAAAGAAAATTAAATATAAAAGAGGATTTTAATTTTATTAGCATGGTCTTATCACAAGTCTCTTACAATCCGTTACAGTCCAATGGGGAGTCGATTGAAAGATTGCAGCGACTATAAAGTTCAACGTAAAGAACCGACGTCCACCTGAACGTATTTAATTGAAATCTCCACCACCGTTTGACTGGCAAACCAGCTGAAATGCCTCTAAAATCTACATACGTGCTCGAACCCCGATATACTAGTTACTCTCTCTCTCCCTTTCTCTCGACTATCACTCTAAACTCCCCTCTTTTCACGTTCTCTCACCGATGCCAGTCGCCCTTGAGCATACTCACCCCACAAAATACAAACACACACCCTCATACCGGAGCCACTTAGCCATTCTAAGGCAAACATCCCTCAAATCCTTATTTCGTAAACGTCGCGATCGGCTCACCAACGTTCGGAGAATACTCGAGTGGCCGCATCCTCGAAGAACCCTCCAATAGTTCGTAAAATGGCGCCTCTATGGACGCGGGCCAAACACTTCTGCCCCCTTCCCGTGCTACGTTATTTATCTACGTTTCATTTATTATTTTAAGAATGTTTTCTTCGAATTTTCCGATTTTGAGGATCAAAAGTTCGGGTCCCATGGAAATCACCGGGCAAAATTTCCTCGACAACATTTCAGCGACAATAACTTTGGCAGACAACGACTTTAACCGAAAACGAATTTGATCGAGAACAATTTTAGATTCGTTGTAACTCAAATTCGTTCACGATTAAATTCGTTGTCTGTCAAAATCATTAGCGGTCAAATCTGGAGTCTGCTAAATTTGGAGTCTGTTAAATCTGAAGTCTAAAAATTCAAGACACCCGGTATGCTAGTTCCAGCCAAGGTACGCAGGCACGAGTGAAAAGACGACGTGCAGGTGAAAGGGAGATAAGCTGCAATCAAAGCTGGATGAGGTTGCAGAGGGTGGGTCGCGCGATTTTCGACGAGCGGATCGATCCCGGCCGAAAATAGGCGGCCGTAACCCCCGAAAATCATCACTGATGATCCGATGCACGGAACAAGTCCTCGCGAACTAGTTATGCGAGCTTTCGTAACCGCGAATCTTATTGCTTTAAGCTGGATTCTCGAACGAGAGACCCAGTCACGTAAAGCTCTTCCGCGACCGGTGATTTTCTTTGTCTCCGAGGAACCGAAAGCCGCTTCGAACGGAGTTCGTCGAAAGCTGGTTGTCGCGGGTCAATTGTCTGCCATTCCTGCTTGAATTATACAATTTGCTTTCGAACGTCTTCTCCGTCCGAAACGCGTTCCAAGAACCAGCCAATTTCTGACAAGATTTCTGCGAGAGGTAATCAAATGCTTTTCAAAATCGGATCCTGCATTTTCTACTTCCACGATTTCGTGGCGAACCAGCACGCGATTCTCGAGGATTTGTAACGCAGATTCAGATTAATGGATCGCGACCTCGATTGGAGATTTATGGTAACTTCGGCGAGGTAGATGCAGAATCGATAGAACTCTGTGTATGCTATTTATCACTAAATTTATTTAGTCAAACTAAGCAGATTGTAACAATCATGAATCAGAAAAATGTCGAACCTGTCATTTGGAAGTTTCTCGTAAAAGTGTTAACAAGGAACGACGATTTACTTTATTATTTACGGCGGTATCAATATTTCAGTTTAAGTTACTCAACGATAAGTAAACCAAACAATATAAAATATATTGTTTGGTTTATATATAAAATTCTATATATAAATTACATGGAATTCTCTTCACATACGAATTCTATCAATTACAAGACAAATAGAAACAGCGTAACCTCTTTCGACGAAAATAAAAGAGTATACATACCAAAATTCCAGTATATCATTGCGACACAAACATGTGAGAATTTCTTTAGAACGATTCGACAACGTAATAAATGAAAATCTTCTCGATCGAAAACGTAATATAAAATATATAAATTAATATAAAATAACAGCAAGTCTGCAAATTAATTTAACTAAACGTTTCGATCCCTGTACGGATTTTCTTTTTCGAGAGACATTTTGGCATCTAAAAATTAATACGTTTCTATATTTAAACAAAAAAGAAATTGTCGCTACACAGCTGTGTAAGCATATCTTACAAGAAAAAATAATAAAACACATACTAGCTGCGGCAAAATAATTAACATAATACTCGAATAAACTAAATGCGATGCAACGTTTCCTTCGCAATGTTACTACAACCTCGGCACACCTACATAGCACATCTCCGATCGCTATACCAAACATTCCTACCACGAAAATTCCAGCAAGAGGGGTTAGCAGCGCACGAACACCAAGCGGCTTGCACGGGTATTCGAGGTGGCCCGATTCAATGTTTATCACCGATGCAGCCGAGATTGCACAAGAGGGTCGCTACTATAGTCCACTCGTACCTCGCTTACATAATAATACAGAGAGAAAGAGAGAGAGAAAGACCGATATACCGCGTTGGGTGCTAAAGAAAAGTGAACCTTCTAAAAACATTCATAGCACTCCAAACACCGAGGAGTCAACGATACCGGAACAAACACAGCGAGTTTCTTGGACCGTTGTCAAGTGGCTCGATAAGCAAAACCCTTTGCAGGTGAAAACCGCTTTAGTTGCGCGAAACGGCCGTTGGTAGCGAACGAACCCGCTGACACCAATACCGAGTTCGCTGTGCGTAGAGTCAACGGGACAAGAGATACAGTCAACAAACAAACACCCGAAAACCGCGAATATAGCACCTCGAGATCACCATTCATCGAATAACTCCACTGTCGCACTCCCTCTCCCATTTTGACGACACTGATCTAGTATGACGGTGAGGCTAGCCAGCGAGTTTGCCAAGTAGATTAGGATCTAGGATTAGGCCCTCATTGTAGAGGAGAAGGTTAACAAGGAAGATTAGCTAAGCTGCTCAATTTGCTTAGTAGAGGTGGGATCCATTTAAGAAATTGAAGAAACTAGAAGACGCCAAATGACACTGGTTTCGAGAGAGTCTCTGGACTCCCAAAACGACCAAACTAAGACCTGTCTAGAAAATTGTAGAGTAAGGCTAGTTTAAAGAAGACGCCAGAAACATTGATCTCGGATTATAAGGAAGACCAACTAGGCTACCGATTTTCTTAGGGGAGCTAGAACCTGTCTACGAAATTGAAGGTTTGTGTGAAGATGCCAGTGACATTGATCTCGGACTATAAGGAGGACCGACCAGCTAGGAAATTGAAGGTTTGTAGAGAAGACACCAGGGCAACGCTGGAGGCTTTGGATGATCGAGAAGACCAGATACCGATTTGCTAGGATGGGCTTTGTTTAGGGTGTTAAAGACGGTTGATCGGAGACGTCAGTGGGATGATCGAAGGCAGGGGGTGTCCGCGCCTATGGGGTCAGCGCGAAAGAGGATCGACCCTGCGCTGGCAGCGAACCGTGGACCTTGGGGTTGTGCCTACGTCCACGAGAGCGTTCCGATGGGGTTGCGAAAGATAGAGAGAGAGACGAAGAGGAAGAGGGAGCCAGGGGAGCGAGATGGTGGCGTAGGGGTTGCAGACTCACCCTTGTCGAGAGTTTCTTTGGCCGCGTGGATGACCTTCCTCCGTCTGAGTCCGTCGCCCGCGAGCACGGCCGTCATCGTGCTCGGTACGGTATCCGTCGTCCTTTCATCCTCGTCACTGTTCGCGCACTCGCCGGAAGTGGTCGATGCACGGTGGCCGAGGAGATTGATCGGGGACCCCTCGCCGCCTGGCATGGTGTCCCGATTAGCAGGACCGTCGCGTCCTTAACCGAGGACCCTTGCGCCTGAACTGAACTCGCTCCCTCTATGCAACCCCCAGGTACTCTCCATCCTATAACAGAGGCTCCCTCTCTTGCTCCCTCGCGCTCCCACCACCTCTCTTCTGCTTCTTCTGCTACCCCCTCTCCCTGCTTTCGATACCACCCTCTCTCCTACAACCCCTTCCGCAACGCCAGAGGGTGCACCGACGTTCGACGACGACCAGCGCGCCACTCGCGGCGCCACCAACGACACGCACGCGGAATCAATTTTTAGCTGGGACCCAACGCGACGCTTATCCCGAACATTTTCGGCAAGAAATTTATCACTGAAACTTGCTTCCTTTTTCTATGGCACGTTCACATCGAACCAACGAATGCTCCCTCGGTCCTGGCTTCATACTCCACTCAGTCGTTGAAGCACCATTTCTATGTACGAGGAAGGTGTTTAAACGGCGTTAAAAATATTTTTCATCATGAAATTATTATTTATTTTCAAGGGAATGAATTTTTCAATAACCTTCCGTAATAAAAAATACATCGTCGAGCAGGGGATCCACGTAGCGCCCTTTTAACAGGGTTTTATATTTACCTTGGATGGGAGACCATCCATCAATCAATGCATGTTTATAAAAGCTTAAATCAATGCAGATTACGTATTTTATCGACGATGCTGAATGGTAAAACTTGGAATGCGCGTGTATCTAAATATCGTTTTGTAGGGTGTCTGCATGCATGAACAGATTCGTAAATGTTGTGTGACATTTGGATACACTCGGATACGTTGCGAATAAAATATTTAGTTTGCATTCGCATGGAGGGTCACGAATGTCAGAATATTTTGGGCAATTGTTGTGTAGCTGAATGTTTATCTTTCACCTACTAAGAATAATAATAATCTTTATTCATAAATATATGAAATTCTTCCGTCCTTTCTCCATTCCTTAAATATTTACATTGTACTCCAATATACTTCTTACTTTATTCCCTTCTACATTTTGTCCTTTTCTCTCCTTACCCTCCATGTCCTTCACAACTTCCATACTATTTAGTTTAATTTAATTCTCCCACTCAAGTAGAATAGGAGGAAAATAACGCAAACGGTTTATCTAAAATTTTGTTCGGAGAGTCGGTCGTTTCCGGTTCGAGCGTCGTTCCTGCCGCGCAGAACTCGCCGGCCTTGATGTCATTGCACCATGACTCACTATCGGGGGGCTGTTCTCCGCGAAATTGCGAAACATTTCCGCGTGGTCCCGCCATCTGTGGCGAACTATGGCTGCAAACTGGCGATCGATCGCCAGCGAACGCCATTTTTCGCTCGACTACGCCGCGCGATGTGCGACACCTTTTCCCTTCGATCTTCTCCTCGACGGCTCTCGCTATTCCACACCATGTGACACCATCGAGGGTCACGATGTACACGTGCCATTGAAAAATTAGGTTAACGCTTCGGATAACAGGACTCGTCCATCCCCCATTACCTCTGCAGCTCGCGATTCTCAATTTTTAACCCAACACTCTCTTTCTTCCGTCTGTAGATCCTGCGAGAAATCCTCCACCGAATTCTGTTCTCAGCCATCTTCCCGAAGTAATTAGACATTTTACGAGGAGCAAAAGACTTGCGATAAAAATCGTCGTAATTTTTAATTTTTTCGCAGTTTCGTTGACTAAATCATTTTTGCCAGACTTTCCAAGGTCGCTGCGAGAAATCCTCCACTGAATTCTGTTCTCAGCAATCTTCCCGAAGTAATTATACATTTCATGAGGGGCAAAAGGTTGCGATAAAAATTATCATAATCTTCAATTTCTCGCAGTTTCATCGACTAAATCATTTTTGCTAGACTTTCCAAGGTCGCTGTTCAATTAGGCAAGGTAAAGATTCGATCACGCGTCGGTGCAAATGGGAGCGTAGATCCTTCTTCGAGGTAATTGAGCCCTTTCACACGGCGAGCCTTTCATCACATAAAATTTCTATGAGAAGCTGACGCCGGTACGGGGAAAACGAGGATATGTCGAATATCATTCGCAGGGTGGAATCGACTCTAGCGTAGCATGGGGGTTAATTCCGTACCCGATGAATGCAGGCGAAATCCTGTTTCTGGCGAATCCCACGGCGAGAAACGGTGAAAAGCCTGTATCGGCGATTTCAATGTAACCCATTTAAGATGGCTGTCGGCCTCAGCTACGTTCGGAAGCGGATCTGCCGCGTGTTCGACTTCCTTGTCAACGGAATACTTAAATATGGGGGAGGCCTGGACCCGTTCAAAGTGTCCCTGACAAGGGAAATTGACTCTTTCGACGGTGTCAAGGGCACGCTCCAAATTCGCCCCGCTGACACGCTATTTCGAGACAGTGTCGAGCTGATTATTCCCTATTTCCGGAGTCGAAGTGGCCATCAGAAGCGCCGGCGGCGGTGTCGTTTCACGCTGCACCAGATATCGATGGTAATCGATGCGAATCGATGGCTTTTCTGTTCCCGCCCTCCGAACGCCATAACCGCCCCCGGAAACTCCCGCTATTGGATAAATAATGGTGATGCCACTTTCGCACTGCTTTGATAATGCGCTTCAACAAATTCTGCGACTGCCGGTGTGCCTCCTCACCTTTCCAAACTGTTCACTCGCCGCTGCGAATTTTTTCCAATTTTTTTAAATCAAACATTCGCCGGAGAAACCCGTTTTCTCGATAAAATTGATATCTTGAAATTCTTTTCGATGGAAAACGTAATATATATTAAATTTTCTGTTTTCGATCGTTAATAGACAAACAGCAAATCTGCAAATTAATTTATCTCAACGTTTCGATCCCTGTATGGATAATTTCCAACAGAGATATTTTTGCGTCTGAGAAGTAATACATTTACAGTAAAGATTGAAAAAATATTGCGACACAGCTGTGTAAAAATTCTGGCCGTCTATAATAAATAATAATAATATCGTCCGTGTAAACATTGTCGGCGAAATGTTGCCGATTAAAACATCGTCGGGATAACTCGACGACAAAACCCGTTTTAACTATCAACATAAAAGTTGATTCTCGTCCATTGTCAACGCAGTGCGCGGGGCCCGGGTTGCGTAACCGAAGTTAATCCGTGCTGTTCGGCGCGCGCTATCGCAAAATGTCCGATAAAAACAATGGGGGTTAATTAGAGGAGACGCAACTGGGTCGGTGAACTCTATTGAACTTCAACCGGCGAGTTTGTTGGCTCGATTTAACGCGAAAGGGGCGAGTCGTCTGTTTTCTCCTCTTGAAAGGGAACCGTGGCAAAGGCGGAGGGGGAGGGGGGGGTGAGGAAGTGTTCACCTCCTTCTCGTCTCCTCGGATCACGGATAGAAAGAACATCAAGGGTACAATAAAGGAAACGTTACTCTTGGCGTTGTTTTCTGCCGAGTCATTTAATCCCATCCAGCTTCAACGACCGACTGGCCGCCATTCTGTTCTTCGGATTCCGCTCGAATTACTACGTGAATTTCGGGTTTTCAGAAAATTTGACCTTAATTCGAAGGGAACGCCAAAGTTCACGCTATGTCCGAGCATTAACTGTATTAGCTCTGTCCTCGTCGATCAAAAATCTTCGGGAGAACGTCCGCGTTTCTACTCTGATTGAGATTTAGCGCGAGAGTCCGCGACTCCTTGGCAGAGTTGTAGACGGGAAGCCTGGCAAAACAATCGCACGGAAGTGTTAACTTCCCGAGAAGACTGTATTTTGTTTGCGAAACTACCCTTAAAATTCTTGTCTATGTTTGCAACTAGATTAAGGATTTTATGCATCAATAGTAATTGATAAAATCAATCGTATATATGTAAGACGAAATCAACATCTTGAGCCTGCCTCGTTACAATCAACTAATAAATTAGAAAAATATAAATCTTCCGGCGTTATCGGTTTTTTTTCTCGCCGCGTTCTAATCCAATTAACAGCTTACTGCCGCCTCCGTGTTATTACGATATTACACTGCGATTATGAGGATAGCGGTTACAGTCGAATGGAATATCGATATAAGAGGATCGATCGAACCGGAAACGACGCCCGTGAGAGTGAGAGAGAGGACATTATCTCACATTCGCGACTTGTTTGTCCATGTAGAATTACCTGTCGGATTATCGGTGAATAGAGAGAGCGAAGACAAAGTGGGTCAACGGCAGGGAGTCAAAGGACTATACGGCGGCGGGTTAGGTGCGAAACGAGGCCAAACGGCGTTGCTTTCTCCTTATTTTTATTAAAATACTTAAACGCTTAACTTACACGTACACCGGCCTGCGGCCGGTTTGCAATTCAGTTAAATAAACTTAGCCCACTATATCGTTCGAAACGGGGGGCTCGCACGGTGGTTGTTGTCCGCCGCGTTTATTTTTCCCCCCGCGAATCGCTCGAAGCCTGTCGAAAAGCTTCTCGCGGCTCTCTTTCGAACGCCTTCGTTGCTCGCGAAACAAAACGATCGATCTCGAGCCACTTTCCTCTTCGCTCGTTCACCGCGCCGAACCAGTTCTACCCTGACCAGGGCAACGCTACGAGACTATCGTTTTAACACTTTTACATTCGGTGAAACTCGATGAAACTCACTCTCCGCTGATTAAAATGTACACGGTGATCCCGGTGCGATGTCGCGCAATATTTCGTAAACCACTGATTAAACGGAAGAGGAAAAAATACATTGTAAATATAGTTTAGCGAAAAACAAAATGTTGACTCACAGAGAAATGTAAATTGAAAAAATTTCGCGACGTCGCTGAGGGATCAGCTTAGCTCGACTGTAAGACCCACCGAACTCGTCAGAGAAACGGTCGAACCCTCGCGTTTCGTTAGCTCGAACGAAAAGCTTTCGCGTTTCCACCTCGTTAGGTTATCGGCTGCGACTTCTACAAAAGCTAATATGCGTTTAATCGATATCGTGATTCCCGTCGATTTCTATTGCTCCCTCCCGCGCCGCGTTACGAAAAAGCGAATGAATAATAATCGGCAACCAGCCGAGCAACCGAAAACGCGAAAGCCATTCCGTTCGACCTGGCACGAATCATGGGAATCACGCTTCTGCGGCGAATCATTGAATAAATTAAGAAGAGAGGCTTGTTCACGGTGAGCTACAGAGAGGGGGGAGAGAAAGAAACAATTCACCTCGAGCCGGATGAATAAATAATAAAAATGTTCGGGAGGATCGTTGATGAACGTGGCTCTTGGACAGGTCCGTTTCTTGAGAACAGGAGTGTTCGACCGTGGCTCACTGTATTCGCTTCTGTATGTACAGAGTTCGGAGCCAGACCAAAAGCAGCAGAATATAAGATACGTCTTACCGTGGACCGCCCTAGACATTTTCCGTTTCGCTCTTTCACTAAAGACACGCCCCAAACACGAGCTGAATGAGAGAGCGAGGACAAGGGGCTTTGCGTTTCTAGCTCCGTCGGGAGCAACGAAGCCACGCCCACAGAAAAGAAGTCTCCGCCTGTTGCATGATCTGATCCGTTAACGTTGTCACATTGAAGATCCTCATTCGCATGATGCTCAAACGTTGTGCGTGTCTAATACCCAACCAGACCCGCGACTTCTTTCCATTGTACTCAGACCACTCCCACGTTGCTCTCGAGGGCGGTCTTAGAGCGATCTGAGTGGCGGAGAGAGCCAAAGAGGGAACGCATCGTTGAATGTGAAGAACGGGTCACATGCGTTCCATCTTCGGCACTCTAACGGGCCAAAAAGGGACCAAGATTGGCCACACTACTTCCCTGAACCGCCTTTTTAAGGAACTGGAGAGGAGGGGGTAGTACGTAAATGCATTTTTTCCTCTGATCTGAATAAAGAAGTGCTCCCAGAGCAAAGGGCGGTTTAACGGTGCCACTTTTGCGACCTGGCTCCACGAGTCACGGGTAGAACAAGCCTGCTTCTGGACCTGTAAGAGAGATGACGACGATCCTCACGGTAGGTTGGCTCGCTTCGCTCATCTGAGCAGCTCGTCCTGGCTGGGCCTGGTCATGACGCAGCGGCCTCTGTAGCAAATCTCCGTCATGTGCGAGACCTTGGTGGTCGTCGAGGTCCTTAGGATCTTGCCGAGGAGCGAATCGGTCGCGTTGGCAGCGACGGTGGTCGTAATTATCGTTGTCGTCGGTGGATCCGTGGCCTGTGGTTCAGTCGGCGACGCCGTGGTTTCTGGGATCACGGTGACTCCTTCGGAGGTCGTTGCTTCTTCAGGGTTGATGTTCGTCGTTGTCTCCGTTGGCTGGGTCGCTTCGGTCCTCGCATCTTCAACATCCAGCACAGTCAACACAGTTGTCGCAACTTCAGGTTCCTTCGTGGTGGTCTTCTCTTCATCCAGCGACTCTCCTTCAGCCTCTAACGGAGTCTGCAAGGTCGTCGTCATCCCCTCGGACACCGTGATATCCTCTTCGCCGCTGTTCACGGTTTCGAAGATCGCCTTCACGTAATCCGACAGAGTCTTCACGCTGCTGTCGCCTTCTTTCTTGTTCACCAATCCTGGGATAGTTGTGGTCGACTTGGAGCCTAGCTCCTGGTTCTTAGTTTGCGACTGGTCGAAGGCCGACGGGTACCTCACCTCGCTCCACTTCGCTCTGTGGTTCTTCGGATAATCGTAATCCTTCTCAGCCTTTTTTCCTGCGAAGCTTTCGTCGCTCGATTCTAAGTCATCCCATCCCGGTTTTAAACGAGCGCTAGGCCCCTCTTCGCTGACCCGACTCGCATCCCAGTCGTCGGCCAGTTTAACGTCGTTCTCCTTGGCCTTGTACTTCCCCGGGAGGAAGTTCAGGTCGAAAGCCGCCTGCTTGTTCCAGTTCTCGTTCCAAGAGCCAGTATTCTTTTTCTGATTGTTATCCGCCTTCACGGACCATGACTTCTCCGCTTCCTTTGTCTTGGAGCTCGCTGATTGTCGAGAGCCGACGTCGAGAGGCTTCGTGGTCGTTGCGTCCTCTGGTTTGATAGTGGTCGGCGGTATAGTTGTCATTTGGTTCTCGGTACTGTCCTCGGAATCGCCGGGGATAACCGCGCCGGTCGTTACCGCCGGAGACATGGTCCAAGCGACCTCCGGTACCTCGGTGGTCGTCGACTTGATCGTCGCCGGGTCGCTCTTCAGAATCTCCTTCAGAAAATCCTCGAAGCCTGACTTTTCCGATAGAATCGGCTGCGGCGTCGGCAGCTTCATTTCCCGAACGGGATTGTATCTGTATTGTTCACGGATCAAACCGTTCAGTGCCGAATTGTAGTGCTGCGACTCCGCGGTCACGAAGTCGTCCAACACTGGCCTCACTCTCACCTGGACCCTTCTTCTTCGGGTACCCTGAAACGAATTTTTAATGGAGACACGTGTATACTTTTTCTATGTAATTACAATGATCGAACCTTTGCACTCCGAGCGTTAATAAGTTAATATTATAATTAAAAGTTAATATTAATATAAAGAAGACTATTCCTTTCGATCCCTGACAGAGTAGGTTGATTTACTGAAAAATAGGAGGTACTTTAGAACACGACCGTTGTCCATCGATACTTGAAGGCCTCGTGGACGCGTGAACACCCGATCAAGCACACTCGGAAGACTCTCGATTCGATTTTACACGGCAATCTTGTGCAAAGCCATTTACTCTAACGATCACGCTCGTCTCTCACCTTCCTCCCGGCGTTGCTGGAACCTCTCTGCCGTGTTCTCTCGAGATCGATAGTTGTTTGTTGGTCGTCGGAGGTTGTCAGTCTATCCATCAGCCAGGACTCTTTGCGCGTTTCATCGTTCCTGATCCTTTCTCGCGTCGGCGCGTGAGTAACGGCTTGACTTTCGTTCATTTTCTCCGTGTGATCCGGCATGCCGGTCTTTCTGCCGAAATCGGTGGTGCCCATCAGCATCGACTCCTCGTCTTGCACGGCTGCATCGGCTTGTCTGTTGTCGTCCGATGACACGACCAGAGTGACGGAAGAAATTTCCGGTGCGGCGGTAATTATATCGGGAACGTTCTCGTCCTTGGAGATTCTCATCCTTTCACGGTCCTTGGATTTCTCACCGAGCACCTGGTTCACCGCGATACTCGGCTGGAAGGAGGTTCTCGTCAGCTTCGTCGACCACTGCGACTCCGCTCCGTAAATGTCGGATGACGTCGGGCTAGAATCGTCCGGCGCGTGCTTGCTCTCCACCGTGTCGCCGTATTTTCGCGCGGAACTGCTTGCGAGCTGCGTTTGATCGTACTCTTCCCTCTGAGACTGCTGTTCCGGGTAGTTGCCGAAGTTCAAGATGAATTCTGCAGGGTACTGAAACGAAAACGATTATTCGGAACCGGCGACAATTTTCCACAACGTATTGCAATAAATATTAATATATTTTTTTAAAAAATTCTTGCACTATTTTAATTATTAATTAAATCCCAATTACACTTTCACATAATAAATTTATGGTTTCAACGCACAGTTCGATCAATTATAGAAAGCAGCAATTTTACTTTCTATAATTGATCGAAATGTGCGCTGAAACCAAAAATTTATTATGTATTACATTTACGATCGACAAGACTTTTACTTAATTTTCCACAACGTACCTCAGGAGATAACCATGTTTGAAGTACAGTGTTATAACGCGAACTTTCACTCTTCTTCGTTACGATTGGAGATGATGAAAAATGTTAAAAAATTCTGTAATTATTGTACCTGTTTCCTAGGTTTCTCAAAGTGAAATTTATAATAAATAGTAAAATGATTTCAACGATATGTTATACGCTTGAAAATAATTTCGAAGCTTTTCTACATCGTTCAGTCTCCCTCTAATCAATTCCTAAATTGACACACTTTCTTGTACGACGTAATTTTAAGATGCTCTGAACCGACATATTGAGTAGAATTTATTACAAGTTAATTAGATCGTTCTTGTCCGCTGCGAGCGATGCAAATTGTCTATGCAAATTTAACAGAAGCTGTTTCGAAATATATGCCCCTGTATCTACTCGGTTATCGTCGGCATTGACGGGGCGAAAACAGTCTTCAAAGTTCCATTGCACAAAGCGTTTTCCATTACGTAGTTTCGCAAACGTTAATTAATCATACTCGCGAGTGCACAAAGATCGTAATCTAGTTAGCATCGATGACCATAGTTCCCGGTGGCGCGACGAACAAGCCCGATAACTTCTTCCGTTTTCCATCTGACCCTAAAGTCTAGTTAGCCGCACGGCGACCGTTGCAAACACGATTTTTTATCTGGTTTTACGAATCGGTTGACACGGATTTTCGGATTCCAGGTAGAGATTAACGAATAAAAAGAAAAGCAAAGTACATGTATCGAGTTCTCTTAGGGTTTGCGTACCACGACTTACGTGAAACTCATTATCTTCGCCATTATTCACGCCCCGCGACCACGTAACGAAGTTCGCATGCCGAAATCGATAAAACAAAACAGAAACCAGGTCGTGGAGCTGGTCACTCTCGAATTTCTAATCCCAGATGATTCGAGCACTATTCTAATTCGTACATTTTTCAATTATTACATTTTCATTATTCTATTAAATCGGATGGAGCCTATATTAGGGCAGTGGATCTCCGTTTCTTGTAAGTTTACGTAACTTCGCGTAAGCATCTGTAACCGGAAGGCGACTATCGATTTTCCGGCCGACAATCTTCCACCGAATAGAAAACTTCTCTCGTTGCTACTTCAGTTTTTTTCAATGAAGTGTGGAGTCTCGAGGAACTTTATATAACTTCAAGCGAGCTTATTTTAATCGAAATCTGATGGAACTGTCGCTATAAAATAAATTAACTCACTCTTCTCACCGAGACGTAGAAAAGAATAAAAAGATTATTAAGCAATGTTAAAATAATCTTTAAAGAACAATTTTACTATGATTATTTTATCGATATTTTTGGAGCCAAGAAAAACCCACGAAAACAGTTCTTTTTAACAATTCCCAGATGTTGAAGAAATTTAGAAACACCCTGTATTTGCCGGCAGCCGGAAGCTCGTGCATTAAGGAGATTGCCGGCGGTAAAGGGTGAAACCGGCCAGTAAAATAAACTCGCTTGAAGCGATTCTTCTCCCATAAACTTTTACAGCGAGATTAACAACGGACACTCACATTCTCGCTGGAGGTCTCGTAGAACTGTTGGCTGGCAGGATTCCGATTCTGAGGGAACGGCGAGGATTCTTCGTAATTGTCCTCGTAGTGGTTCGCCTGGTGCTCGGTGGTTGTTGGCTGAGCTCGTATGCGCGGATAATTCTCGTCCAATGGCAGCTCGTTGTGAGATTCGAGGACGGACTCGGTAGTACTGGTAGTCTGTACCCGTTTCTTTCCGGGTCGTCGTACCCGACTTCGAATCCTCGTTTGTCTAGTGTCGTCGGGTCGCGTTTTCGTTCTCGTCGGAAACACAGCCTCGTCAGGCAACACTGTGGCAACAGGTATTCTTTCCGTTGTGGTGACGACCTCGACGATCGGCGTCGGCGTCGTCGTCGTCGGCAACGACGTCGATTTTCCCGACACGCGACGGTTCGGCGCCGATTGATACTTCTGACGAGACTTCGGCAACTGTGTTTGCGGAGGATTCGACTCCACTGCGGTTTCGTCGTTTGGCAATAAGGACTGTTGTGGCACCTGTTCATTTAATTATATTAAAAATTTTAAGGAATGTATTAATAGAATAAAAATTGTTTTTATAAATTACAAGACACAAAAAATGAATTGCAGAAATTACTGTCTACTTCGTGGACAAGGATCTAAAGTGAACGTGTATTTGGAAGCTCACCTCTGAGATCGGTGGCCGGAAGGTAACAGGTGCCTGGAACCTGTTATCTACCGGATGTACGGGCCGGAAATTCGGTGGCCTTATAAATCCATAGTCGACGTCCTCTTCCGGTTGGCTCTCGACTACGGCGGTGGTCGTCGAAGGGGTGGTCGTGGTGGTTGCGACTTGCCTCTGCTGCTGGACCGCGTGGATCTTGATGTACTCGTTCCCGTCGGTCTGGACCTGAGATCCATGGTTCTGATTGCGTGTTCTGGATCTGGGTCTCTGTCGATTCGAGGACGTTCGAGTGGAATCCTGATTGACGACGTTGAAACGAACGTATTCGTCCTGCGCGCCTCTGTTCCTCGTTTGAACGGACGGCTCGTGATGAACACGGCTACCGATGCGTCCTCGGACTCGCTGACGGATCACGATTGGCGTTGTGCTCGTTGTCGTGGACTCCGTTGTAATCTGAAAAATAAACGATTCATCACTTTCACACGCGTTTTGATGTACGGAATTGATTTTCTAGTAGTCTATTCTCAGCTATTCGAACAGCAAAAACTAGATGACGAAATATAATCCTTTGTTGCATAGTTTATCATTATACATTTACATTTATATACATTTGATACAGTGTTAATAAATCTAGTATAAAATAAACATAATGTAGAATAGTAAAAAAATATATTTTTACTATTGTACATATACCAGATTTGTTAACTGTATCAGATATGGTAAACTATGCAGATAAAGGTTAAGTTTTGTATTTTATTCAAGGGAAAAATATTGAAACAAAATTAATACAACATTTTCAGAGAAATAAACATAATATAGAACAGTAAGAATATATTTTCGTATTATTTTCATCAATAAGGAAAGCCACGAATGTGTTAACAGTACGAGGAAGCTGTGTCCTCCAAGCTAATTCATTACGAAAGGACTAACCTCGGTTAGGGGAAGCTCGGTGGACGAAACAGGCAGAGCATAGTCCTCCTGCTTGTTCTCCGGCAGGGGAACGAATATAGGCTGCGGGCTCTGATCACTGTCGAGCACGCTGGTCTGGATCTTCTCGCTCTCCAATCGATGAAGGTTGTCCTGTCCAGTCAAGCTATACTCCGGCTGTGTCTGCGGCACGTTCGCATCGTAAATTGACGAGTAACGTTGCTCCTCCGTCGTTTTGAACCTTGGGTCCGGCGTGGTAGCTAATTCGAAGTCGCTATTTTCTGCTTTTCCGTCCAGTTGGTACTCCTTCGGTCTCTGGAGATTTCCTTGATCCAACGGGTCTCCGTTCTGAGCTTGGTAATTGAATCCGTTCACCGGTGTCTTTTCCAGACCAGTGTGCTCGACGGTTTGCTCGTAACCGCCGCGATACTGATCGGGAACCGTCTGCGGATAGTTCTGGCTCCTGGAGTAGTCCTCGGAGATTAATGAGGATGCGTGGTTCACCGTTGGATAATTCTCGGTTGTGCCCGCTGTGGTTGGTGGGTAATTTTCCGGGGTGAAATCGCTCAGGCTAGACGTTGTGTCCAGTTGATGAGGAATCGCTTCTTGGACCGTTGATTGTAGGAAACCGGCTCCTGTTGGAGGAGATCCTGCCTCGCTATTTGAGACGTCGTACGTTTGCGCTTGAGGACTCTGAGCACAAAAAATAACTTGTTTGTTTTTATCGCAATGAAGGTAAAATTTATTAAATATATAAAATATCCTCAAATTTTATGTAAAATTTAACAGCTACAATAATTATTGCTATTTCAACAGGAATTAAGGTATTTACTTTGAAATTTATATAGAAAATTTAATATTATTATAATATTATTATTAATATTAATAACATATATCAAGGTCACCAAAATCGGTGAGGAAGCCCCTAATGTAAACTTCAAAAGGTGAATAATTATCCTTTTGAATATTGTGAGGCACGTGTGAAGCACATGCTGCTTATCGAGACACTGAACCATGTGCTCTACACGTGCCTCTCAGTATTGAAAAGTTTTTTATTAAGCTAATTCTTTATTAACAACAACTAAGATTGATACAATAACCATATTGAACAGGATTGATATTTTTCCTGAAACGCCTCTTCAAATAAACGCTCTAGGAGAGAACCATTGGTAACTCTACTTCGTTGACAAATGTCTCCTTCCTCCAATCTGTTCGGGGCTGAAAGGAGAAACGAGAAAAGGTCAAAAGCTTATGATAAATCGCCTACCTCGGACTGCTGACTGGTCCTGTCGCGAGTCCTGTGTTTCTGCGTCCTGCTGGCTGGCCTCCTATGCTCAGAACTATATCTCAACGTCGTCTCCGGAATCCTTGATTTAGCCGGCTCGTAAGATTCCTGATACGCCTCGGTTGTCGTCGTGAATCTAGACCTGGACCTGTTGTACGGTCTTCGATTCCGGTCGGGGTTCACCCTCGTGGTCGCTGACGCTGACGTGGACGCTGGGGTCGTTGTCCTCGGTTTCGCGGTGGAAACTCTGTTCCTAGAGTAAACAAAACATTTCCTTGTGTTTCCACCGTTTCTTGAACAGCCACTTTCAACTCGGAGAATCGATTCTATCCCGAGTTCTCGCGGCAAAAGTTCGCCGACCGTCGAAACTTAAATCGAAACTTATATCTCGAAAACTAAAATCGAGCGGCGGTAACATCTACGGGAAAAAGTTGTTCAGAATGATGACCTTGACAACATACATCAAGGTCATCAAAATTAATAAAAATATATATAGATGATGTATTTGAAATTTTGAATCCATCAAAGTAAAGAGCAGTCTCGAATTTTCTACGTCACTGTCACTCACCTCGGTCGTCCCCGCGTCCTGTAGGTAGTAGTAGGGGTGCGTTCGGTGGTGGTAGCGACAGTGGTAGTAGTCGGTGGTGCCGCGGTAGTGACAGTCGGCAGTCCTTCGTTCTTATCCAGCAAAGAATTAACCAAACCAGGCAGATGCGGCGAGATGGCTGGTAGTTCAGCTGGCAGACTATACTGCGTGGGTCCGACAGGTCCCCTAACCTCGTTAGCCTCCCCAGTATTAATATCACTCTCGAAAGTAGAGGATCCATCCTGAGCATACTGTCCCGTATTATACCTCTGAGTTTCTCTCTGCTGAGCGAGTTCCTGATTGATCAGCGCCAATTGAGCAGCTAACTCCTGTTCTTTAGTGGAAGGATCCTGAGGACCCACCGGACCATCCTTGAAACTCGGCGTGGTCGCGTAAGAGACTTCCTCCATCTGGCTGACGGAAGTCTCCATCCTAGGCCTCTCCGTGGACCTTGAATTATCACCATAGTACTTGTGCTTCCTCGTGGTAGGCCTCTGATCCTCGTAATAACCAGTGCTGATGACAGAGGCTGGTTTGTTATCGCCATAGTACTGCCTGAACCTAAACCTGCCACCAGAATATCCAGGCTGCGAGGTTGTAGAGTAACTTGGCTCGTACTTGGGAGTGTTGGACACCTCCTGGGTATAGCCTACGGTAGTTTGAGGCTCGTACAAGGGTGTGGTAGAGTCCAGACCACTGTCGAGTCCTACGCTATAGGAATTAGGCTCGATCAATGGGGTTGGACTAGGGTTCTGATCATCTCCATCCTTGGGATCGGTGTTGTCTAAGGTGTTCACTACGACAGAGCCTATGTGGGGTGCTGGGAATGGGATTTTCGAGTATCCCGGCGGAGGATCGAAGCTGAGAGGAGCTACGAAGAAAGGTAGCTTGTCCACTTTCCTCTCGACCCTGTTGTGATCAATGGATGACAGGTATGGTAGATCGAATTTAGCGTACCCGGATGGAGGATCCAAATTGGTAGGTCCCACAAACACTTGGGGTGTGTCAGGACCTACTGTGTCCAGCACAGCGATCGTCTTGGCGTCTTTCAAGAGCTTCAGGACATCGGACACTCTGGCATTGTTGGCTTTCGAGTTCGAATTCCCCATGTAGACGGAGAGAGGTGGTTGGTTAGGGGACGGGGTGGTCGTGGGTTCTCTGTGGTAGCTCTGCTGCTGCTCCTGATATTGATTCCTTGGACGATGTCGCACCCTTGGCTTGCTCCTCACTGGTTTAGACGTTTCCTGATGGTGCTGACGATGGAAATCCGGTTGGTCTCTGGTTAAGGGCAGAGCTTGCCCATCTTGGTGCTCGGATAGTCCTTGATTAGCAGCTCTGCCATCTTCCTCGCGTTGCTTGTCGACGATTCGTTGTTGCTTCAACGCCTCTTGGATCTCCAACTCCTTTTGTCTCTCCAAAACAGCCAGTCTCTCCGCTTCTCTCTGCCTGGCCGTCTCCTCGGCCCTGCGCTTCTCTTCCTTCATCCTGATCTCCACCTGTCTCCTTCGTTCCAACTCCTCCAGCCTCTGCTTCTCTCTAGCTTCACGGATCCTCTCCAGTTCTCGTTGCTTCGCCATCTCTTCCAGCTTCTCCAGCTCCTTCTTCTTCTTCTCCGCGTCTCGTTGTCTCTGCAGCTCTTGCTCCCTTTGAACAGCCTCCTGCTGCAGCCGAGCCTTCCGTTCCAGAGCTCTCTGCTCCTCGTTTAATCTCGCTATCTCCTTCATCCTTTCCTCGTTCAGGAACTGCGTCTTCTCCTCGCGTTCCTGCTGGATCTGCTGCAGGATCTGACGGGTGAACGCGTCCGGAGGACCTCCCTCCATGCCTTGATGATGATGAGACTGTGACTGCTGATGATGGTGGTGCGATTGTTGCTGCTGCTGTCGCATAGGGTACTTCCTGCCACGACCTCGCTTCTGACCCCGCTGGGTTAACGTCTCTGCTGGAACGTAGATCAACTGCACCTGGAATGATCGATTCGTTTTTACCAATTATCAATATCAATCGTGTTCGAAAGAATTTCATTTGATTACGAACCTCTTCTTCCTCGTCCTGTCCACCTTGTACCTGCGCGTTCAATGTCGTCTGGCCAGGCTCCTTCAAGTGTTTCCCGCTGGGTCGTTGATTCTCACGAATATCCTCGGCGTCTCCGACATTGTGACCCTGTTGTTGCAGCAGGTGGGTATTCTTGAAACTTTGACCGGGCAAACTCGTGAATTCCTGCGGAACGTTTAGGTTGTCGTGTTTCGTCGGCGGATGAGCCCGAGCTCGCTGACCCGGAAGGAAGCTCTGCGCCGGAAATACCGGGGGCAACGCTTCCGTGGCCGGTAACGGAGGCACCAGATCCTCCGGAGCTAAGTCCGTTTGCTGATGCCCTAATCCACTTTGCTGCAACCGTTTCTCCTCCTCCGCGTTGCCAAACCCGCTCGGCAAGAACGTTTGCGATTGCTGAAACATAAAATCATACACGAGATTCAATTCGACCGCTGATCTTTACCCAGCTTGCCTGAATTTAATCAAGGGTTTCAATAATGAAGGTAAACAGCGAAACAAATGCTGATAACGAACATGTTACGATTCGATACTTGGTCGAAGGGACTGTGGCATTGTTACTATACCTGAAGAAGTTCTGGTAATTATATAGAAAAAATTTTCCCCTTATATGGGAAAGAAAAAAGTTGTTCAGAATATGTTGCTGCATAACATATTAAAATTTCTATATAATTAACGAAGTTTCTTTTGCATTTAACAAAATTTACTGTACCTGAAGAAGTTGTTGCTGAGCCCTAAGTTGTTGTTGCAGGAGCAACAGCTTCTGAATGTTCTCCTGCGTCTTTTGCAGCTGCAGAAGCTGATCCTGATACTGTTGCTGAAGGGCTGGTGGTAAGGATAATTGAGGGATTTGTGGTAATTGTGCCGTGCCGCTCGCTACCAGGCCCGTCTCAGGACTGCTTTGTTCTAGCTGAGCTTGCGTCGCCCTTGGATCCGGTAATGGGATCCATTCGCTGTTCGAAACCTGTCGAGACCATCGTTCGGCTTCGACACCGCCGAACTCGACCGACAGGATCAAACTGTAGACTGCTATTGCCGAAGACAGACACTTCCGCACAATCTGAAATCAATCGGGGATGACTCGTCAGACGGCGAAACTAACCGCTGGACTGCACGTGTTTATGCAAAATATAAATTGCATAAAATCAGCAATCTACTAATAACCAGACCGTGGATCTTCGTGCCAATTCCTGCTTTCATAATTTATTATATGAACAAGGCGAACACCTCTTTCACCGATTAACATTCCTAGATTAACGATTTTATTCATTTTAGTATTTCCTATTTTAATAAGACTGAATAATGAATAATATAATATAGTAGGTTAAGGTAGATATAAAGTAGAGTCAGGTAGACATAAGTTAAAGGTAAGGTTAGATTGTAAAAGCTACGGGAGTGGACAAGGACAAAAATTTAATCCGTAGTGATCCAGATCATTGTCGGAAAGAAAATTATTAAAACTTTTTCTAATGTTCCACAGTCACTGAGAGACTTGCAGTACATTCACTTCTTGCAACTGTTTCTAGTGTCTCGCAAAAATTTTAAGGTCATCAGCGACTTTCATTGCAACACTTGTACGAATGCAAGTAGCAACAAAAATGTTCGTGCATTTCGGTAGAGAATTCGAATTTTCACTGGCTTCCCAGCGAATTAACAATTTTGAAAAGTTTTCGACGCTTCCGAGATGGGACAAGATAAACTAGAAACTTTTAATTAAGTTCCAAGACCGGTTCCACATATTTTTTGTTTTCGTTATTTAATGAAATCATTTATTCAGATATTTCATTTCCGCTCTCATAAACTTTTTACATTTGCATATCAGTATTTATTCTATTGTTTTCTTGAGCGAATGGAAATTAACGATCGTTAAACACGAAATAGTTGTTCAATTTGTAATACCACAAGACGCGCTATCTGATCGTTTACAGTAATTGCGTTAGTCGAGCTCTCATTCAGAGAATTTCAGTGCAGAAAATCTAATAGTTCTTCGAAAGATATGATCACGAGAGCAGCATCAAAAACGGTGGTACATACATCAAATTACAATCCAGTAAGTAGATCATTAGACCAGTTTCGAAAACTAACAAAAGAACACTCGCATAAGTGGAAAATTGGACGAACATATTAAAATTTCATCGAAATCGAAAGTAAAGGCTTAAAAATAAATAAATAAATATAGTGGTGATAAATTTTTCAGAAACATCGTGCTCCGCGGTACTGACTTTATAAGTGACAGAAGACAAGTGTAATTAAATGATCACCGTCAGATATCGAGTGACAATGACGAAGGGATCGAATCGATTTCGCTTGAAATCGATTGGTTCTCGTACGGCTGAGTGTATTCGTGACCGCGAACCGATAACGCGCTTAATAGTTAATAGAGGATTGAAAGGCGTATTCGGGACAACGACTCCGCGAGAAAGGAGGCGGAAAAAGGAACGAACCGGACCGCAATCCGGCCGATCACGAAATACATAAGAAATCGAAATATTCGCGGCAAGTACTTAGCCACGATTCAGTTGGCAACCTATTAAACGAAGCCTCGCGGTTTTTTATCTGCTTTAGCAAAACCGCGAGAACGCTTCAACGATCGGCAGGAAAAAAACGAAAGAGACACGATCTCCCCTCGAGTGTTACTTATCTAAACAGTAGCTTTCATAATTTTCCACTGGGTGGATCGCGGCAGGAATTTTCTAATTGAAACGAGAAGAATCGAGCCACCCAGCTCTGTCCGGTAATTGGAAATTAATGTTTCGCGGCTGAAAGCTTCGTGGCTGGACAAAACCATTAATAATTATTTTCACTTCGAACAACTTTCATACCGTTTCTACCAAGGTGTAAACATCGATTAGATTCGTTTAATTAACCGCAAACGTCTTGGCGTTGTTTACACGAGGTTATTTATGATAAAGTAAAATTCTTCTCGATCGAGAATGTAATATGTACAATTCGATCAATTATAGAAAACAGCAAATTTATCAATTAATTAATCGAACTGTGTTGACCGAAACCACAAAATTTATTATTTAATAAAAATCACCGGTCATGTACCAGCAGTACCCAGCAATTCAGGTAAACAATTTTTATTTTGCATAAGAATCTGTCTATTTCTGACTTCTGTCTGTCACGCACCAGGAAAAGGACTTCCTGTTGGCATGGTGGTTAATTAACAATAACGCAATCGAATGAGTCAGGAGTGCACGCGGGTTCAAGCTTCGATGCTGTCGATAAGGAAAAAGTTAATTGTCCTGCTGGCTGAGTTCAGATAGCGGAGAACGGTATGAAAACGTGGAACGTTTGTGACGCACGTTTTGTGTGTTGCGTTTTCGTGTCCGCCAGAAGGACGACTACATTCACTGCTTTTGCCTAGTTATCGGTCGAGATAGAAACCTGATTCGATGCAAACAGGAGAAACGTACCCGGCCAACACCTAGAAACTTCGAACACAGCTGGTTTGTTGATATTCCTGATAACAGTTCATGAATTTGCATCGTGCATCCTGACTACACGTAGACATCTTCATTATTATTACTAATATAACATGCTATAGTCTTATAATATAAATATAGTATAAATAATATTCGATACTATCTCTAATACTATTTTAGTGCCATTTTGGCGTTAAGTAATTGCAACTACCAATTACAATTACATGTAATTGTAAATTTATTTCTGCAATTACAAATTACGATCAGAAAGAAATTTAATATAGAATTTAAAAAATAATTATCATGTCGATATTTATACATAAAAACCAACCGTTTAGAGAAAAAATTAGGAATTAAAAATTGACGGAGACGATCTTTCAGCGGTGAAAAAATTAACATGATCATTACTGCATATTGCGTGGCGTTTCGGTGCAAGTGCCGCGGCATATCTGGAGTGCAACCGAAGCTAACGAGCTGCAAACTGCATAGCGCCGACGTGCGAGTGATTTCTAATAAATGCCCAGCAAGTCTGAGACCGCACGATCGATCTTTCACTCGAATCAACGAACATCTATCAGGAAAATATCTTTCCATCGAACAATTACATTTATTTTAATTTTGCCGAATGTTTTATATACTAGAATATATTAAATATACATTGTCTGCATCGTTTACAGGAAAGAGAAGTACATCAATATCCTCTCTTAATAATTTTAATGGGTTGCAAATAATATTCCAGTAATATTAAATGCATAAAAAATTAAAAACAACACCACGAACCAATATAATTACCAGGAAATTGTTATGGAAAAAATTGGGAATCGTGTAATTTCTTTTACTATCTCTATGAACTCGGAAATATGAATATTTCCATCGGATTGAATTTAGTGAACGATTAACAATTCGTTCCAATATTTTTCCAGCGGCTTTCGTTCAGCGGCGCCATGGCGATCGGTTTTTGTAGGCTAAGCTATAATTGAAGTTCAATAGGCAGAACGGTTCGGATCCGTAAAAATAATATTCGTTTCACGTAATCGGCGTTTCCGTAACCGCGGTTTCCAACAGAAAAATCTGGATCAAAAGCAAATCCCAACGTTACTGCACCGTGAAAGATGCAAATTCGACTTCCCGCATCGTTACCTAATTATCCGAATCCCTTTGTTTTTGTTTCGATTGTTCCTTGGCCTCCGACCGAAATCGAACGCGACGGGTATTGTTCGCCGAAGAGAAATTCTCGATAATTAGAAAAATGTTGTTTTTCGTCGTGGATAAATACCTTCGCTCATCCTGTTCAATTACCGCTTACGATTGTTCGGTTAATGAGACGAGATTGAACAATCGAGTTGTACACGAAGCCCATCATGTAATCATTTTATGAAATTGCGTTATAATTACCGAAGAAAACTAATGAAAACCACTCGGCAGAACAATGCTATCGAAAATAATAGTTCGCCGAAGTGTAATTCAATTGCAGGGAGGCTGTGCTTCCACTTCACTTCACGGTAATTAACTTCGATTCAATTTCTGATGAAATTATCAATAATTGCTGTACTTTGCTTTCGAATTAAATTCGAAACTTCTAGAAAACGAAATTTTACTTTCACAGAAGAAATAAGTTTGTTTTTTGGAAATAATTCTTTAAGTTAATTCAAGGGTTAAAGTTTTTAGCAGAAATAGGAGAATCGTTCTACCCTGGGATTTTTCAAGCAAATTAAAAGTTTGCAGAGCGCTCGAGGGTCAGAATATGAAGTATTATATCCCGTGATTTTTGAAGCGTATTAAAAATTAGGCGAATGTTCCAGGATTGAAGTGTGAAGTAAAAATTGGTGAAGTGCTATATCTTGCGATTTTTTAAGTAAGCTGAAAATTTGCAGAGCGTTTTCGGGTTAAAATTTTGAGTAGAAATAGGGCATGTATTATATCCTGGGATTTTTTAAGCAAATTAGAAATTTGCAGAGCGCTCGAGGGTTAGAATAAAAATTTTCAGAGAATTCAAGGGTTAAAAGAATTAAGTAAAAATAGAGGAAGTATTATTCTCCTGGGATTTTTCAAGTAAATTAACAGTTTGCAAAGCGCTCGAGGGTTACAATATGAATCATTATATCCTCTGATTTTTTAAATGTATTAAAAATTAGGAGAATGTTCGAGGGTTGAAATATAAAATGAAAATAGGTGAAGCGTTATGTCATGTGATATTTGAAGGAAATTAATTCGACGTTCCGGGCGCTGTCGTCGTAATTACGATGATAATCCCCGTGTCGATCAAGCGATCTCAACGCACCGATTCCCCCGGTTCAATTACAGTCGGCGAATCGCTGACTTTCCTCCTCACAATCCGAAATGACGCCGTACTACTGACATCATTCAGATTACGAGGCGCGTCGGATCGACGGCACGCGATATCTTCCGCAATGAAAATCGCGTGCCGGACACGGGCCCGCGGTTTTTCTGCTTTCTTCGTTGTTCCCGGCCGTCACTTTAGAAACGGGACCCACCGACTGTGAAATCACAGTGATGCGCGGACCAAAGCAACCCGCGGACGGCGTCGCGCGATTGATTCATGCCGTTCGCTACGTGCCCGGCTTACCCTCGACCGGCAAAACAATCATTCGTAAGTCGCGCGGGAAACGCATTCCGATGCAGCTCGCGTTCGATTCACTATGAACGCCGGTTGCGTCACGCCGTTGCGTGATCCTCGGGACCTGCTCGGACCACCGAGACGGTTACCAGATCGAAATTTCGGTCTCAGGACTCGTACGAATCGTAAAACAGGTTACGCAAATCGGCTCGCTTTTTCCATGTCCGATCTACTCTCTAGGATACTCAGCGATTTTTTAACGTGGAACTGAGAAAGCCTATGCTGTTAATCTTCTCGGAAATAGTTCAAACTGCCTGTTCGTATCGTTCATGAATTTACTCGCAGACGAAAAATCAACATTGACTTTGTTATTAATAATTTACAAAGGGATGTCGCTCTTTCTGAATTTTCGGAAATTTTTTAATGTTCATTTTGCTTTATAGTTTCAAGTGTATGCTATTATTTTACATAAATTTTTAAACCAACGAAAAATTAAAATTTACACTGTTATTGACGTTGGGTCAAGGGGGCTTCTTTTTATAAATTTAGGGCTGAATTGGGACAATGGAAATATTGAGGAAACTAAATACTAAATATATAATGATTAATACAAATGGATTTTGTTTGAAACGAACGAAAAATCAAAATTGACCCTGTTATTGAGATTAGGTCAAGTGTACTTCTTTTTATAAATTCTTCAAGAAGATGTTTTTATAAATCATATTTAATACAAACTGATTTTGTACGTTCATGAGAAAAATAAGCGGTTAGTGTTGATGTTGAAGATTCATAGTGCGGTTATAAAACAATGCATTCCAGCAGTCGGTAAACGGGTCGTTTCTTTCGGAGAAAGGTTTTTCGACGAACTTCCCGGGGAAACGTATGCGAATGTTAGCCGCGATTACGCAAAAGGCGACTAGCGAAACGAGAACACGACGTATTAATAAACACCGTGTAATGTGCCTGAGACGACCGACGACGGTGCGCAATAAAATATACTATATATGTTTCATCGTGGTTTATCTTATAATTAGTAAGGAGAACGTCTCTCTATCAGTATTCATTGCCTGCGATTTTCTAAACGTGCTGCTGTTCTCTCCGCTTGCGAAATCTCCGCAAAAACAAATCGCTATCAGCTCAGAAAATAGTTTAATCCGGGCACTTTTCGCGAATCGTTACACAATAAGTCTCCTCAAGTGTTATTTGCTCATTTCGCAATATACATTTTTCATCAGCTGATTTATAAAATACGGATTTTACGCGTTCGCGATAAAACTGAGTGGAAATAACACGAAACAGTAAAAATATTAATTCGAACACGTATCGTCATATTATTCTCAATCTACCGGATCCATTAGGAAAGAAAATCAATTTCTATTCTCCTCTAGTTTGTTGCAATCGAGCTGGACAATTTTTACAATCTACTCTTCTATCCACTGCTACAGAAATCTTTCGAATACCACTTTCTTCGAAATTACAGAGCTCATTTCGAAATCACATTACATCGAATTCATACAGTTTCCAATTTCTCTGCAACCACAATGGCCTAACCCAGTTAGCACATCCAAAGTGCTGGAACTCTTTCTACATAACAGTGTCCAACGATTTTTGTCGCTGTTATAAAAATCCTGTTTTCCATGTCGCCAAACAGCTAAAAAATGCCGGTTTCTCTCGCGTCGCTGTTCGAGTCCCGTTTTCTAAAGTCGCGGCGCCAAACTCGTTCGCGTTCCAGCGGACCATACACGAGTCGATCATCTGGTTCACCTCGCGAGTGTCGTTTCGCGTTCTCAACGGATCCTCGTTTTCGCCAGTTCCAAGAAGAACCGGGTGGCAAGTCCGCGGTGAACTATGCTCTATTCGGCAAGGAACGATGCCGAGGCGACCGCGCCTTCTCAGAGAAGCGGCTTCTTCTCTCAAGGAGAGAAAGGTGCCTCGACCTCCTTTTCCGATTGCCCTCCATCTTTTTCATCTGCGATCCGCGAGCGGGACCCGCTGATTACGAGCGATCCCTCTGTTGACACTGGTAAAGTCCATCGTTTATTAAACCACGAATATAGTTGTACTCTTTTCATTTACTAAGAAAAATAGTTAATTTTGCTAGCTGACCGAGTGTTCTAGAGGCGGAGTTCACAATATAATAAATATGATTTTAACATGGTTTATTAAACCACGAATATATTGCAAAAGGAAAAAGTTGTTCAAAACGTCGAGATCTATAACAAATGAAAATTTCATCGAAATTGGAATACGCAGACCTTTTCTATATGATTACCGTTGACATTTCTACAAATGAATTTCAGGATTTCTCCGAAATGCATACAGAAGTAATACGCCAGTAATAGCTAGCATGCAAATAGGAATTTGTAGGTGGAGTCGCGGCGGACTAATACGATTTTTAATCCGTGTAATTTGGCGAGGCAGGGAGGCAGTAAAGGTCGGAGTTAATCGAATCAAACAAATTATCCGTGGGAGAGCCGAGCGAGCAGAAACGACGCGATAATGCCGGCCAGCTGACAATAGGTTCTGAGAATCGCGATCGTCGATCGTGAATGGGGTCGACCGGTCGCGGTTTCGAGAGAAGAAAAATCCGCTCCCCGACACACAGAAGCACAAGCGCGCTCCAGTGAGCCTCGATCCTCTCCCGTTTGCGTCAGGTATTAATTTCTAACAAGTTTCCAATGAGCTTCACGATCTACATAACCCGCGAGCCGCCTACTTGTTCGTAAAACGAGGAGGAGGAGGAGAAGCAACGCTTTCGAACCGAAAGGGATCGAGAAATCTCGGGGACCCTCGATCGAAACGGATCCCGCGAATAAAAAAAACTCTCCCTTTCACTGTCGAAGAAAGCCGGTGTGGCACATGTTACAATTCCCGTGCGCGATATACCCAACTCTGTATCCACCTTTTCTGGACAGTTCGGGCGTGTTCCTTCTCCTCGGTCAAACGATCCAACGATTAAACGATCCTCCTCCTCTCGATCGCACGTAGACAGCGTGTGACTTTCTCCGGCGACTCGGCCGACTACCACGCCGATTTTCCCGGACTCGTTGCCTCCTCGTTCGTAAACATCACGTACAACGTTCGTTCTTCTTAACGAACATGATTGTTAAACTCACTCGTTCATTCGAGTGCTCGACTCGTGACGATCAAACTGAATGATATTTTGTTAATTTAATTTTTTTAATTTATATATTTATGTATTTATATAAATAATAATTTTAATTAAAAAGAAGCTGAGTCTTCGTGTTTCATTCAAGGGAAAAATATTGGAACAATACTTTCCGAAAAATAAACATAAATAAACATTGTAAGAAAACACATTCTTAGTTTACTATAATACCGGATTTGTTAATTGTATCAGATATGGTACGCTATGCAGCGAAGGGTTAAACGGCTCGTACGGGCGACACAATTTTCGATTGAATGAACTTTCATCCGGAATGCACCCAGGTCCCGAGACGAGAAACGAAAGTCCACGAAAGAGAGAAAGATACTTCGAGAGATCAGTTTCTCCCGGCGAGACCATGCAAGTAGAGCGTGAAACACCGAAGGCCGGCCAATGTGGCATTTTCGCGTGTCGTTTCCTCGATCGTGTTACGGCACGACACTGTCCATTCGAATCGCCACGTGTCGCTTCGTTTCGTGTCCGAGAAAGACCGAGAGGATCCAGCCAGCTGACCGACTGTGTTATCACGCCCCTGTTAGCCTCAAACTAGCCAAACCGTGGGTGTAGCAGTCGCCATTTTCCTTCAGTCTATCCGACTCCACGTTCAATTCCTTTGATCCCCTCGGGCCGATCCAATCTTAACGTACCACGAAACCGTGACTGATTGGAGAGAACCGAAGTTTATCGAGGTCTGTTGATACTCGCTGATAAACACGCGATCCCCGGCTGTTTCGATAACTTCGGGGCCCCATCGACAACAAACATATCCGGCAATCATAGAAAAATCCTAATCCTTGAGGTGTCTTTAAATATAAAAATTTCTCATTTTTATTACCGTCGATCAAACTTTCACCATCCCGTTCGCCTCGTTTTTTCGATTAAAATGACTCCACACACGACACGATCACGATCATAATTAGAGTTCACAGTTACGGTAGAGGTATACGAATTCTTAACTGCGCTTGTTACACAAGTGATCGTGATCGTAACCATACCGTGTTTGGTCTCATTTTAATCGGTAAAACGAGAGGAATAAAATGGTAACAATTTTATTGTTTTACTTAAAGACTTTTTATAGGATGATAAAATGGCGGGCGACTAGTCGGGTCGACAGCCTCTGAAATTTCGTTCCTGTTGGAACTTTGTCTGGGTCTAGCCCTCGGATACACCCCGGCATCGTTAGCGAAGCTTTCTGCTTACGGAAACGGCTGCTTTCCCCCATTCTTCGAGCCTTTTCTCTCCCTCTGTTCGTTCCTCTTTTCCTCTTTTTCTGTTCATTCAGATGTAAACAGAGATGTGCCTTTCGGCAGTATTCGAACACTGGCTCGAGAGCGGCTCCGCGTGAAAGGTTCCTCGGAGACGCTACACTTTGGTCGAGAATGGCCAAGGGCGATCAGGCTGGAGCCCGCCGCTTTATCGTCGAGTGTTCCTTCGGTCTTCCACGTCTTCCCTCGTTTTTCCTTCGTCGTCGCACCTTATCGAACTGTCCGACAGCGATTTCCTTTCGAACGAGAATCGCTTATTGCGTCGATCGCGCTTCATAACGTTCATCGAGGTGGTCCGAAAATCTTGTTCTCCTCTGTGGACATTGCCAGCCGTTGTCGTGAAACGCCAAAACTTTTACCGAAAACTTTCAACCGGGTTTTAAGTGAAGAGTTTTACTTTTAGTTTTCGAAATATTCGCGAGAAACTATTGCTAATACTGTATTGAATTATAATTAATTAATACTCTATATTGGAAAGGAAAAAATTGTTTAAAATGTCGAAATCTATAGAATATTTAGATTTCATCAAAATCGGAGTACACTAACCATTTCGCAATAATTACTAAAGAGAGTTGTAAGTGAAAACTACTTAAAACAAAGTTTACGATCGATCGAATGAAAAGGCGGCGAGGTTATTTTGCACACCTAACGTAGCGCCGCTTCCGGAAAGGTTCTCCATCAGTTCTCCACGGCTATTATGCGCGAAGTATCACACGATTGTATAGAAAACAATTCCGAGACAATTGAATTACGCCGGAGTTTCGGAAGGTTGCGTAAAATTGTGCAACTCGTGGATCATCGAAAAATTCCCGAAGACAAACCGAGGCGAACGATCCTTCGGTTCGACGAAAGGTTCGACGCTCGTCGACGACGCTTTCCCCCGAAAAAGCTTTCGAATTTTTGTCTCCGACGACCTAGAAAAAATAGATACGATCGGTCGACCTCGGAGATGAAAATTTCATGGAATTATGCACACACGAACGGGTTTACGACACCAAGGCGGCAAGGCGACGCTAACGAGAGACGCTGCAACAGTTCGAACTTGTAATTTCCAGCACGAAATCGACTTTCTCTAGAATTCTAATTACCGAAGCGAGCTCTCGTTCCCCGCGAACTACTCGGCCCGACGACGGCGGCGAAATATACCCCGTTACTGGAAATTGTCGCGATCGGCCCTTTTTTTTCATTAAAAAACATTTTTCCCCCCTTGGTCCCGCGTTCGTTCTCTCGCGCGTTTACCCCGCGAGCACCATTTCGCACGGTGCCGTGCTCCTCTCGGCAATCCACTCGCGCTTTTGTTCAATTTCCACCGTGCTAGCTCGCTTCTGTTCGAGTTAAATCGTTGCGTGGCGAGCGTGCTTTTAAACAACAAAAAAAACTTCTCTCTTCGTGTTCATATTCTTCGCGAATTCCGTTTGTGCTCTTTGTTTTCTCCGCTTGCTTCTCGGCAAATCATGCGGGAAAGTCGAGTGGATGTTTGAACTGCGATCGGTTCGTTAAGAATAATAGTGGAACGATAAATTTGGACTAGTTTCATAGCTGGTTGCCATAAAGATGATATATAAATTTATTTACAGAATGAAATCTAGTTTTCTTTTCTTTTTACACTGCTCTTCAATTACTTCGGTTATAGTTACACGAATGTCTCTGTGTATGTACAACAAAGCCAATCCAATTTATATGTACAGGGAAAAGTTGTTCGAAATGTTTAGTTTTACATACAACATTTCCAAAAATCATCGAAATCGGAGAGGAAGCAGCTATTCCACAGTTCAGATAATTTTCCAGGGTTTTGTTTAATTTTTCTTAGGGTGCGCCACTGCTCGCGAGCGACGATTCCCATCGGGATCCCTATCCTCCTCTCGATCAATGGATCAGGTTTATCCGACGTGCGGTAATCGTGTCCATTGTTATAGCGAACCCCGCGATAATTACGAAGCATGTGCGAGAGAGCCAAGAGATTCCAGTCGTAGACTTTCACGATGATCAGGGATTCATAATTCTACGCAGCCTTCGGCGTTAGTGTCGTTCGCACAGAGAGCAAAGTTATCAGGCGAAATACAATTCGAACGATCGAACTTCCTTTCTCACGTGGCTCTCTATACCGAGCCCGATTCCCGTGTCCTCCTGATGTATCGTCCGTTCCACTTATCGCGTTCCAGCCACCGCCGCAGCTGGACTTTCTTCTCGTGGCCTGATCCACCGGTAACTTTCGCCTTCGAGCATTTCGTACCGACTCCGTTCCGATCCACCATTCAACTCGGATTTCCGCTGGAAATGATCCCGACTACGCTGTGGCGAACCCGAACCCCTAGCGATTTCAATTAGCCGACGAACGGGAAACACGTTTGTCATCTGTCACAGTGGATTTTATACCATTTTACGCGAGAATATGAAAACGTGAAAGCTTCTGTGGGAATCATTTGGAAAGGAATTATATTACTGTAATATTGTAATCATTCGTAGCCGTTTTCTGTTTGCAATTCGGTGACCATTTGCAATTAATCAAAGTACACTTGCAATAAGCTGGCCCTTATTTTTAGACCATGAAATTTTCGGCACGATTCCCCCCAATATTCTTACATTTCATAAAAAAGTAAAACAATTATTCGCTAAAAACTAATTGTTTTCCCTCAAATCTCGTGTTTTAAGAATTCTGCAGACGGTTAGAGGTCCCTGCAGCAATACTAAAAACTTAAAAAAAAATTGTTCTTCTCTTTTTTTTCCTATAAAATTTCTCACATTTTTCGCAACTTCAATGTGTACGTGGCACGCCCCTTCCCTTTATCTAATCAACTTCATCTTTTGCAAAAATTATTGTATTACCAAATGGGAAAATTTTAGGAGCACTCGTGAAAAAATGTGCACCTAGAAAAAATCACCGAGTCTTCAATTCAGGCGAGAAATGATTTAAACGTAAAATGAATTTAATCGATTTATTGAAATCATTAATGGTGGATATTTCCTTCGTTCTAGAAACCTCGATGGAAGAGTATAAAAAGGAATTGGATATTTTTCGAAATTGAAGGAGACTGCAGAGAGCTTTTCCGAAGATCGTCTCGGAATGCTGGCGGGGCCGTTCGAGTAACAATTAAGAGGATTAGAATTGAAGGACAAAGAGTCTGAGTGGGGAAGAGAGTTTCGTTTCAAAGGAGTCGTCTGGAGGGTTGGGATTCCGAGGATGTCTAAGGATCAGAACGAGGAAGCGGAATTTCCTAGACGGTCTCGAGTTTCCGCGATATCCGCTCGTCTATAATATTCTCTTTCGCGTGGACACCGAGGAGGGAAAACCACCAGGAAGAGCTCTTTATACCGCGCTAATTGCGAGAAGTGTGCGCACGTGTCCTCGGAGGGGCAGAGTCTCGGTTTGATGATTCAAGCGATGAAGATCGTGGTAATTAAAAAGTCTCAGCAGGAAATACAGAAAGTGGAGACAGTAGGAAATACGGAACGAAAGGATTTCCTTGACACTGATTTTCGTAGCTCCTCGGAATTTCCTTAACGATTTATTCACCGCTCGGCGATTCAACCCCCTCATTTCTTATAACCGTTCCTCGATAATGGCTGCATAAAAAAGACTAGGATAACAATTCACCGATTTTTTACACGTTAAATCAACGCATTATGTTGTATTTATATAATGTCACATTTTGAAAAAATATTTAGCGACGTAAAAACTAGAGGATGAATAATTTTACAGTATGTGAAATTATATGGGGGTTAATCCTTGAGAAAGTGGAACCCGAAAGTTTGTTAAGACTTTAAAAGAGCACGTATATTCTCCAAAATGATCTATAATTAAAAAGAACCAAGTTTCGCTAGTTTAAAAACACTTCTCTCTAATAAAGTGGATAGGAATAATTTTGCAAAGTCCCTCCTTGAGGCGACTTCATTGAGCAACCGATTGAAATTGGCAGTTCTCGCGCGGAACGAGAAGCCGAAGGGAAATGGCGAGGCACGGGCCGACAGGATAGATTGGATCTATCGTTTCTAGCCGCGCATACAGCCGACTTAATAGACAATGAAGATTTGCGGCCGCGATAAGTCCTCGAACCACAGGAATCTCCCTTTTTCCCGTTTCCTCGGCGCTACTGCGCCTTTGTTAAATGTTCGCCGATGAAATTCGTCGTAAATTGTATACGCGATTCGCGTAACCGCGCGGATTCTTCGGATGATATCCCTATATCGTTGCGATAGAAAGTGAATTGTGAATAGTTCGTCAGAACGTGCAAATACTTCGCCGGGTTGACGCAACATCTCGACGCCGAGGATTCATTAGGGCTAATTGTCCCAAGACCCGGCGCTTTCCTGATTTCTTTCCTAAGCATACCGCCGCGCGTTACATACAAAGAATAACGGAAGAAAATATTTTTACCATTGTTTATTCAGATGTGTCAAGATGCGAATTCGCCTCCTAGAAGTTAGCCCCCCACTTGTTGAATTAAATAATTTCATGAGTCGTGCTGAATTGTGATATATTGTTCTCGAATGTTACAACTATAATATAAAAAATAAGATGAAAAATTGAGAAGAACGATTTTTTCAGTAGCCCTCCACTTCTCATTTTTTTCAATTTTCTCAATTGTGCTAGGTTGTGCTAAGATGAAAAAAATGAGAAGTGTGAGGCTACTCGAAAAATCATATTTTTTTCCATTTTTCATCTTATTTTTTATATTATAGTTGTAATATTCAATAAGTGGGGGGCTAACTTGTAGGAGGCTGCGAATTCGATTTAAAAGAACAAATAAATCAGGAACGAAAGAATGAAACATTTCCAGCAGGAGTGGTAGCGAGATGCGTGTTAAATTTGGAACGAACGCGAGACCGATGGGAAACTAAAAAATTTATACGAACACGACGAAGGAAAGAAGGAAACGAGAAGGTTCGTGGCACCGGTTGTCCCCGATCGTCGACGAAAACACGTACAACGTCGGGGAAAAGCGGAAATTCGGCTGCAACTCAATCTTTTTCCGAGCAATAAGAAAAAGAGAAAGAAACGGGGCAACAGAATTGAAAGAGGAAGACGGTCGGCGACCTCTTGAATTGCGACATAAGGAGCGAGGCTGTTCACACACTGACCCCCATTTCCTTACCGCCGCCGGCATGGCAATGCACCGGCTTCGATTTTCCCATTACCCGATCCGACTACGCCTGTTTCTTGCGTTAATTGCTCAAACGGTTCGATATCGTGTCGACTGGTACACGCAACGCATTCGTATTGTTATACTAGTCCTGATAGAAAACGATCAATCATTATAATTGTAAACGGTGTGGACAATTTATGAATATATGGTTTCGATAATTGTTATCGGCATTTTGTTGAATACGTTCACTACTCAACACAAAAATTATGCAACATCTGAACAATTTAATTAATAATGAAAAAATATAAGATATAAATTTTCGTAATATTTTTGTACCTTGTTAGAATCCAACAATGTTTGGTTAATTTATAATGTTATAATAAATGTATTTTTTCAGTGGACATCAATTTTGATCAAATTTAATTTATGATCAATAAGTAAATTGCTTCAACGATTTTATAGTAACAGATTAATTCTTCGGCATTCCTTTTAAATTTCTCCATCGACTGGAGTGGATCCTGTCTCATTCGCATGGGAGGAGTGACAATTAAAAAAGAAATGCTGCTTTCCACAACTTGGTTCCTCTATTCCGTACGCGCGTGGGTGCAATCCGACGATACGATCGACTAATAAAGCGATAGAAAGTTTGTGACTAGAATCGAGTGACGATATCCGGGAAATTCCTATACGTCTAGACAACGTTGTTTTCTCATACGCATCCTGACTGTTTTACAAATTTCATTACTCTGTGCTCTACGGCCCCCATACTTTCGGAGTCGACGTAGCCTCACTCGAATGCTAACAATTATTTAATGTGCAACTATCGGTAATATTGTTAGATTGCGGATTTCATGTATCAGAAAAACTTCAAAATACTATTCTTTCCAATTTTTTGGGATTTAAGTAGAAAATTCTTATTACCTTACTACGTTACTGTTTTCATAATCTACATTAATATTTAAAATTCTTGTATAAATATCTGCTGTTAAAGTGCAACTATTTCTGGACTTCGTTGAAATGTAATTACTCCACTGCGTTTCTATTTCTATAATTTACGTTGAAATTTAAAATTCTTGTATAAATATCTGCTTTTTAAGTGCAACTATTTTTGGACATGGACGAAATTTTATTATTTCACTGCGTTTCTATTTCTATAATCGAGGCAATTATATATAAAATCTTTTTCTTGATAATGGTCTTAATCTAGACCGAAACGTTGAAAAAGTTATATTTATTTGCAAAATTGCTTAATTATTAACATAGGATCGAATCTTTACGCCGAAAATATCAATTTAAGTTAATCTATTTTGATATTTAAAATTCTTATTTCGTATAAAGATCCGCTATTTAAATGCAACTATTTCTGGACTATCTATTTCCCTAAATATTTAATAAAAATCACCGGTCATGTACCAGCAGTACCACAATAAGAAAGACTTAACGAAACGATCTCGCCAAAGCTCGATCGATCGAAGGATCAATAATCACTCACCATGGTGCAGAGTGTTCCAAGACGAAAATCACGTAGCAAAGCCTGGCTCCTCGATCCGTGATCGATCGAAACGAATAAAAGTTTTCACGTCTGTTCTTTAATGTTCTCGGTTGCACTCTCTCACATCGCACCACGAACTAGCCATGTCCTCTAGCGCTCGACTTTTGAGCGCAACTATAGTTCGCTCCCGGAAGACACCACCCTCTCTCTTTCTCTTCGACCAATGGGGGGAGGGGAGTAGTACACAGAGGGTTACTATTCAGAGATCCCGATAGATCCCCGGGGTGTCTCGATATGCGCGCACGGGCTTAGGATCGCGAACAGTTTGAAGGGGCTCACCCGGAATGGACAGCCTATATAGATATCCCCTCCAAAATGACGAGGCTGCAGCGTAAAGGAGCACCGGCGAACCGTGATCCAGGAGAAAGCCTCTCCTTCGATTGGCCCCCACCTGACTGGACTGTCGTAGCCCCCCCTCGAAGACAATCCCAAGTGTCTTTTTCCGTTCAGAAGTATTGTCGGTCCACGCATATTTCCGTTCCCTGGAACCCGCGTAGACGCGACGTGTTTTTCCGGACCTGGTCTCACAGAGAAATTCTTGACGATTATCGGTGAGAGCCAGTCTCCTCTTCGCCCGCTCTAGAATCTAGGCGATAACTGGATGACAAGTTGCGGAAGACGCTCCTGGACACTTCCGGCGGCTGGTAGTTTGCTGACATTTTGCTGTCAGTTTGCTGACAGGTTGTCTATACCGTGTCGATATAGGATAATAATTATTAATACTTATACAGTATTAACAAACTCAGATGTTTCGAAGACTAATTTTTTTACTGTTTTTCGAACAGCTGATTTTTATACAGTTTTATAGATGGAACTTGTAGGAAAGGACTATTCAGAAAGGATAAACAACAATTTTGATATTAGCTTGATTTAACAAGCTGCTTAATAAACAAACTTAATTGTCTGTGAAAACAGTACTTTCATTTCTCTACGATGTCTTCCTAGTTAAGCTAAATTCTAGCACGCTACTAATGAGGGAAAAATTCACTGGATCAACGCGAGGTTAAAGGTAATTGCCCTATTAGTTGATGTAATTACTGAATCTGTATTTCATACTTTTCTTATGTACCTTATGTAATACCGAGGAATCATAATTATTCTAATTACAAGGAATTTTATTAATGTGTTAATCACATCATTTACACTGCTCCTGGAAGGCCATTCGGGTTACTAAAAAAGTATACAAACATCCACAGTGCGGTTATGAAACTACAATAAACCGACTGCTCGATTGTCTGTACCGAGAACGGAGTTACCAGAAAGGAAGGAATGCAAAGTGTTTATGACTCACAGTACTGTATTCTCCGAGCAGTCCAATGAACTGGATTATCGGTCGTCCTTGGCAGAAATTGTTCCTGATGGAGCCCTTTCTAACATGATCACAAGCCTGACCTTTGAACTGGGTCAGCGGACTTTCGCGAAAAACATGAAAATATTGACTGTTTGAAGTGGAAGTTCAAAATGCGACTTGGATATGACACTGGATGGTAAAACATTATTTATATTTTATTACCACGGTTATATTACAGCAACCTTTGTGCGCCTAATTGAGGTAGAGCGTATAGGAAGATTCGGTGAAGTAGGGGTTTCACACGTGTGCAACAGCCACGATGACCGTCACGCGTTGCTTTGCAAAACGGTGCTCGCGAGCGACGTAACGCATCGATCTAACGGGCGACGATCGTTCTCAGAAGGACTTTTCGTTACGAGACCGCTCCTCGATTCCGGAAGACGAGCTTAGGCATCCGGCGTGACCGTACCCGTCGATTCCAACGATTACTCGTCGCTGAAAAGGAAACGTTCGTCGTCGTGGGTGTCACGGTGAAAGTGTCCCGTCGCTGACGAATTATGTTAATTAAATAGAAAATCGCGCGGAGACGTTATCACTTTAACCGCGCACAGAGTTGCTTCGAATAAAAAAGAATCCTCTTCGACCGAAGAAAGCGGGCCGTCCAAACACTTTCTACCGTGTTCCCGGCACTGCTCTCAAGGACACCGGATTTTCGAGAAAAGTGGAATCCCACGTTTGTTTCACTGTTTCCACAGTTTTCCGAGTGCATCCACAATTTTCTCTGAGGTCTCTATAATTTTCTGTAGGGTTTTGTTTTCTTTGTGTTGCGATCAATATTTATTTGTGGGTTCTACATTTTCCTGTATGTTACTCACAATTTTCTTTTGGGTTCTACATTTTCCTGTACGTCACTCACAATTTTTTTAATTGGCCAACAATTTGTTTCAGATTTTCTAAAAATTGTTCATAGGTTTTACGATTTTTCTCGTAGATCTTAAAATTTCTTCATTGTATTTACACTTTTCTCACTGCCCCATCATTTGTTTATGGATCATGCAATTTTATTCACAGGTCCTACGGTATGCTGACGGATCCCACAATTCATTAATTAGCAATTAATCACGCCTGTAGTTCATTAGCGGCACGTGAACGCGCGCCGTCTTAATTGTTTTCTTTTCTGCTCTAAAAGTTCGTAGAACGTTTCTACGTTTCGAGTCCAATAAACCGGTCATTGGTGAATTTTCTTACGCGGCACTTTGCCGCGCTCTTGATACTCCTTTTCTCGGATGTAAAAGCTTGACGGATGTTCAAACGGTTAAACGTCAGTAGAATAATCACTTTTAGGTTTCTCTTATTAGCGGTCAGCTATGTGAGATTTCGCTGGCCAGTTGTTTTTTCTTTCTCTGCGTAAAAGTGAACACTTTTAACTCCTGAAAATTCCCATATACTATATCCGAGTTAGAATTTAGTCCATTTACTGCTCGAGATACTGTCGTATGCAGCATTAAACGATAACTAAATTTTTAGTAATTGTTTACATAAATTTCCATTTAGATAAACTTACCGTCAACATAGTAATCGAACTTTCTCTCATTCAATATTTATCTATATAGAAATTCGCTTTTATAGAAACAAAACTTTCTTCCACGTTTACCAGAGACATCCTCCATGAGAATGCGAATTATTCTTAATACTAAAAACTTGAATCACTTTTCATAAATCTAACATATTTTTTCTTCTCCAAATTTCAATGAATTTGCTTGTGATCGACATCCATATTTATAATCTTGACTTATGGTGTTGAGTTCATACAAAATCTCATATATTTTTATATATTATAAATAAATATAAATTTAAATTAAAAAATAAATTTAGAAGCAATTCTGCAATGTATCAACTCCAAAATTATATTAGATTGACTATTGACATCAAAAATTAATTCCAAATTGATTCCAAAGATTTCGGAATTGCATGTGAAAGACAATTGATAAGGTTGTCCGAAGAAATGGTACTTTTACGGAGTGTCTCCTGGCAGAATGTATGACGAGGCGCAGTGGTTAGTATAATAACAGCAAGGACGACGTCCCATCGAGCCTAATGGCAGAGCAGCGCGACTGGAATAATGTTCTACCGTTATATAACCTGCCTCTATTAATAACCATTAAGTTCGGGGCAGTGTACTGTCATTTGGACTGTCTTCAATAAAAGGTGTCGCCTGTGTGTGACAGTTTTTCTTCCTGGCCGAGGAATCGCAGTGCGCAAGAGCCGCACGGCTCCACAAAGTAACTGACCCCAACGATTCCTATCAGAAGTTGCATAAGAACCGAACACTCTCGTACACACTAAGAACCGCCTGCCTCTCACTTCGCCAGTTCGAATCGCGGCGTGCTTCGTGCTCTGAATATGATTGAAATTCGTTCACGGATCCGAATAACCCACCCGCGAAACCGAACGCAATTCTTCATCCACGTTTCAACATTTTCGACTGAATCGTTTCAACCTGGAACACCCTGTATACGAACGAATCGATGCCAGTTGCGGGTCAATTCGTTTTGAAACGCCCTGTATATAAACAGCTTTGGTGAATGAAATTAGAGTATAATATATAATTCTAGTAATCGTTGTAATCTTGTCTATAGAATTTGATGTGGAATAAAATAAATTTGATTGATCGATTTTGAAATGTCCTGTATATGAAGAGAGTAAAGAATATGGTGGATCCAACATTAAATGTAGCTTTACACACATGCTCCAATTAAATCCACGCAACAACAGCAAGAATTGTTATAAAAAAGTCTCAATTTTTAAGCGCCCTGTACAAAAGAAGGTTATATTTCCTCTAGACTTTCGCCAATGGAAAACCAAGTTTCGGACAGGGATTCAACGCGTGGAAATCTATAAGATGAATATCCACGCCTGTGTCACGCGTGACAAAATGTCTCGCGCGCTAACGGCAGGCAATCTCAGAGTCGTCAAGTACTGGAATTAAACTAATTAAGTCTAACAAGTCTCGTTGTTCCGGCGAGAAGTAACACGACACGTCGTCACGCGGAAATAAGCGAAGCTTGTAATCACCTGTATATCATCGTTCGGACGAGATACGTTCGTCACGGAGAAGTTTCTCCCAGATAGCATCGATAAGAATCGCAGCTGAGAAGGCGATTAATCGACACGTACGATACTGGAGTAAAATCGACGACGCGGCATGACTTGGTATCGACACCTGGTCGCGTTATTGGAAGGATTATCGCCTTTTCCTATTGCTCGATCAAATGTAAGTGTTAATAACATTAGAAGGTTATAACTGATGTGCCAGTAATCTTAACAATTTCGCGTTTCATCTGGCACAGTGCTAAAAGATCGATGAAATAACTAGGTGAACAGTTATTATTAACAATTTACATCTTGGTCTTTTCTTCATGCATTTATGTTTTCCGAAAATTAAAAAAAAATGAGATTTATTTTCCATCTGAAAATGCCATTGCCAATAAAAATAGGATGTTATTGTTCCTACTATGTTAAAATTCATCTGAAGAAAATTGCATAAAATTGCATAAACGTCTGCAGTCTATTAACAGACGAGAGTCTAGAATTTTAATGATTACGCAAACGGAGGATCGGGAATTCTGGTTTTAAAAGGAGAACTGATTGGTACACGTTCGATCGTTCGGTCGGATGTGCATGTCTCTTCTCGGCGATTGGAACCGCGCACGGTCCTTGCATGGCGGTTTCGTTCTTGCGAAAGATAAGCGGTCGTGAGATGTACAATGAAGAGGATCCGAAGGAGGGCGAGGAGAATTCTCAAATTCAATGCCCGGATACACGGCATGCTGATGATTACACGGCTCCAGGACTCCTCCAATCCCACGTACTTGAGGCCACCGATGGCTATTAAGCACGCTGAAAATACCCCCTCCTCCCCTCGCCTGCTGAATAACACCGCTGGGAAAGATAAACTGCCATCCTCCCTATTGTTTTCGCCGTTTTGTAATCTATAACACACGTTGTGCTGCACCAGCTCGCCGGGCTAATTGAATGAACGAAGATAGAACCGGACCCCCTTCGAACGATCAGCCATTCAGACCACGAAGAGAACGAACCGCAAGGCCCTTCATTATTTTTGAGACTGTAATTCGATTTTTAGCGATGCACACACCTACTCTAATTCTTTCAAGAATTATTTTACGATTTTTTATTACTAAGACAAAAATTGTCTTAACCCTTAGTCACTCAGAGTCACACCAGAAATTGCTATACATTATTCAAAATATTATTTACATTATTAAATATGTTGGTGTGCTCATCTCTATCAAAAGTTCTTTGATTTTGACACAGAATTCTCCGTTTGCCCTATCATGCGCCACCGAGAACAGAAGATGAACAACAAAGCCGAGCTCGACGTAAATCCGCGGCAGAAAAATGTAACAAGAGTAGGTGGATGTTGTACACTTTGTCCGCAGTAAACGGCTCAAATAATTTCCGAAGTTCGCCGCTGTCGCGACGTTAAAGTAGAAAACAAACTGCAAAGCTGATTCGGAGCAATATGAAGTTTTGAAGTGACCTCGGAAGTGCCACCGTCGCCGGAAGTAACATCGAAATAATGGGAGACGGACTTCCGAAGTCGCGTTTTACGTAACGTTATCAATCTCCATTTTACGATTGTCTGACGGATAGGAAAGGAGCTGGTTTTATTTTCGTTCGCGTACCGGAGATCAATACGCGTCGATATAATTTTAGAATCGTTTCCGTCGAGCCGCTCAGAGAGGCTCGAGAGCTCGACGTAAAACAAGATCCACGAATTACAGATGAAACGTGAGGTACTTACTTTCCTTTCTCGTCCGTGAGATCTGTCGATCCCGGTCGATCGACGTGATATAATCGCGTATAGTGGATACCGCGAAAGAATGTCTGATCGCTCGGCACTGTCTACTACACTGTCTCTGCTAAATCGTATCTAGATCCGACAAACTTAACCGACTGTTATAAAGCTTTCTTCACACGTCGGATGTAGAAACCACCTGTCATCGTTAAACGCGTCGAAATGATAACGGGAATTTTTCGATCTACGACCATTTGCGAGATACGGACGTTTTCAAAACATAAACTATAAAATACGACAGTTTTATCCTGTATATCGTTTATAGGATGTAGACGTTCTAAAACGAAAGCTAAGATACAAATTTATATTTTCTTTCCATTTATTCGATACAGATGTTCTACGTAAAGGGTGTTCCAGTTTTTTAAAATTAAATTAAAGTATATATACATATAGTATATATTAATAATAAATATAATAATGTAAGAATAATATAATAATAATAAAGTATATATATATAAAAAAATTGGGCACCCTGTATATGAACAAATACTAAGACACTAATTTACAGGATACAGACGTTCTCCAACCACTTCACCAATTTCTAAAAAATCTTTAATTCTCTAATATAGTATTTTAAACTGAAGACACCTTTTACATTCGAATCGGTTGAAGAAGAAAATCGATGATAAATCCGGCATGAAATGTGGAATTTCTTATTGGCGGAGCAAATGGCTGGAAAAATTAGCATATTTCTTCCCGGAAGGATGCGCCGCGGGCAAAGAAAATGCATCACGGGTTAACCCACGGAATTTTCACAGATAATGTTGCACCTTTACGCGGGGTGCAAAGCGTGAAATATTTTTTTCCTGGCGATGCAGGTACCACGTGACTGTATCAACGCGCGGAAATGCGCTCGATGCAACGGTTGCACACGTACGGAGAACGTTGCACACGTAGAGCCGCAAATTTTTCTGCGTTGCACCAGTGAAAGGGAAAGATACCACCAGTCCAACAGGCCTAGATACCCGAGATCTGTCTATCGTGTACTCGTTTGCATTCAGCTAACTTCTCTTGGCTGCGAATTCGAGCTAATGTCCGAGATTTCCGTTTTGCACGTCCATCGACCGGTGTGATAATCAGGCGAAAAGTATGTCTTTCTTGGAACGAGCAGTCCCATCGTTACGTCTTCGGCGTGTTTCCATTTTTCATGTTCCTTTGTGTTCTAATCGCTAAACACCATTCTCCGTATCTGCTTTATCAAATTTCACACGAGTTATTTAAGTACTCGTATCCTTTCAATTAGAGTTGTGCAGAATTACAATTGAATTACTCCAGAATTATAATTACATTGTAATTAAGTTATATTGTAATTTATAATTCAAATCTTCGTTTAATTAAATTACAATGTTATTTTTTTTCTTTCCACTGAACCGATATCTGCAGCACTAAATTGTATTTTTAATTTAGCACGAAAGTAGCTTTATTATATCAATAACTGTGGTAAAAAAACATCTGGAGCCGATGATTTGATCTGTGGTTCGGTGTTAATAATTTCGTTGACACTTGAATAATACAGTGGAATAATAATTTGAAAAATGCATATTTGCACGAATCCGTCCGCAAACATCGGAGCAGAGCGACGAGGGGAAATGGAGCGATTTTTCTATTTCCCATGAATCCTGTGTACCCTTCCAATTAAATGTGTGCACACGTCCGGTGCAGCGATCCAAATGAACGCGAAATCGATGAACTTTTCTGAATGGGAACAGTCATTAAGGATTTACGACGACGTCGAAGCGATCAGCCGTAATGCTCTCATACGTTATCATTAAACATTAGTGCATACAGTATTTTATATTATCCACTGTTGTTCGATATCGATCATGCTACACGATTGAACGAATCCGAATAGCTCGCGGTAGCGCCGTGTCTTTGTGTGGTGCGCTAACGGTAAAACGATGTTACGTAATTGTGCTACGGTAAAGTTCGTTTCGTTCTCATTCATTAATAACAAAGACTGATTACAAATGTTTATGCCGTAGCGAAATACGTAGTAGCGCGGTCCAATGAATCATCGGATACTAACGCGAAACGTATTGCTGCGATATTTCTGTGGTCGGATGGCATAGCGCGATACGCGCGACTCCCATAATTTTACGATACCACGATTTTACGATTTTAATGCTCGCTTATGTCACAGTATCTTTATGCTACGCCATTCTTATCGTTGAATCTCTATACGTATAGACGTCATGTGTACAATAAATATATTTTCTAGTACCGACTTTGTCCACGTGCAATAACAAATCCTGCTTGATTAACGGAATTGTTAATTATATAGAAAAGGTCTGCGTTAGAGATCATTTGTTAATGAATTCATTTTTTATCATTATATTTATTCATTGTTTTTAATGAATTCATTTTTTATCATTCTATGTATTCATTGTTTCTAATGAATTCATTTTAATCCATTTTTTAATTTGAACATTGACTCTACTTCCACGTTCTGCCACAGTTCCGGACTAGGCTTGTCCACTAAAAGCAGAGTACACACCTCGCTTTTTGTCCGAGTTCATTACCGATCGACAAGAACGTCGAAAGTCCTGTATGATTTATAGCCGGCGATTGTTCAAAGCTTAGAACAACGCGTTCAAACATTCCTTGCTTCACCTGACTGCAGCAAGAACCGATTCAAGCTAGAAAGTTAATTATGCGAATTTTGTTCTTATTCATCTCGAACGGCGATTCACTCGCGGGTGATAAAAGGGATCGTAAATTTCTCCGAAGCTTTCACCCTCGATCGGCGATCGTATTGTTACGGAATAATAATCCATTTGTTGATCGATCGAAGCAGTTTAACGATTAGAACGGACCCGTTGCTCGGCGTCCTTGTAGATCTGGACCGGCGGGAGGGAGTTCGTCCATTTTCTTCTCTCCATTACACGTTAATCTGCTGCAACGATCGTGCTACTCTCTCTCTCTCTCTCTCCCTCTCTCTCTTTCAATGGCTATGGCAAATGAATTCCTCTTTCCCGCCGCGATCCGCAAAACAGCAAATGGCGAGTCCTAATTTTCCGTAATCGTTGAAGTTCTGATCAAGGACGAGCCTCGTTGCGGTGCTCGGTTTTAATCATGCTTACGGATCGCTTTGCCGTTCCACGGAAAACTTTTCGTCCTTTTACCACGCCTCGCATTAGGTGTCTGCAAACGTGCACTGGCCTCGGCACACGAGATTTTCGCTTTTAAAATTCAAAGCTTATTCGGTGTTTTCTCAAAGTTCACCGCCGATTTTGCAGTCGGTTTCAAGTCGGAACGTCCAAATACGAAAAGAAACAATGAAATATTGATTAACGAATTTTTCAAATTTATACATGGTGCAACAATTTCTACGGAAATTATTATAAAACAATTATGAACTCGTTACTTAAATTGTTGACTTAGTTTTCAAGTCAGAACATCCATTAATTACATACAGATTTATTGTCCCATGATTTTCGAAAGAAACCTTTGAGTTAGCAGTTGAATGAGAGATGATTTATCTCATCCGGTGATCCATCGACGTCTCCCTGAAGTTCCACCGGGTCCCAGAAATAAGAGATTGCCGTCACGAGGCTAATTGATCGCGAAAACAATGGATTTTTATCCCAGTGTCAACATCGTCCTAGTGTCAGGATCGGCGTGGGTGAAAGCGACGGGCACCGCGAACCGGAGTGCATTCCTGTGTGCAGGCTTGCACCGTTCGTCGTGCCGTTTGCTGTGTAATTACCTTAATAATCGTATCACTTGGTTTTCCAATGTCCTGAGAACTCCTTTCCCTGGTTATACCGAGCGAGTACGTTGATCCGTTACCTATAACGTTCGACAGCGTGCGCAAACATTTCTGTTCGAAAAGGCGTGGCATTGATTGCCCTTTGGAGCAGTGTGCTGGCCCCGTTCGACCTGGGAGCAACGTGAACACGCCCCCTCAGGAATAGAAATAAAAATTCTAATGTAGAAATTCTTTTGTGGATTTGATGCATTTTGTGCAACAATGGCTGGGTTTAATCAATCATCGATCTATATAAATAAACCAGTGTACTTTACCATATCATTTTCGAAGATTAAGAAATAGCACGGCTTCGTTTACGGCTTTTGATAATAGCGACGACGTGCCCGGAGGGAACAGCTAATAAGAAAAAAACTTCCAAGAGGGAGTCGCGAGCCAAAAGAGTTGAGGGATCGTACTCTACACTGCGACTCTGAATTACTCCGCATCTAGTGGCGCGGGCGCTAATAAAGAATTCTTTTGTGTCGAATGACTTCTATATATATATATTCTTCCATTCTTACGCTTAAAAGTTCATAAATTCGAGGATCCAGATTCGACAATTTCAAGCTATTCAATTTCTAAGATTTAAAATGATTTTCAATGTAGAAATTCTGATGATAAGTCAATCTTTTTAAGTAAATTTAGTCTACTCAAATGTAAATTTAAATTGAAGTCAAGTACTTCAAGTATGAGCAAGTAAGTGGTTCAAGTACGTCATGAAGAAGTCTCACTCGAATAAAATGTACGTATACAGGATACATACATTCATCGAGTACCTACTCGAAGAAAAGTGGACCTGTTAGGATCTAGGATCTCTAATCTGTAAAGAAACGAGCGTAGAACATGATAGGTTTCAAGTGTCCTCTGCTACACTTGACACAGCACTCGTGCCAATGACAATTTGATTACTTTGCAAAGGTGCGATGCTATTGGAAGCAATAATTAATTTCGAATGGAGAACAAATAAACTATTGATCCACTTTCAACAGATTTTCTCATTGGCGTAACGCACGAAAGTTTTGAAATACGAACTTTCTTCCACTTTTTAAAGGAGTCTTATACAATTACTGGCGAGTACGTGTGTTTGTGTGCCACGCAGTCGTTTATCGCGTGCAGTAACGACCCGACACGTGATAGAAAGTAAGACAGAATTTTCACGGGAATCGTGGAAAAGTGGAGTCGCATACACTTATCTGTCCAATCGTGGCGCCATTAAAGCGACACGAAATCAATTGGCTTCTGCGTAACACACGATACTCTTAATGGTCGAACTGTACGTACAGTTTCGACATTTTTAATCAACCAACCTCCTCCGATTTGGTTTACAACGTTTACGTGTTGACAAAAAGTTTCATCTTTCCCCTGAAAGGTCTTGCTCGGGTCTAGGGTTATGTTTTTATCGGAAAAACTGTAGGAACAATTTCAAAATTCTCGATCGAGCGACCTCCTACGATTTTTATAAAACTTGTTATTTTCTGGAGGCGATTGCTGACATTTAGGGGATAATAATACGACAATTTTATCGTAGAAATGTCACGTTACGGTGTTCGAAGGTCTAGGTTGGGTCCGCTCCGTTTTCTCAAACAGATCCATGTATCCTCAACCACCTACAGCTCTAAATCTGAGCTCACTTTCATCCTTTCTCCCACCCGTGATATTAAATGACCTTGAATCAGCGCGATCATAGAAATCGGGTCGCAGGTGCGCAAACAGAGAAATATGGTTTATGAAAATGAACTTTGAAAAGTTATGGAATAACCACACCGGTGGTTAAAATAATAATTATGTAAACGATTAATCTGTATTCATCTTGCTCCACGCGAGAGATATTCATGTTTAACTCCTTTATGAAGAAATTAACTGGGTGAAATATAACAAATTTATGAATATTGTTATGTTGTTTTCAACGTAATAAGACTATTAACGGGATAAAATGAATTTTTCTCTAAGACCTTTTAATCACTGTAACTTTATCGTCAAATTGACAGTGATAAAATAAAAAAAGAAATTTCAATGTTCTTTTAACACTTACACGATTATGTGTTCGGCATTAAAAAATAAAGGTCACGCAAAGTTCCGGGAAAATTAACCTAGAAATAACAGAACGGTATAACTTATTTCAAGGGATGAGGGTTAAAGAAGAAATTCGCAAATCCATTCGTTCATCTATCCCTGGCATGCTCGGTTTACCACCGGTGTAAAGGAAAATAAGGAGCACACGAGGATCAAGCCAAGTTATATGCAAAAAAATGTTCTCCAGCCAGCTGCGAACAAGCATGGTCAGCAGATTACGCTATTCAATCCTGTGAAACAGAGTAGGTCACGAGCGTGCGTGAATTTATCCGCCTCTGAGCGTGTACATATCTTCATATCTGTTTCATCTGGCGGGAGCTACACTGGATGTTTTTCCGCATATATTTCTATATTAAGCATTCCCCCTAAACATCGCGGACCGGCTTTCTGGACAGCTTTCACTGTTCCTCGGCGTTCCACGTATCGCGCAGGTTTATCATCGTGGTGGCCAGCAACGGTTGCAAGTCCGCTGGTCAGAAATAAAAGTGTAGGTCCGCGCGTGTTAAAGAGGGAGAGAAAATAAGGGGAGCGAGAGAGCTGGCGGGAAAAGCGAGCACCGTCCCGTGGGAAACGAGTGGCGGGGTAGGAAGGCGGAACCGTGAGCTACGATAAAGGTCAGCCGCGTAACAATGCGAAACTTCAGCATCCGTGTGGAATCGATCCCCGGCCGCTGCGCCCTTCTTCAACAGCGAGCATGGTCGCACAGCCATTTAGCTAACGCCCGTCACCTTGCCACCGAGGAACAAAAGAATTCCTTATTAACCCTTCACTGCATGATTTTCTTCTAATTGGGATGAAAAAAAAAATTGAAAGGAGGTCAGTTTTTGCGCTCCATTTAATGGGAGAATATTAAAAAATAGTGGAACAAAAACGAAACTGAACGAATGTGGTACCTTATGCAATTCGAACATTTTCAGGTATTTCGATCCCAAGTCAATAATGCAATTCAGGTACTTCGAACTCTAATTAACCTGAGGCTTCAGGTACATTGAATCGTCTCACTTCAGTGGCAGAAAGAAAGGAGGAAACAAAAGGCAAATTGTATGATCGACGATACCGGCGACGTAGGTGTCGAGGATCATCGTGCGAACGAGATCGTAGGCGTCGAGATTTCCTACGAGCATCGCGAGAAGGCAGGTGAGTAGGACGGGCAGGTGAAAGAATCAGGCGGAGGGCGAAGAGGGGAATGGCTCTATGGCACGCGTGCGAGGGAAGGCCAACGTGCCGTGGATGAGCAATGAACTTGACCGGGAGTGGGTCAGGGTACATCTTCCTCGGTCTCGATGAGCCTCCTTATTCGCGGCGTCTCGCCGTGATCCTTCGACTGTGACCAATCGCCGATTTCTTTAACGAATCAACCAACGACGAGCTATTACGCCGCGATAAATTCCGTCGTGACCAGCTTCGAATAAACACGCGCGTTTTATCGATATCCATTAATCATGTTCATGACGAGAGTTCACGGACGAAGAAAGTGTGGCGTAAGTGGCACTTCGGAGATACGCACTGTATGCATTTGTCAATTCAACAACGAAGCAGAAATTGTTGTCGCAAGATATCCTGCGACCCGCCATTTACCATAATGCGTACTTCTTTCCCTTCTGCATAATCTCGCCTTAAGGTGCAATACTTCGTTTTAAAAGTCAGATGATCTACCTTGAGGTCCACTGTATAGAATTTGCATCGCATGCATACGAAATTTTTGCGGCTCGCAAAATTCACTTTCTATTAGCAAGTTCTGTCCTTCGTGCAGTGAATTTCACAATTGATCGCTTAAAAATTCTATATATGGAATATCCTGGAAAATATTCTACAACTAAAAAGAAATAATTTTCTGCGGCTACATCCCCATTTGTTTTAATTAAGTAATTTATTTACTAATACCAGTCACTAATACCTGAAAACATTATTTTCTCCTTTTTGTTGCATTTTAATATAAAAGGAATATAAAAGGAGATTCCAGGTTTAACCAATTTTTCGAAACGCAACATCCGATCGAACGTCCCATGAATAATTTCGTGACGCGAGCCCGGCCATTTGAAAAATGTAAACGAGGAGCTGCGGTGAAAGAGAGAAAGATAGAGACGCAAGCTCGGCTTTTTTAAATTATACATGCGCTGTGTCGGGGTGAAAGTTGATTGCCAGAAGCAAACGAACGCTTGCCCTTCAACCACGCGGAATCCGCGAGGTCTTTAAACGTGCCATCTTTTTCAGAGAGCGAACTTTTATCAAATGTTGTTTCGAACAAAGTTTCCATCTTCCTGATATTCTTTTCTGAATTTCAAAAGCTTCTTTCTCCTTTCTATTACTGCTAGAACATGTCTGAAGTGTCGTTAAAGCGAAGCACAACGTCGTCGCGATTTATCACGCGAAGAGGATCGTGTAATTATTTAATAAACGAAGCTAATTATTACCGGCACGTTTTCAAGTGCGACGCGTGCGAGGCGCTTCATTAAAAGAAATTATCGCAGCGTGGATCTAGAGATTCGTCGGTGATCGTGGTTCACGACAGAACAATCAGAGCACCGAGGAGTGCCGTACTCGCCGACGAGCATAATCACAGAGACTGTAACGTAATTGCTCGAGGGAGTTCTGTAATTCTCAGCGAGGGCATTAATATTCCTGTTAATCAACATCCTTCGACCGTTTAGCGGTTCACACGTGTGGATACCTTTCGGCACCTCACATTTACACGTACAGCGACTATATTGTCTTTGAAGATGTATCGATGTTCCGGGCGCATTAGATTAGAGAGTAATTATTATTTTAAACACTATTTGCAGAGCATAAAAAAATTGTTAGCAACGATCTACGATCGATAAAAATAAACATTGATAATTTTAAGTAATAGTTAAATGTGAAATAATTAAGAAAATAAGAAATCGTTAAATGTGAAAACAGCGTTCTTTATAATCTGAAATAATGCACTTTTTGCTGGTTGACACGAATATCGAAGTCGTGGTAGAAAGACAAGATTGAAAGAACCGTGAAACCCGAACGCTTCCGGTGTCACAGAAGATTCTCCGTTCGCCTTGCGTGTCCTAGACCTTGCGCGAGGGTGAAAGCCGAGGTCTCGAGATCGATCTCAGATTTGGGTCCCATCGAGAAAGCATTGAACCGGAGAGTTCGGTGAGAAAGATTGACCAAAGCGCTCGACAAAAAACGTGGTGAAATGAGACCGAATTCCTGAATCAAATTAATGGCGTCTGGAGCCATCGTCGTCTCGTATATATATATATATATATAGTAAAACTTTTTAAAGAATTTTAGTTTCAACTACAATGTTCAAGTGATTTTAAATTCCCGATTAATCTTGTAATTAATACAGACAATTTTTATTATTCATGAAATAAATAAATTGTTATATCGTTCTTTCAAAAAAGTGAATGTTGAGAAATTAATCCTATTTACATAGGTTATCTAACAACTTTTTTCTAACGGTTTTTTAATCAGATCTCATCTGCCAGCTTCGGAATGCACTTTTCAAGAGATCGAATCAATTCGGTCATCGCAAACAAGCTTTCAGAGCAGGAAGAAATATTCCGGCATGTCGGAGACACGAAAAACCTGAACAGGTGATTTTTTAATTTCCGGAGGTTTGCCGTGTCGAGCTCGGCCGACTAAAATTTTCATACACGCCATGATGGAAAGTAACGAGCGGAGCCGGTCGGTCCAGTTTTCACGATTCTACGTGGTAGGATCCGGATCCAGCGAACATGTGCCCGGCTAATCGGTCCCCGTTCCTTTCTACGATGTCATCCTACGTCGTAATCACGATTTTCTAAATTGTTTCGCCCCTCCAACCACGCGCACTCGATCTCTTTTCTTTGTAACCTGAGATCGAGAGAATTAACCAACTATAAGTCCTACTTAAAACGCGAACCGTGGAAATACGAAGAAAAAAACATTCTTAACGCTAACCTTTTGTTTTGTCTTAAAAATAACATTTTTAAAGTAGTCTTATGGTTTATGAAAGAATATATATTTGTTCCTAAAAGCAAGCTGGTCATTTATGAAAATTGGTTACGTTAATGGCACGTTGAAATTTATTCCATGACAAATTGATTATTATTATCTTATCGCCAGTGGTCTCGTTATGTTTTGTTGGAAATGTTGCACTTACTGACCAGGTGAACTAGTGAAATATTCGATCATTGGAAACTCCTGCTTTTGAAAGGCCACAGTGCCTTTAGATCGTGCTGGCGAGACGGTGCTTGTTATTGAATTGGCTATTATGTAATTAATGAAACGGCAAATTCCAGTCAGTGTTACCGGAAATATGGGATTATGCTGTAACAGTCCGACATTTCTCTGGATTAAATGAAACAAGGAAAATGCCGATACTCGTTAATGGTTTTATCGTCATCGTTTAAAAACGTCCGGCTGTCGGAGATAACGTAACGACGTAAAACGTCATGTAGAATTACCTGAAACGAGCGAAAATTCTCAATAACCATTGTTATTATAAACTAGCTGACACGACAGTGATTATTACCCTGTGAATTTTCCTTAAAAATAAAAATTACAAGATACAGAAGCCACATTCATCTCTCCTCATAAGAATTTTACAGAGACAATAATAGTGCAACGTTACTTAGCAATTTCACTATTTTGCATTCTACTAATTTTCATCGCGAACGCATAAAATCCTCGGTCCAGTAATAATTTCTCAGGAAAAATCCAACTCTCGATTAAATTGTTAGCACTTGCATACAATTTCCATCTGATTTATTAATCTGAAAAGCTTTCGCAAGTCTCCGCCACCGTGAATAATCCAAAGCGTCCTTTTACTACTTCCGGCATCCTTCGCCGCCGAGAACGGGAATTAATAAAAGAAACTTTACAGCGTAGTTCGTTAGAAAAATTTCCAACGAATCTGGAAAAATCTGCGGTGCGGAGAACTTCAATCAGGGAGGACTAGCCGCACGTCCGGTTATTGCAAAATCGATAGCGTTCGGTTAGCGTCGGGACGCGCTGTTCGCTCGGAAGAACGAGAAAATCTTCGGAGAAAATCACGGTTGTAGCGGGAAAACCTGATCGAAAAACCAGGTGTAATGGAACCCATAAATCAACCGCGACACTCGAATCACGTGATCCCTCCTTCTGCCACGGTGATCGTGCGAGATCTAAGTTATTTAAAAGTTATCGATCGAGATAAAGGAAATAGTCAATATATACAATATATCTCGAAATGGATGCAGAAACTTTTTCTATCGCACAAAGATCTGTAGTCCAGCGAGGACAGATTAATGCGAGAGATAAAGTATACTTAATTAATTCGAGCATCTTGAAGTAAAGAGATATCGCGGAGGTATCCGTGACGGTGCCAGCGAAAGCGTTAATAAAATATAGCAATTACGAAGTCTGTCAGCGAACGGAACATTGACAGTGAGCCACACTGCCACTTCCTCGTCCTTTGTTTCCTGCGCGCGACCAGTCGATAAATTAGGTCAGATCCTGTCAGGCAAGAAGGTTCGCGACAAAGGATATTGCATGACCATATGTGCGTCATACCGCGTGCTAGAAAGATTACCTTATGTCCTATGCAGTGGTGCACCTAAGATTTAATCTTATGGGGGAACGAGTTCAGCAAAATGTCCTTTCTTTTAGCAAAAATATCTGTCAACGGTAGCCACACATATTTGACATTGAATCTTTGATCCTGACATTGAAGCATTTTTGCCGGGCCACATTAAATGGGGCGCATTAAATAAAATCCATAAAGATGATTATATAAATTAATTTACAGAATAAAATCTGGTTTTCTTTTCTTTTTAAACAGCTCTTCAATTACTTCGGTTATAGTTATATGAATGTCTCTGTGTGTACAACAAAGCCAATCCAATTTATATGTATAGGGAAAATTTGTTGAAAATGTTTAGTTTTACATATAACATACCCAAAAATTATCGAAATAAGAGAGGAAATAGCTATTCTACAGTTTAGCTAATTTTCCAGGGTTTTGTTTCGTTTTTCTTAGAGGGGGGACTTGGTCTCCTGGCTCCCCCAGTGGGTGCGCCACTGGGCCTATGTATACATAGATACTGGTCAACGTGGAGGCGACGAATGAAGTAGAAAAGAAGCAAATAGACGTGAGTCAGCATCCCGTGGGTCCCGAACTCAGGTTCGCGCGGTTTCACTTTCACCGTTCGAAGTATGCGCACTGTATTCCTGAGAGCTGTTCTCTCGACAAACCTCTCCTTCCTTCTTTACGGCGATCCATGAAAGTCGAGCCAGGTTTTAGGTATCGGGGTCGCGGAGAGGATGTGAAACGAACTCCGCCGCATTCCAAATAATTTATGGGCGTCCACATGTCGTTATCATTGCGAAAAATCGAACGGAATCGCTCGTCGCCGACGAATCGCCTGTCTGTACTTTCCGTTTCCCTTATTCCGGGCCAGCGACGGGACATTCGTGAAGTATTAAATCAGAGTAAACCTGATTAACTCTCAACGAAAGATTTTTATATAGCCATACACGTGCGATAACAAATCCTGTTTAATTACACTGTCCAACAACAAAAATGTTTCTATACAACTGTTGGGTGGATCTTGTAGATTTCGAATTGATTCTGAAACTGGCTTGAATTTTTCTCCAACACGCACGCTTTTTGATAAATTTGAATTTGAAAAAAGACGTATTTTTCGACTTTGAACAAATATTGTGATGTTGTCATAGAACAAGATACTGTATTGTTCTTTACAGCAAAAGCTTCTCAAGACTTTCCTGAATCCAGTGATCCAGTGATGACAATTCTCAGGTACAGAACATATTAAAATATTAATTGAGACCCATTTTTCAAAGAACTTCCAGTAGGTAAGGTTTGAAAAGGAGTCTTTTCGGTTGGAAGGAGCGATTGAGGCAGTACAGCAGTTGGATATTAAAAGCTTTGTTTATTTTAAATTTTATCCGTTCTTTTTTTATATTATGAATATAATAACGATTCTTATCACCCTTTGTCGTAAGTACAATTTGTCGGGAACACCGAGAACGCCGACCAAGCCTCGGGACTCGATCTAAACAACATTAATTATAATCGTGATCGTGTGTGTTCGGCTTCGCATATCCGTTTTTCATCTTGTGTGTGTGTGTCTGTTTCTCATTTATTTTTTGTTACATTTCAATTCGCAGTATATCGAGATCGCTCTCGAGGAACTTGGCGCGCGCAGACTTTCATTCGCCAGGCAGCACACACGCGATTCCCTCGTTTCTCGTCCGAGAACTCGCACAAGCAGAGTTTTCAAAATCCTATCGATCAGGATTCACCGCCAATTCGAGGTTTTCTTTTCTATCGAAATTCGTGAATGTTTAAACGTTCCCTTAACGATTAGGAAGTAAACAGACGTGTGCGGAGCGTTGCCTATCGATCCGCCGGCTCTGGGTCACTATTCTTCGGCCACAAAGATATCAATCCACCTTCGGGAGAACACAATGCTTCTTTAAAATCCTATAATCCTCGGACGATCGATGCTTTTCAGTCATTTCTCGGCCCAAATAGACTCACAGTGAAAGATTCCACTTTGTTTCAGAGAAATATACGTCAGAATTTTGGGTCAGAATGGACCCCATATATATAAACCCCAACTCACTCCGATTCAGTGTAATTCAATACCAAAAATAAAAAAATAGAGAAACGAAGAAATCTACAATAATTCTATTAATACTGAAACATTCTCATTAGTAATTCCATTCACTCTATTTTCAATTGCGTAAACCGTGTATCGTTCGACAGGAATGCAGAACAGTGAGAAATTTGATTAACGAAGATTACGTTCAAAGTGTGCTGGCGTCTTCGAGATAGTTCCGCATATTGTCTCGTTCGCTGTTACGCTCGCGTGACTATAAATGCACAAAGCGTGCCGAAGAATACTCATCCAGAGGGCCGACATGAATTCCGGAAAAAATAACATCCTTGTCCTGATTCCATGGAAAATCAAGTACGCCCGGTGACTACAATATCTATATCTCGAGTCCTCTTTCGCCCCGGAAAATTTTCCCGTTCGTTTTCTCGCTTTTCCTCTTAACGACTAAAATAGCTGAATGAAGATTCATATAACACGAAGAAACTGGAGCATGCAGACTCGAAAGTGCGCGTACGAGATTAATGTATGTATGAATTTCTGTGTGGGCGTTATACGTCTCTGCGTGTGTCTGTGTGTGTGTGTTTGTGTGTCACCATTCGCGATCCTGCGTGTCCAGGTTTCGCGCCAGAGAGGCGGCGAGCACATGTTTTTCCCGAAAGTAAAGACCGACCAGTGGCGCACCCGGAGAAGTGGCCAGTGGGCCTTGGGCTCCTCCAAGAAAAAGGAAATAGAATATTGCAAAAATTAGTTAAAATGTAGTCTAAAACCCGGAAATGGGAAGTTCCTTGGGTCCTTTGAAGCGACATTGCCCTTCGCAAAAATGGTTTCCGCGATTTTGTTTAGGAGGATAAATTGGCTATTGTTAACAGATATTTTTGCAACAAAGAGAAAAGGTGATTTTGTTCAACTCGACCAGATTAAATCCTGGGTGCGCCACTGAGACCGACACGACTATTTCACACCGTGCGACTATCAGAAGACATTGGATCCAAGAAAAAGCGATTGCTCGAAATTTCGAAGAACGTAAGTACACGGTTCTCGACGCGGTTGGAAGTACAAAACTTGGAAGAGTAGAAAAACGTACACACGGTAGAAACGTTGTTTGCGAGCGTGGAGCGTTTGTCGATTGCTGCTCGGCTGTTCTACTATAATACTGATACGATTGCACGGGGACTATAACTGCGTTCGTGTCACGTGGCGTTTAAATGATCCTCCCGGCGGATCCTCAGGGAATAGTGCGCGATCGGATGGCGCAATTTGACACGCTGAATTATTATCGATGAAATTCTCTCGCTCGTCTCTTTCAGGCGAATCCTCCAATTTCTCGAAACAACGAGAATCACTCGATTGTACTTCCTCGAGTTGCTCGTAAGACTTTGTAGTCGCGAACATATTTTCTTCCTGATCTTTTAGACTTTGTAGAATTGAAGTCAGAAAAATATTTTATTACTGATCTTTTAGTCTTTTTTAAATTCAAGATTTCTTAATAAATCCTTCGGGAGCCTCAGTAATTTCATTCGTAATTTCTCAAAGTTGTTTATAATTTATAAGACTTTGTAGCCACAAAAATATTTTATTTCCAATCTTCTAGTCTTTTTAAAATTCCATTCGTAAATTTCATTTGTAAATATAAGATAACAACTCCTCCTGAAATCAGCAGGTTAATTTCTTGTAAAATTAGGCGCACCGCGTATAATTTTGCCATCCGATCATGGAACCAGTCACGTTTCGGTAGCGTTGTAAACGACCTGAATGAAGACTATTACGACAAGCCGTTATTGTCGGCGAGAAACTGATGGGAAACGTTATTGTGGTTTTGAACGCCGATTGGAAATGTTACGGTGATTATAGTCACCGAATTGTGGTCGAATAGCGTTTATAGTCACTGTCTAACTTGTTATCGATACAAAATGCATAACAGCGACCAATTACGTCGAATTAACGGTTAATAAGTATTTAATCATTAACTGCAATTAACGATTAATATATATTTATTTATTAATCTCAATTAACGATTGAAGTAGAAATTTATTCATTAATCTTTGATTAAATTTTTGCCCAACTCTGCCGGAAAGTTGAAAGTGACATTCTTGGATGACACTCGATTCGCGTGTACAATTCCAACGAAACGTCACGACTATTCCTTTCAGGGTCACGCCAATAAACATCTAGTTGTTCCATCCCCGCTTCGACTGTGAAAGTCTTGATCCATTTCATAGTCTCGCAACCGACACACGCTCGCGACTAACAGAAATGCGCGACAGGGTCAATCGTGTATGGGTACGATTACTAAATTTTCATATAAAAAATTTTATATATGAAATCAACTGGTAGGATCAACGAAAAACCGCGCTCGAATACGATCAATGTCCCGGAGATTGTCGAGTTAACTCGAACGGCTTATAGTCAGTCGAATCATTCAACGAGTCTGAGCCAGGGATCGAAATGAACTTCCGCTCCTAACCCATTCACTGTCAACTTAGAGATATCTCGTAGATTGCGTTACAATCGATTGCAATTCGTCAAGGAATAAGTTTATTGCCGTTAAATTTTTTTAAATTATTGTAAATGCCATCTCAATACTGAATCTGTAACTTGATATTATTGTATTTTGTGAAATTACATGTTGTGTTTAAGATTTTCCTGGCAGCGAATGAGTTAAACAAATTCTGTGTTCCGAGTATGTGTTAAATGTGTGACATTTATCAAAGTAAAATTCTTCATGAGTTTTTGACAGGCAAAAATTCAAAAAAAATGTCAGGTCGTTATGTACAATTATAAAAAAAGTTATTAGTTTTTAAAAGGTGTAGGAAGGCTAATTTTACCGAGTGTAAATGCATATCAATTAATTTTTCTCGATCCCTGGCCTGAAACACAGACGAAATCCGCGAAGAACTAATGGAACAGTATACCCACACGATGTCCGGCGATAGGAATGCTCCCAGGAATGATTGTATAGAAAAGTATCGACTAGCCGGCCGTGCGATCGTCAACTTTCAGCGAAGAATCATTGCTAGAGCTCGTTAATTGACATCGCGCACTAAGAATGGGGCCGAGCGAATCGAACCCGATAAACTGCCCGGCAAAGATCCTCGACGAATTGCGTCACCGAACCAATATAATCGCACGGCCGGTACCCTAAAACGAGAAGAAAACGATTCGAAGTATCACAAGTTTCTCACTTACTAAGAAAGTTCGTTGACTACATGACAAAAAGAATCGCCACTCTTTCCCTCTTTCTTCCCCCGTCTGTCTGCCGTAGATTGTTTGCCGTAGCGTGCTCATGAATACACCGGGTGATCCTCAACTTCGAACTGCAATCGAGTGCTTCGATACGCGCCAAGTTTGTGGATTCATTTATTCTCCGAAATTTTTCATCTTATTCCCGGTCGTTGATTGTTTCCGAATAAATTGTAAACTGAAAAATACAGTGGAAAACAGAAAAATACTTTCTTAATTATATTATTTTTTGATTATTTTTCTAATGTTATTCGTCTACTCGCTTTAGTATCGACCCATAAAAACCACAGTAAAAGTAAAATCAAAACGTTGAAATTAATGTGGCATAATGCAAGTGTTTTTTGTATCTATTATTAACAACTCTCCGATTAATACAATGAAATATTTAAGCTAGTGGATAGAAAAATAAAGTTCGAATGGAATGCTTATAGTCCTGGGTGAAAATTGACCCAACGCATACAGACAAAGGTTCAAGAATCACCCGGTGTTTGGCTCGTGTGTTAGGCCCAGAAACGACGATGAGGTGAACGAATAGTTTCGACTATATTTGACCCTCGATGCACGACCGCCGAGGACTTCCGGTACTGTCTGCCACCGACTATCCGCGAAATTATAGCAAAGCCACTTTTATGTAAGCTCTTACGATACCGTCGCACGCTCGCCAGTGTCGCATTTCACGATCCGACGACTTCGCAGACGGCCAGTTCCATTATCTAACGGCGGACGTAAATAGAGTAACAGGTAACAAATTGCTGGAACTAGCAATAATTAGATCGCGGACGTCCATAGAATCCGTAACCCGTCGAATCCGTCGATAACACGAGAACCTACGCGTTAAATGATGATCTAATTTTCGTCGAGAAACCCGCCTCGCGTTTCCCTTTAAATAAATAAATCGATGGAAATGGTCGGTTCGCGTGCGACAAACCAACAGTCGAAAAGTAGGATAAAAAAACGAAGATTAATTCTCCGTTCAGCTTCGAAGGGTCAAATATTGCTTGGAACGATGCAAATGGGTTCCGCCGTTAAAGTTTCATGGATGACAGGGGACGACAGCGCGATACTGTCCTCCAGACGCCATTTTCAATCACCCGGAGACCCGAGGGATCGAGTTACTTTAAGAGAAATCGATAAATAGTAGACAAGTTACGAGTAAAAAATCGAAGATATACTTCATGGAGAAGTGGATATCTGGGTGGTTGGAATTTTTCGAACAATCTGTACCGGGTGTGTCCCATTTTCACCGATATCCGTAAAGTCACGTTCAACGTAAACATCCCCGAAGCGACAATAGTCGTTGAACATCGTTCTACGGAATTTTATGATAAAAAATATGATTGTTTGAAAAGGGGTTCGCCGAAAATATTATCGTTCTTTCTGTAGGGAGATTTTGAATCCTGAAAAAAATTAGTTCTCGCGAAAATGGAACGGTCTGTAGGATCGAATGGGTCCTTCTAATGGATCCGGATGGATCCTAAAAAAGAGAGGATCGACGGCGAGAGACTGGAGAGAAAAAAAGGCGACGTTCGAAGTTTTCGTGTTCTCGTAATAAGCGGATAAATGGATCGGGCGATGTCTCTCTTTTTCTCTCTCTCTCCTTCCTCGTGTTCAGCTTTCTCATCGGCCGGCACGAACCGTAAAATCGCGGTTAGGATTAATTAATTCCGCGCGTTACCTCCCTCCTCGAGCATGCGTGCCAGTATTTCTCGTAATATTCCATGTAACGGGTCGTACGATCGATTAAAAACCGAACGGGCCGCGAGACTCCCCCGAAACTGGCTCGTCGGACTCGTTCCTCCATCTGTCGCCATTTACTTCGCTTCTACCCTAAAATGAAAAATATGAGCAATGGACAATGAATTCATAAACAATTTCATATGCATACAATTGAAAAAAATATAGCAAACGGATTATGGATATATAGATGATGGAAATAAATTCTAGATCGGAAGAGATGTATAATTTTCGATTTAAACAAAGCTCCGAGCGCAAAGGGTTAATTGGAAAACTGCGATTCGTTAAAAGAAAAGGTTCTTCCAGCGAGGCGTTTTTTCAGTAAACTGAGGAGGAACATCGTCTCCGCGGCGGGGCATAACGAACCGGAAGCGGCAATGAAATATATGCGGAAGCCGGAGGAGCGTTGTTTTCATGAGAACGACAAATTGCACAATCGCGTAGGAGGAAAAACCACGGGAGAGAAAGAAAATGGCGGCGGAGCGTAATGTTCGCGACGAAGAAAGTTACGGGGGTCGGGGCCCGGCTTGTTATTCAATCGACGACCGAGCCAGAACCATCGTCCTGGGAACAACAATGACTATTATTCTTATAAAAATAGTAATGCCACCGGTCGGAGAAAACTTTTACCTTCCACCGACGATCATTTTTCTCCTCTGTGTTCTTTTTCTTTTTTATCGGAACGGGGACTGCGCAGGACGATTCTGGAACAGCACGAAAAATTTCGGTATCCTAGAATTCGTGGACTGTACAGTTCTGCGACGCTGATTCAGAATCGTCCCGCGTGCGATATACTTTCAGCAAACGTTAATCGTTTCGTTATTGATTCGAGAAGACTTGGGGAATCTGATATGTTCCTTTGTTACTCTGAAAATACTCGTCCTATCGATCCAGAAGATCTACATATACGTTTTTCTTTTTTTCTAACAGACACTGGATAACTGTTTCTTTTTATCTCGATCAACACTTGTAAATAACTAAATTGATACTTTCGACGCACAGATTCGATCCTATGTTACTAAGCAGTTTTGCAAATTATTATCTGTAAATGATCTTAAACTAGCTTAGTTAGTAACATAGGATCGAATCTGTGCGCCGAAAATATCAATTTAGTTAGACACTGGATACATCGGTGTCACTGACGATACTTTCAACGAATCTGCAATCTCCCTGTGCAAATGTTCATTTGAAAAAAAAGAAATGAAGAATAAGATTGTTCTTCGAAACGGTAAGGGCTCAATTCGTTATCGATGGCCTACATTTGAATACAATTACTACACCGAGCCCGGCTATCGATTGTAGTCACTCTCTCGTGACCTATTATCGACAGAACTTACTCCGCAGTGACCTATTATCGATTATAATCACGATATAGTGTCCTTTGCATACAATAATACTTATACTCGATCCGCAGATCAAAACGAGGCCGCGATACAGTGGTCCATTCTTGATAATACTCACAGTCGGAGGAACTATTTATCGGCTGTAGTTACTGTCTAGTGAAAGCCTTATCGACACAAGATACTCCATAGTAGCCTGTTATCAATAGCAAAATTATATTAACGCTATCGACGCACTGCGGCCTCATAATAATTAAATAATTAAATAACAATCAATCGAACCGGTGTGCAAATAACATTAATGTATTCGTTATTAACAACTCTACTATCGATAGAAGGAAATATTTAGCCAGATATCGGTTATAATCATTATTTATCAATTCTAGCCCCAGTATTTTAGTCTATTATCAATAATAGCGACTGCATCGAGAAAACAAATCAAAAATTGTATCTAGAATCAGGTAGATCCATTTTTAAAAAAATGGTAAAAGTGTGTGGAATGTTTCTAAGGGAGATATTCGATTGTTGAGACTGTTGTCAGTGATCCAACGTAGTCGAATAACGATAGCGTACCTTCCACACGGAGACAACCGCTTCGATCCATGCTCGAGGAGATCACCTAACGCACGAAGGTGTGCGTTGGAACGAATAATTCGATAATATTAAACACTATTAAAGAGAATAACGTCGAGAGAATCCCGACGGTAAGACTACTATTTCGTTTCAGGAACGACGAAGAATTTCGGCGCTGTCTTTCTCAAGCACCTGTGTCTCGATTTCTCTAAATCTCGTGATTCGAAAGATCGCGTTTAAAGTACTCCCTCGTTATACGCTAGTCGCGGGAGCCCGGCGAGTTTCGTATATCGAGGGATCCTACGCGTTTCTTCTCTTATCCGATTGATATCCCTCGATTATTTATAACTAGACGAGGTAACCGTACGGGCAACAAGTAACGAGGGAATACTGTACAATGATCAGCGTAGAAACGATTTTTAGATACAATAGTTCAAAAAAACGCGCGAGTTCAATCCGTTGAACTGCTACGCGAACAATAGCTTCGAAACTTTTAAACTGACGAGTTACATTTCTTTTTTTTCATCCAGATAGGTCTGTGTTTTTCATAGAAGATTTGTTAGTTGTTCATCATGAATGAAATAAATAAAAAATTGTAAAATTACAGACACCCGAGGATGTAAAAAAGAGAAAGAAATATTTTCTACGTAACTATATCCTATAACTCCTATCTCCAGTAGATCTCGATGCATTGCGTTCGTCAAGCTTACGTGTCGAAAGGGGTTGAAACGAACATGGAGAAATGAAGAATAATTAATCGGGCAGTGAACATATATCGAGACAACTTCCGGAATTAATGGATTTCGTTCGTCGCTCCTAAAATAATGGCAACGCGCTAAGCGAATTCGCGACACTGCCACAAAACAACACTGTCCTTTACATTATTTTCTTTCTCCTCCTTTGTAGCTCATTCTCTCCGGTAACGATTTGCTCTCACTCTCTCTCAGCAGCTATGTATATCTACGACACCGATGGACGAAACGAATCGGCGAGGACGACCCTTGGCCGGGGATCATTCTCGCGTTTTGTTCGAATACAACGTTTCCCTCCTCCGTAAGGTCGCGCTCCGAGGGAGAACGCTGTACCCTGCGTGCCATTTCTTCATCGACGACACGGTCAGCTAACGCACTGGCTATCGAAACGGAAAAAGAAACGCATGTTCCTCGCTCGGTCAACGTTCCTTCTTATCTTGTTTCGCAATTTCTCTTTTGATATGCTCGAAACGCGACCACCCGCTTGCGTGGGATACTTTCAAGAGCTTCTACTCTTTCATCCTTCGACTACCTATCGGCCCTAACGACACAGTTATCGACAGCTTTTTGATGTCAACAGCAAAATATTGATTCATCGAGAAAATATCAAGGGAAATGTGTTCACCCTCGGATAGTTGACGTTCGAGAAACAATTTGACGATCAATTAAACAGCTATCGGTTGAAATTATTCACTACAAGATGAATAATTAAGAGGATGGATAGCTGGGTCAAGATAGACCAAGTCATCGCCGTCCAAGGGTTAACAGTAAACCTATGAAATAATTAAAGGTGGCAGCGAGAAGATTGAATATTAATTTCTTCCAATTATCGAACCCGTAGATAGAAAAATATTCGATCTTGATAATTTTGTATTATTTAAAAATGTATGTTTCTTTTTAAAGAACTACACCAGTAAGATATCGATAACTGCTGAGACCATTTCTATTACTGGCTGGTCGAGAGGGATGTCAAACATGTGCTCGTTGCTCAAACAAATTATTAATCGTTTATTTGTCTTCCTCGCAACGTCTTCCTCGTGTTTGTTTTCTCTTCGCGCGAACGGTTTTATCGCCTCCAGGAATAAGGCGTTCTCTGTTTGAGGAAAACTTGAAAAAATAAATGGACGAGCCGTGAGGATTTTAAAGAACCTATATATATATAATATATAACATTTCTGTGATAACATTTCGAACGAGATGCTATATATTTGAAAGGTTAACGTTTTTTTAATTAATTTGCCTGCCCTCTCGACCGTCTATTACACATCATTCTGTTCCACGCGACTACGCTCGACGATTGTTACCACAAAAAGAAACTATCTAGACGAAAAACACTGTCTCGAGTCTCGATGTAGTTCCTCCGAGCTACTGAACAGAAAACCTAGCAACAATGTGCGTGGTATGCCTCGGAAACACCTCCAACCAATCTACTTTCGATCATTCCCATGAAACGCAAAGAAATATTTATTATTGAACATCGTTCGGCGATTAAACCATCGGTAAGATCATATCAACGAGTTTTCTACCACCGTTTATTCCGGAAACAGTCTTCGCAATCTTAACATTTGAAATACAACTCGATATATAAAATGTTTAAACACTTAATAAGAAGTCTCATCGGTTACTCGACGTAGTACGGTATAAAAATGTAAACGAAAGAAATCCATTTCAGTCACTTTGCCTGTGAACCAACTTCGACTCATACTTTTAAGAAAATATCAAAATCCAGCTGTAACAAAGAAAGATGGCCAATTAAGAGTTCATAGCGACTTGATTTGCTTTGTGCGAAGAAGAGAATATCGGCAATATTCTACGAAATATGGAATAAAACGTGACGCCGGTAGCAAACTCGTTGCAAAACGTTCGCATTCGGAAGAACCGGTCTCGTTTCACAGAAACCATCCCGCGACAGTCGCTTCGAGGACATACCACGCGTGGTGTTCGTGTTCGATCGACGAGAGTGGAAACTATGATCTCAGACATTCTCGCTAGCCTAGATATCTACTAGTGAAAACGTAGTGTTTCTCAGTCAATGTCGATCACATCCGAATTCTCGGCCGATTCCTTCCGGTGGCGTTTCCGGCGCATCAGGACCGTCCTCAGGATGCTAGGTGATCGTAGACCCGCGACTTCCGGCCGCGGGGCATGCTGCTACGCGGCCTTGTGCCTCTTTCTTTGCTCCCGCCTTGACAAACTCGATGTACCTTGAAGCCCCGAGGTGCCAGCCCTCTCGCAGTCCGCTGTCGGTAAAGGTTTCAATTCCCTGCAAAAGAGAAACACCTTGAATGTCTCGTTTCGAGTGGAAACATAGCATATCTACATCAAGAATTAGTAAAAGTGAATCGTAGGAGAAATGTAACTCTTCGTAGACGACTATCTGGGCCTGGAGACCTTACCTAGAAACTCTTGGAGAAATTACAGCGATGCGTTACATTTCTCCTACACGCTGTGTAAATGTTAACATCGAAGAACATAGGATAAGCAAATCGTGTTGGTTTCGTTTGAAACACTAAATTGTTTAGTACGAGTACACATTCAGATTTCAGTTAGACACTTAGAAAGTATGCAGTGGAAGTTCAGATTAGTGCAACTGTTAGGTCTCTCTTATCTATTTATCAGTAACACTCTTATTAATTGCGTTAAATCTCTGGCTCGATTGCACTAGTCCATACTTTACCTTCGTTGGATAAATCGGTTATCAAAATAGTGTGTTCTTAAAAGCTAGATAACAGTGTCGACGTTGAAACATGTAAACGACGAACGGCATTCATACATTGTTAACAGATGCTCGTTTCGAAATGACAGAAAAGAATGTTGTAAACAATAGGAAACGATGTGCTGTAGTGGTAATAGTGTTTCTCTAAGTAACGTGTTCTTCGTGTGTCGACGGTTAAGACATCTAGGAACCGTGAAACTTGTTTTTCACATTCTCAAAAAAGTAATCGGCAACAGTTCGTGTTGACAGTATCTCTCACGTTTTCAGTCTTACCCGGATTCGAGCGGACGTTTGGATTACGGTTCTCCTCAAAATTTGTGTTTAATGTACTCCAAATCACTGGATCAAATAAAATTCGGAGATTGAATACGTGGACAGGACACTCCGATGAGGTAAGAGTACAATTGTTTTATTGCTTGCGAGCGTTCTTTAAATTACTCAATGATTCAAGAATAATTACAGAGGTACTCTGGTCTTCAATTAATTTACGATTCTTCAGATTGTAAATCAATGTTCTTTGGATTGTAATCTTCTTTAGATTGCAATTTAATGTACATATTACAAAGAAAATTGGCTACAAATTTGGACAGACACGTTCTCGTTAATTCTACGTATAAATTAAATAACATAACCAGAATACCATCTTGAAAGAAAATTTCAATCGATGATTCGAGGATAATTGAAAGAACGTTTCAAGAGAGACAGAGTGAAAGAGTCCCAGGAGTATTGGATGCAAAATCTGAGGAACGATTGGCTACCTGTAATTGAGTAGCTCCTCGTCGTCGGGCACTCGGGATATCAGATCGAGGACCTCGTTGTTTGGGACCGAGTGAGGCCGGATCACCTTCCTGAAGAATTTATTGATGCCCCAGGCCAAGATAAGGTATCTGACCGGGATGAAATAGAGAACAACGGCGCCGAGGATCACCAGCATTATGGCCACGTAACTTAGATAGGGGACAGTGAAATTGAAGAGATTCTTCACCCTCTCGCATAAGCTGGCTATGTAGCCGATCGAGTTCTGTACGGTTTGAGTCACCTCCTGGATCGCCTGCAGTCGCTCCTTCAGACTTTTCTTCTCTTCCTACAACATGTATTATATAGCTTCCCTCGTAACAAAATTTTACTTTAGATAAAAATGTGGAGACCACTCACTTTGTCCTTGTCATCGTCGTCGTCATCGTCGTCGCCAGGTGTGGTTGGACCATCGTCACCCTCGTCGTGGAAATGGGAGCTGTTGTGATGAGTTAGGGGTGTGCCAGTGATCACTGCAACCTGTCCGGAAATCCATTGATTCAGCCCACTCCCATCGCCGTTAAGCTGGCAGAGTAGCGAAGAAGGTGGACATGCGATGATGCAGGAAAAGGTCGTCGAGCATTATGCTTATACAGGATGAACCATTACAATGAGAACATGTAATCATCTAAGTACTATACTCTAAATGTCTGTTAAGGTCAGAGTTCAGCCTCTCCGGAGAAAAACAAAGGGAAGATTGGTCTCGAAATCATTTCCTCTAGAAGAACTGAAAGATCAAAGCTCTTTAGAGAAATGCAGAGGAAGATTGTACGATTAAATCTGAAAATATACAAACAGCCTTGACATTTCAAAAGAAAAAAGAAATGGTGCCAGAGTACTGTTAAAAATGATTACGTGTGTTCCCATAGAAATGGTGGACTGCTTACAAACTACTTTTAAAAAGTCTCGGCACACTCGATCGGACAATAAGTTGAAGAAATAGTGAACGTAAGTTTCTTTGAGACATTTGTAAAATTATTTAAAGCCTTCAACTTTTGTACGACAGAGTAGAGGAACTTCGGTGAATCTGTGGTGTTAATTAAGCATTGTTGAGCGTTAAGCGTATCGGTAGATGTAAAAAGTATTTAGTGTTTAAACGTATGGTAGAATATTCATGCTATTTACACGGCTCTGCTACTGTCATCTCACTTCTCTGAATAGATAGACTAATTTCTATCGGCTAATAGCAATCGGTTTAACAAATGGGCTTTTCTACCTTGTCGAGAAATGTACAAAAGTTTCCTGTCTGGAAGCTGGCCACTACATATAGGTAATCGTGTGTCCGAATTCATTAATTGATTAAACACGACGGGTCTTATTGGGATATAATTCGGTACAGGCATTTTAATCGAGGATAGACTAATATACGGGTTCGTAAGAATTACTGAATACAAGAAAACTTCAGATTATACGTAAAAAAGAAAGTACAATACAGTGTGTGTGGAAGAGATTTAATCTGTGTAGGTAAAGATATTTCAGAGATAATTGTGATTATTAATCGAATCTACTTACCAAGTAATACTTCAGAAGTATAAGTAACGCTGCGCCGGGGATCATGTAAGGCTCGAAGTAGTAACAGCCGAAAATGAAGATGACCAACGCGATGATGCTTCTCATTTTACTTTCCCACTCCCAGCAGCTCCTGAATGGCATCATCGAATACAAAATAAGCAGTGGCTTCACAACGCATTAAAATGCATAATTTACTACTCTAACACACTGTCGATGCAGCGTGCAGTTGGCAATCTTTGATTTATCGTTCTGTTTGCCATAACTGAATTGCGGATTTTATGCAATTACAACAAAACTGGTCACGTACAGTTTAAAGCAGTGGAAAATGTTAACCCTCATACGTTCCTCAGGGTGAAAATTCACCCATTTACTATTTTTACATACTATACAATGATTTTTATCTGTATTTCATGAAGCAAAGTTTATTCGTTTAAAGTGTGAAGCAAAACTGGATGAGAAAGTATCATAGAATCTTTTATGCAATTATTTCTGAGGAAAGTATGAGGGTTAAAAATATACAAGAAATATGCTACGCACTGAACGTATTTTCCGATGTCGATGAAGTAGATGATGACGGCCTTCAGCCTGAGGACATTTCGCAGGAAGACCTGTCTCTTGAACTTGATCTCCGGCTCCATGTACTTCTTCTCCTTCGGATTCAAAGTCCTCGCACAGGCCCTGATTATGTTCCAGATGACAGTCATCTCTAGCAGAATCTGCGGCGAGTTTCCCTTCGCTCGACCTCGAAGCTTCTTGTCCTTCAACGCGTACCACCTCTTCTCACCGTTCCGGATTCTCAGCAGCGGTATGGCGACCTTCCCAAGGAACTCTACTTTGTGATCCCTGTCCTCGTCGTACACCGTCACCTCGAGCACCGAGTTAATGTCCTTCACATTGCTGAAAACGTGTGGACACTTTCAAACATCTGTGTGCCAACATCTTTAGCTCGGTCAAGTAAATAGGACAAAGTTATTCAAGGTTGTACAGGGATAACCATCTCCAAACACTACATGTATAGATATGTATACAATGTTTCTATCAAGTACTACAGTCACTTACAAGGTGAAGATCTTCTGCCAGTTCGGCGCCAGAGTTTTATACTCCGTTTGAGTCTGCAGTCTGGCGTTAACCAACTCGAGGACGCAGAAGGGATCGCTTTTCCCACCTAAATCGGCTGCCGCGAGACCTTGAGCCCTGAATACCTGCGCACCAATGGAAATACGTTCAGCCCTTCACCTTATTTTTATTCTTCTATATCGGCCGTTCGCATCGAAACGACTTTTCTGTCGTTCATTCTTTTGTAAAAGATTGTAAGCATCAATGAAAAGAATAAGCACCTTCACGGTCAGATGTCCAACGTCCCGTACCCTCTGCAAGGTGTTCATAATCGAATATCTATGGTACAATTGCTCTCGTTCTCGAGGGGTGTCCTCGTGTGCAGCTAGGTCACTTATGGTCTCGCTGGCTGTAGTTCCACTGATGGTCAACAAGAGGAAAACATTTCCAGAGCCATCCTCGAGGTCCCGCCATAAGCGATGAGTGGTCTCGCGTTCGAGTGTCGCCAAATCGATCACCGTTCTACCCATTAAGTCGTCCTGGTGGCTTTTGTCGCGATCCCAGATGGTGACCTCCAATTCCTGACCTAGGTACGGGTCCTCGTATAGGTGAAGGTCGAACTGCTCCAGCCAAACCGGGTTCAAGGTCTTGTGCACCACTTTCGACTTGTATTTCTCGGTTCCTAGTCTGCGCGGAGAGAGAAGAAATAAATTTAACTGGACATTTTATTCGGGACAATGTATATCGCAGGGGATCGATTGTCGCACGTTAGACACGTGACAAATATATTAATTAATGTATTTGTTATTAATAACTCTACGATCGATATAAGAAAATAGTTATTAGACAGTGGTAAATGCTTTCGCAACACGTCCAAGTGTTCATTGGATGGTATTTCCTCGTGATCGACACGGTCACTTCTTTTCGCAATGGCGCCTGGGGGATGGAACAAGGAATGTAGCGAATTAATAAGAATAGGATTGTAGTTGTTTAAAAGGACAGACACGAGAATAAGAGGACAGACAGATCGATCCGTTAGTGAATAATTCCGTACCGAAACTTGACGTACGGATCCGATAGACCATCTATATCCATCGGCAGCAGGTTCTTCGCTTCCACGAGAACAATCGTCACAACGGAGCTCCATATCTGTGACTTCAGCCGTCTATTTACGTCCGCCAATCGATTTGTCCTCTGAAAGTACTGTAACATAAAAATAAAACCCGTTAAATTTGGACTCGAACTGGTGGAATAGGTTAGGGGGCTGGAACTGACATCTCGAAATGTCTTTTCATGGTGAAGATATATGTATGTTGCCACGCATGACCGACCATCAAAGCAATTTTTAAGAGATCATTTTGCTCGGACGACTCGTTGAATTTCCTTTCCGAGCTACCTCGAGAATGCTAATAGTATGTCGATCAGAAAATACTGCGGATTTTTTGTCACAAAAATTACATTGCTAAGCAGTCAACAGTTAAAAATCATTTTTCATACTGGGGTAATAATTTGATCACTGTAGAAACCTATCAATTTGTGCCCCCGGGGAATACGAATCATAAAAAACGATCCATAAACATTTATGGTAAATCTCTCTACCCTATGAATATCCTCCATCTTCTCCTTAACGTTGTCCTTGAATTTATCGAACAGATCCTGATGCCTGGTGTCCTTCATCTCCAGAACGCCATTCTCCTTCGCCATATTGTTTTCCTCCTTTTGCGAGGAGCTCTCCGATCTCTTCAGTTTCGTGATTAGATGGACAGCATCGAAGCCTGACTTGATCGAACTCGTTGTCCTCCCTTTCCTCAAGTTCTCCACTCTGCTGTCAATCTTCGGCTCCTCGTGTTCATTTTCAGCCGCCGTGAACTTGATATCGTAACTCGGCTCGATCTTGGATCTTTCAGTCTTCTCTTTCGTACCAGCGAGCCGTCGATCAGGAAGTTTCGGAAGGCTGTCATGTTTGCAATGTTCTGCGATCCAGGACTCGATCGGCAAAAGCCAGGGATGCTTCTCCACCTTATCTTCAAGGATTCTCTCGACGTGATCCTCCAGCATCCTCTCCACGGAGCCCATCTTCCGCTCCAGAGAGGACTTCAGAGTTCCGATCTTCTCTTTGAACTTCGGCTTCTCTGGAGCCTCCGTCTTCAAACTCTTCGTCTCTTCAAGATCCTTCGCAGGAAGGTTCTCCAAGGAGCTCCACCTCCTAGAAGACAGATCCGTGTCCTTCGGTCGATCAATCATCTTTTCTCTCTGAGCCTCTTTCACGTCCACGGACAAAGTGCTTCTGCAATCTTCTTCTTTCATTTTCTCATCTGTGTCCTCCTCCAACAACTTCTTCGAGCTATCTCGATCGATCACTACGCTATCGATCTTATCACGGTCCTCTACTTTCGCCTTTGATCTCGTTACCACAATACTCGATTGAATCTCTTCGATGCTTTCTTCACTGATCCTGCTAAAGGAGCCCACGTCCAAGCTCGAGGATCCACAGTCCTCTAGATCGAATCGCATGTCCTTGATCGCCTTACGGAAAATCGCGTCCGCTTCGACAGTCTTCGGATCAACGACGTCCTCGGATTGTTTCTTTGACGCGCTGTCTTCCAATTTATTAGGCTTGAATCGCTCACGCTGCGACTCCCAGAATTTCTCCCAGGACTTCGACTTGTTCTCCGAGGTTGCGTCGGCGGTGATCGATTCGAACGATCGGTAGGATCTCGAATGACTTTCTAGTTCGACCGAAGGCTCACTGGCGATTATGTCACTGACCTTGCCGCGCTTATGGAACAAACGCCGAGCTGGTTTCTGGATCTCTATGGGCTCAGGATCGATTTTCGGCTCGATCGGATTTGTTGGATCGAGAGAACGATTCTCGGATTGCTCTTTAACTTCTGGATCGTTGATCTCCACGACATCGTTTAACGTTTTTTCGTCCAGTGTCACTGAATCCTTGGACGTCGGCGATTTGATGTTTCCTTGAAACCCACTCATTGTCAGTTGATCAGAAACTTGAAATCAAGGCACTGTGTTTTCATCGTCGACTTGCTTCAAGCAACACCTGCTCCCCACCTCGATCGCTGTGTTGCGCAAGCTGTAAGTGGCTTCTTCCGGGACAGAATGGCGACCCGCTCGGTTAGGATGATACGCGGTTCCATGACTGCGTGGTTTCTTTTCGACGGAGACAATAACCGATGAACAAATTATCTCTCACGTTAGACATATATAGACGACACTATTTTACCAAGTTTTTATTTTTCGAAAGAAAATTCAAACCAGCCTCTGATTCGCCAGTCAACTATTCTGTGTATTATCAAATATTTTTTAATCACTTTTTTCCACATGTACACTAACGTCTCTCTCCTTCTTTTATATTCCAGTTTGTTTTTAATATAAACAGTAGCACATTATAAATAAATTTAAAAATGTGAATTCGTCACGTGCTTAAAAAAAATTGCAAAATTTAATTCTATTCGTCTCTGGAATTTCTACCGTTTCCTATGCACTTTTTCGTGTTTATTCGCCACATTTAATTCGCGGACGCGGTCCGAAATCGCGGAATTGGCCGCGATCTTGGCGCCGATCCAGACCGTGAAAGAAATCACCTACAAAGCACGTCGACAAAGCACACCAGTTCGCGGTTATGCACAAATTAACCGGCCACTTAACAGTCGTGAGTCATCGTAACATTACATATCGCACACGTGCTCGAGACGGACTTCGGTCAGTTTTCCTATTTTCCTCGTCCTTGACTTTTCCCCCGCGACACGCGGAACGAAAAAACTTGCTGTGAGTCAGAAAACTATTTATGTATTTTTCGAGATGGATCGCAAGAAACTCGAATTTTTCGTACGGATATCATTGGGACGTTTTTATTTAGTAGCGAGACCGATCCGATCGAAAGAAATGCTTTGCAAATGTGAAAAGAGATTCAGAAAATATATAATATACATTTTATAAATTTTTTCAATTATTTTATCGATTTTATCAATTACTATTAATGGCTGAAACACCAGCCAAACAATGGATAAAGATTGTAATTACAAATTCCACCCCTGCCAAGAATTAATACCGACTCTCCTGTATCCCATTATTCACACACAATTCGCTATTCATTAAGACTGCGTCCATGAAGCGATTCTCCAATTTCCCGCTTTAATTTTTTCACTGAAGACCTAATTCGTAATTTTTATTTCCTCACGCAACCGTCCGGGTTTCCTATTTCTTTAGTAATCTTCTCGAGTTTCGTAAGCATTTCCTGTTTCTGAATTTTATCCTCGTTCGCTCTAATACAACTAAAGGAATGTTACCATTAATTTAATTGAAATTTTTTCTGAATTTTTTTCAGCGTTCGTATAGATTCTATGCATTTTACTAACTGGGGAAAAGTCACGTGGAGTAAGAAAATCGTCGAACAATAGGACATTCCCGATGTCGTAAACGCAAGTGCTTGTTTTACGATCTAGAGATGATTCTTCGACTGATCTGGATCGCGTGATATTTACGTTCTCAATCCCTCCTCATTGGCAGCTGCGAAGCTGCTATTATAGAGTTGCACAACGGTACACAATTTTGCATTTACGATGCAGATCTTTTATGGATTTGTACCGAACACCGTCAGACAGTTTCTTTAAGCAACCTGGTAAACCACTGTTTTTATGTTCATTAAAATGTTTAATGCTGTGAACGAATGCATACTTTTTCTCGTTATCATACGAGGTTCTAATTTCCATAATTATCCGTTTCCTGGATATCGAATATTCAGTACAATGAGTTCGTATTTTTTTCCAGCGCAAAGCTTAAGGCAACACTGTTATTTATTTACTTGTAGTTTAAGTGCGCCGCTGTGAACGTTTAAGACAAATTGACTCGTTTAGGCGGTTGCTATGTGTACGATATCGCAATCATTGACACAGATGACAAGTGTGCTCACTGGAGACAATTGTCGTTACGTGAACGAATGAAACTATGTGAATTACACTTATTACACCTTCATTGTTGATATCAAAATAATGTTTGTCGACGAGGCGAATCGTTCGGAGAAGATTATCCGGATGATTAGGATTCAGCGAGACTCGAGATTTCTTGCCTTTAAATGTCTATTTTTCTGTGAATTGTCAAACGTGATTTAATGAATTCTTGAAGCTATTGAGCCAGACTATTTTTCTTCATTAAACATCCTCGTATTCGAAGATTCGATTAAGCTTGGAATGCTGAAATTGTTTCGTATCACTGAACAATTTCAATGAGTTTGCAATGTCTCGAAAAGTTTCAGAGGTGATTCGTTTAATATTGAATTTAAAGTTTTCAGTACTTCATTTCCTCGACGTTCGATAAATTCAGATTCGCTGATTATTTGGTCAAAACAGCGGAAAGATATCGCACATTATCGTTAAAGATGTAATTCAATGACTAAGCCGTGGACATTCGTACCAGTACTATCATCTAAATTACACAGGAAGTGAGAAAGAAACCTTTATTTATTCTATTAATCGTTCGAAGATAAAACGAAGCCACGCGGGAACGTGATTAATCTAGCTAACTTGTTTGTGGGGACTGTAATTTACCGTGTAAAGGAAATTTAATCAGTTTAATGAAGTTTCATGGTGTTCGTGTAGTCAACAGAATTCCTGCGTCAACGTTCCATAAAATATGAATTTATTTCTTCGCATTAAACGACATTCACGAATGCGGTAGAATATTTTGTAAAAACCAAGACACCGATATGGAAAATATCAAGACTTAAAAATCCACTCCAGTCTGGGTTCAATTTTAGATAATATTGAAACTCTTAAGATAACAGCGTTACCGAACGAACAGTTTCTATTTCGAACGCAGAATATACATTCAAAAGTCGAGGCAATAATATAAACAATATTCTATTAATGTGCCACGATAAATTCTGCCTCGCAGTTCGCTGAAGTTAGGGTAAAAGTAAAAGTTGTTTCAGAGAAATGGCAAAGCGACACCGACCGAACACTGAATAAACAGGTGTCGTTTCGAAGGTAGCATATTTTCCAGAAAATCGAAACAATACATACAAAGTTTTTCTAAAATATAACGATAAAATTTCCTCCACTTTTCGCTGATATTTCGATCAAACTGGAGCGACTCTGAATAAACAAGTGCCGTTTCGAAGGTAGCATATTTTCCAAAAAAGCGAAACAATACATGCAATGTTTTTCTAAAATATCACGATAAAATTTCCTCCACTTTTGATTGAGATTTCGATCAAATTGGAGCGACTCTGAATGAACAGCTATCGTTTCGAAGGTAGAATATACTCCAGAAAATAGAGACAATACATAAAATATGTTTCTATAATATCAAGATAAAATTTACTCCACTTTTGACTGAGATTTCGATAAAATTGAAGCTTTAAAGAACCAGCGAGTGCAACGCAACACTGAACAAACACTGAACGAACAGGTCCCGTTCGGAAGGTATATTCGCCAGCTTGTCGCGAACAATTCCGCGGCAATTAACACGCGTCACCGATAAAAAACGCAGTAGAAATCAGTGAGAAAAAAAAGAGAGACCGTGCTTGTTCGACGATCGCCGGTGACTGGTTAACGATATGTATAAACGAGACCGTCAAGCCTGTGGTTCCCTCTCCGTTCGCAGCGAGGTAAACATTGTGATATCGTGGCTTATGGTTACGGTGTATTATGCCCGGCCGCGTAACGCTGACGTACAGTGCTCTGGATTGAAGAATCCACTCGCTGACAGTCCGCTGTGACAGATACAGTGGTCTCCCAGCCACCGAGAGATTCGAACTTGTCCCAGAGAGTTAATAAATAAAAATCGAAATACTCATGTGGACTTCTCAAATAATTATTTGAACGATTTTTAACGACCTGAAGATAAAATCTTATCCTTAGCCTTGAAAGATAAGAACGGTTCACGCAAAAAGTCACTTAGCAATGTTTAACTAATTTGTTTACTTAGTAAACTGCGGATTTTATACTCTGAGAATATACTCTATAATAATAATTAATTAATACACAGATTATGAATAATTTTATGCTAAAGAGAATTTAAAAAGCAAAATTATATTTTATGTAAAGATGTTATATTATATCGAATTTATGGTATTTTATTCTGTTCTATCACGTGCAATTTATGTATTATTAAATTCTATTATATTATTCAGAATTTTCATGATTAAATTTTGTTCGATCATTCGGAATTTATATTATTAAATTCTCTTCTATTGTTCATATATACTTAAGTTTCTCCGCCCGGATCCCAAGATATTTGTAAACTCGAGAAGATTGAAATATTTCTCCGAGTACACCAATTTTCGTGCTATAATTAAAGGAACAAAAATATAGTGGGTGAGTGCGAGGCCGTCGGTACTTCCGGCGCGGATGGGGAGTGCCAGTTCGAACACATTTTATCTAATATTGATCATGACATTAACACGACACACTGAGAAACCTCTGGCGAGCACCTCCACCACCAGGTTCATTCAACGTGTTTGCAAGCTTCAGTCGGCCGATGATGGACTATCACCAGGGATTAGGGGATGCAAGTTTATATCATGTCATGTCACAAGATCAGTGTCGATTAAGATAATTTTGCGGGTGGGTCTCGCGATAAAATTCGTCGATACTGCTATCAAATATCGTTCCCTGTCCACGTCAATTAATTATCCCTGTTGATTTTGGCCATCACGAATTTTTTATTTCTGCTTTATGCGAAACATTTTTAGATATTCGATTTTAAATTTTGTTTTAGTTAATATTTTACAGACATTCGTAAATCATTAAATATTATCCTTAATTACCGGAGAAAATTGGGACATCAAAAACTGTCTAGACAATGAAAAAAATGGAGTTTCGTTTTCCTCGTGTACACATTAGAAGTAAAAGTTCGAGAACATTTTGCTGTGGTTTATCGTTCTCCAGAGGAATAAAGGCGACAGTGGAAAATGTTTAACCAGTGCCCTCACGAATTTCGTTAGGAGTTATCATCCGCAGGAGACACCTTTACAATGAGAAAAGTTACTAGCCTTCGAACTTCAGAACCGTCTTCACGACAATAATACAACAAAGTCAATATCGTAACGGAGACGAGTTTGCTCCCGACTCCTAACCCAGTTTTCTCGTTCTTCAACCCGCCGGAAATATACTCTCTGCATATTTAAGGGCAGGCCCTGCACGCCCGAAACTACCTTCAAACTGACGAAATATGTAAAAACACGAACACTCGTTCTTTTTTAGATTTCATTCATTGACATCACTATTTTTAATAATGATTTTTATAAATATTTTTTATGAAACCATAAAATTTATTATATATTTTTTATAATCTCATTTCTGATTTCTCAGATGTCTTTAGATTTGTTTTTCTAATTTACTCTTCGAAGAATTTTGGGAGTTTTATGTTCGAAGGTTCAGTGAACGATATATGTATAATCGCTCGCTGCGGTTGAATTCGTTATCGGCTGCAACGATTGGAATAATCGGTCGATGAGAGGTCAGGGATTCATGGATCATTGAAACATTATCTGGCGTCACTGGATCGAAATGAGTGCAGATATTTCACGATAAGTGCTATAATCGTTGTTTCCGAAAGATATACTCGGCAAAAATTCTTGTGTCACGTATTAATTATTCACTCTTCTAAGTTCTCCAAAATGTATGTTAACAAAAACTCATTTCCCTCGGTTCGCTAGTTCAGCTATTATGATTTAATAAAAAATATTGACGTTTTGTTTTACACGTCTGTAAAAAGCGAAAGTGGATAATCGATATATTTCGCCTGTAATCGGCATATTGAAAGAATCGCAGGGGGACGAAGAATGGTGGTACTGATTCGAGGGCTAAAAGGTTACCAATCCCTTGCTAAATGCACGTTCGGACCGGTACACGGTTCGTAGCTACGAATATGTGTCAATTGTTGACACTCAAGGGTTTATGGAGAAGAGATTTATCGTTTTTCGATATTTCATTACGCGGAAGCAGCGGAGGCATCGGCGACGGATCAGGGAGCGGTATTTAATGTTTGCCTGGAGGCTATTTGCACCATCGTCGAGGGCAGGTTGAAAAGATTCCAGCCACTCGACCTCAAATTTAGTATACCAGGCTAATTTTCAACGATCGAGCCTCCCTACAACGAAATCGTCCGATTATGCTCTTTATTCTGTACCGGTATTATCATCCATCCAATCATCGCGCGCCGCGGCGTTTCTTCTATGATCACACAAGAGACCGCAGATTGTATCTCCGACTTTGCTTTGCAAATTTTCCACGGGCTCATCGAATTTTTTCACAAACTAATTTAATTCGAGAAATGATCCTTAACCCTCATACGTTTCTCAGGATAAAAATTCACCATTTATGTCTACATAATAATAATTAACTATAAGTGATACAGAATGTGTTGATTTAACGTGTAAAATAAAAATTGGTGAATTGTTATCCTAGTCTCTTTTATACAGCTATTTTTGAAGAGCTTATGAGGGTTAAGACTATTAATTTTGCACAATACGTTAACAATGTTCTATCGATACTCGTCTGTTAACGAGTTGGAAAATAAACAAACTCCAGAAGCAAGTTTCAGGCTCTCTTTCCAAGATGGCAGTGTTCCGGCAACGTTCCCGAGCTTCCGAGAGGTGGAAAGTGTATCGAACTTTCTTCGTTGCATCTTTGTCTTGAATCTGGGAAGCAGAATATAGTTGCCAGAAGTCGGATGAGGCCAATATAACGGGTAATCAAACTGTACGAAAGTTTACGAGGTCGACAATCTTGGGCGAAGACTTCCGCCATCTTGGATGAGTAACCAGAATAATCGGCAAATTCGAAGGAAGTATTACAGTTGCCGAGCTGTGAAATAATTCTCTTTTTTATCTTTAGTTTAATCGTTCCTTAATGTCGCTCACAGATAAAAATTGTTTCGAACTTCATCGTAAGGGTGCTCGTAGAAATACAAACGTTTCGCAATTCGTTTGCATAATCTGGAACGCCAAGCAGATTGTTAACAGATGACGTGTTACCTACAGCATGGAAATCCTTCATTAAAATTCTACTCGCAGATTATATGCTCTAAAAAGATAACGTTAGCTAAACCAGCGTTCTACGCCCCTATCGCCACCACGATATGCAAATATCGTGATGTTGCCTACATCCACGGACATGGAATTCGTTGTCTCTAACCTCGATGGCGTCGCCAGTCTCTGAATTTCTTAATACCACGTCCTATTTCCAAGCCTTTCGCGTTATTGTTATACGAGAAGCGTTCGGTTCGAAGGCTACCAATTTTTGAAATTCAAGACTTCGAAGGATTACGATGAATAGGTGCCATTGAAATGCAAAATGTCCTATGGGATTCAGATATTCAAAAGGTGGCAATTTATTGGGGTTTTCAACATTCGAAAGGTCACAATTCCAAGGGTCATAGGTGCTCGAAAGATACGATATTCAAAGGTCATGGGACTACAAAGTGCCACGTTGGAAAAATCACTTGAATGGTCACCATTTCAAAGTTCATAGTATTCGGAAGGGTCACGTTTTGTCGGTAGAATGGATCACATCAGCGAGTTAAAATCTCGACGAGATTGTGCAAAATCCAATGAATTGAACAGTGAACATTTTTGTTGAATGGATGATTCATGGAATTGGAAACAGGATGACATTGTACAAACTCCAATGAATTTATCAGTGAACATTTTTGTTGAATGGATGATTCATGGAATTGGAAACAGGACGACATTGTAGAAAATCCACCGAGTTTTACGATGAACATTTTCGTTGTATGGACGGCTCTAATCCAATTAAAAATGGGACGAGATTGCAGAAAATCCACGAAACCTTTGGTTTTTTTCGTGTTTCAATTTCTGTGGATGTTTGTATGAAGTGCCGCGGTACAGTGAGAGTGGATTTAATAACGTACTTGCTCTTTTTCCTGCTGGTTCCTCGGCCAAAGGGTCGCGGTTAAGTAGATGTCGCCGAGATGCTGTTTCGGCCTGGCCGGATCCTTCAGCTCCAACACGATATCCTGCGGTTGGCCGAGTTCGAGCTGCGTCAGCTCCAGCTGAGCGGCGCCCATGAAGTCATCCTGAAGACCCCAGTCGTAGTCGAAGACCTACCGAAACGACGAACGTCTGTTGCTGGCCGAAAGAAAGAGCAAGAAGCGAATAAAACATCCGACGAAGCAGTTCCCGTTTAACACTTCGCAGAACGCTCGCGAGATTCTCCGATAATCCCTCTATTCTATCAACCTTGCACCTGTGCTTCAATATCTTCCAATTAGACAGAGGTGTTAGAATCATCGTTCAACTAAAAACGACCATTCTATATTGTATCATCAAACTAATGTCTGTTCAACAACCAAAAAATGTTTCGATTTGCTATGTTATTTTTATTGCACATTGCACCGAACATTAGCATTTCTACAAGGCAGAAGAAGCTAGTCACTTTCAGCGTAAGTTCAGTGTTAATTGGTTTCCTCGTGCGACAAGGGCCGTTAGATAAATAATGGCTATCTTTAGACGAGAAAATTGTCAGTGTTGCAGAGCGAGTGCCGCAAGGAAATATTACGCGGTCATTTATGCGTTAAGACACTCCGGAGCTAATGATTCATTAACGCGAGGAGCGGCTGGGGTTGAAGGAGGATGAAAGCAGAGATAGGATCTCTCGAGGGTCCCCGTCGCTGGAAGACTCGGAGGTTGTTAAATAAATTATATCGCCACGTTTAAATAAGCGTCGGTGATAGTTGACACGCGACAAGTATGTTAGGTACAAGTAGTGTAACAAGTAGGTACATTGAATCGCCTTGGATTTTACCTTGATTGTGAGCGCCTGGAACGGGTCTTCAATAGGCAAGGTCACGCTCTCGTCCCAAACTGGATTCAGGTCGCGGTGAACCGTTCGGGACTTGTGCAGCAATCGTCCGGAGCATTTCACTTTCACGTAAGGATCGCTGGCGCCTGAAACACGAAGTCCGTGATGCAAACAATCGGCGAATAATTGGAGTGGAAATTATTATCGCGAGTGTCATTGTCTCGAGTCGTTGCGTCCCTCCCTGACCCGATCAAATTATAATAGCTTCGCCCGAGAAAACGACTTTGGACCGATTTGTTCGTTCACTTCGCGATACAATGGATCCAGTTGTTTCAACATTCCGAACGTTTAACATTTTTTGGAATGTTTTATACAATTGAATTATCATGTAAAAAATGTTTATACTGGAATTTATATAGAAAATTTAACCCTTACTAAACCCTTACTCGGACTATTACCAACGACAAGCATTTGATTTTTATTTATATAGATAGATATCATTCTGTATATTGTTTTGAAAGAGAAAGAGTGAATATTGATGATTTTCGAATTGGATAAAAACCGACATCCAATTGTTGTGTTTTCGAGGATCGTTTTACAGAAGGATTGTAGTCGACTAGGTGATTGTGCAGAACGAAAGTCGACTGCATACAGTGTATCAACGGAGAATTAGTTTCGATCAAGCGAAACGCGCATCGGATTCAGATTCTCTGGATTGCAGAGGCAAACGGAACGGAATAGATAAAGAAGGAAAGAGAGAGATGGCGCGAGCAAAAAAAATCCGATAACGGTGTAGATTCATTGGGAAGCAAAGGAGATAGAAAAAAAGAGAGCGGTAAAAATATACGCTCACCGCATCTATCCATAGCAACGAGGTTCGCCCCCCGTCTGATGTGCAAACGAAGCTGGAAAAACGCATGCTGCCTCAACGCCAATTCCCTCCTCCGGGTGGCTTCCTCCTGAAGGAACGCGTTATCACCCTGGCCGATCGATCCGGGAGCTTCGTCGTTCTGCGTCTGGAAGCTCAAGGATCCTTTCGCGTGGGACTCGCTGCTTTTTCCAGGACTATCCTCCGGCTTCGTCACGACATTCTGCCTCCCGCGCACCAAAGGCGACTCTGGAAACAGAAAAAATGCGATGCTGTGCAAGGAACGACTTTCACGATGCACAGACTTAATAGAGAGGCGCGAGTCGATACGATATCTCGATACAGTCGACCAACCCTCGTGTCGATAACTGTGTACCTTGGTAGGTACTTGTAAAGGTACCTATAAAGGTTACGGAAAGGAAGGAAGTGGAAAGGAATAGGCTAAGGGGATCTAAGGATGATAGAGCTAGGGAAGGGAAGGGGATAGAACGAGGGAAAAAGATCTAGGGTTTTGGGGGGTAGGAAAGGATGATCTAGGGAAAAGGGTTGTTTAGGGAATGGGGATGTAGAAAAAGAGACGAAAGAAAAAGAAGAGAGAGTCTAGAGTAAGTGGTAAGGAAGGAAGCTCTAGGGAAAGAAGAGTTTTCAGTATAGAAGGAGCCTATGGAAGCGGAACCTAGCGAACGTATAATTTTTCATTACTCCATCCACCGTGTAAAAACATAATTAGAACAGTCTATTCTACAGGGAACACCTGACCCCAGACGCAGTAAATTTCAAAGTTGCCGTCCATGAAACTTCGTTACCGTTGACCTCACGGAGTTGAAACACTTTTTATCACGTTTGATCGATTCTCCATCGTCAAAAAGTTCGCGCCACGTGGTTGATACGTGGCTGACACAAATCATCGTCTTTAAAACTTAATTTTGTTCAGGATACAGTCGCTCGAACCAAACTTTATCGTAATTCGCACGATCGAAGAGAGTTCCACAAGCAATCCTCATGGTAAGCTTTAATTCTTTAGGTTTGCAGGATTTTCGGAGGCGATATTTATCCGGTGAACCAGTTAATCGATCTTGCTAATTGGATTTCAATTTACAAAGAGGAAAATAAGCCCATTAGGAGAAGGAAGTGGCAGTCGTTAGGCGATCGCGTAGCTTCGAGGAACGCGTTATCAATGGTAATGCGCGTGAACCAGTTTTAAACAGTTACGAAAACACCTTCGCGGAAGAATTTCGTCGAATTGGGTCGAGCGAAATGGCTGCTATTTGCTGTAACGAAGCTTCGGAAGAAAAACGGTCTTGCCTTTTTTTATTGTATGTCGACTGTAAACTACATCTCGCCACACGCTATTACATTTGATAAATGCTCTAATGTATCACACGCTTAACAAAACGAAAGTATATGCGGTGTGGAACGATCCGAGACCATAAAGATGAAAGTTAATGCAAATTCAATAAAATCTAGTGGTATCTTAGACACGATTTCAACTCTTTTAGGTCCAACTTTAGAATGTTTAAACGGCAAGATACATTCCGATAAAAATGAAATGAGATCGCCAGATGGATGAAATATCTTTTTTAATGGGGATTTTTAGCAGGGATAAATGAGAAAGAGGATGTACCTGGATGATTGAGGCAGTGCCTGGCCGGACTCTGGGTGGCCGATGAGCTTTTGCTGTGCTCGGAGGAGTAATCCGCTGCGTAATCGGATTCGACGCCCTTGTAAGACGCGTCCTGGGAGTGCAGGTTCCCGCCATCCTTCGATTTTTTCCGCTCTTTGCTGCGGCTGCGAGCCCAACGGCTCTTCAAAGTGGCGAAGAAAGTGTGCGTCCGCTGCGCCACCGAGGTGGCGTGACGATGATGATGACGGTGCTGATGCGAGCCCCCGGAGTCGGGCTGTTCACCGCGTCGTGACGGTGAACCGTTGTCGTTGTTCCGGAGCTCCGTGGCGCTTTTCGAGAGCTGACGGCTCCCGTTCAGGTTCAGTCTGGATCTCTCCTCCACTCGGCTGGTATCTGAAATTAATTCTTCAACTCTTCATCTCAATTGCCACATTCGTCCGAATTAGAACACCTATTCATTTCAGACAACTTACGAGAAAACTGCATTTATTTAGATTTCGTACTAGTTTCGTTATTAAATTTTCTATATAAATTTCAATATAAATTTTTTTAAATGCTTATCTCAATAATATTAAATTTTCTATATAAATTTCAATATATTAACCCTCATACGTTCCTCAGGGTGAAAATTGCGAAATATATTTCTTTGAAATGTCACGTTATAATTGAAGCATAAATCGTAGGTTTGAAATGTGGAGTAAGAAGGGGTGAAATATTATTCTAGGATATTTTATCTGAGAGAAATGAAATTCTTGACCTCCCCATAGCAAACTATATTTGTCAAAATCCGGTGAGGAAAGTTCTATCCTTTTTTTATAAGTGCTGTAGCACCTCCGGTCGGATGTGTACGTGTTATTTTGAGGTGCAAATCCGAATAAACTTGGTAGCCGGGCGTGGGAAAGGTTGAAAAATATAAGACGCCGGGGAACCCAATAAATCAACACTCCAAGCTGGAGAAGTTTGCTAAGCAGACACTTTAACTCGCAGGAGTCGTGACCTTGCGCTAGAAAAGTCCTATCAACAGGATCTCCGAAATATAAGACTCGATAAGTCACAGTCGTGGAAGTAGGAACAGGAAATAATGCTAGAAAATGTCGATAAGGTAAAAGTCAAGCTACCCAATTCGTGAGACCTAAAATCGAGTCTGAAAGGCAAGTTGAATCAGCCTGAAAAAGTTAATTAAATAATAATCATTTCGATTGATCTTCGTTGAACCGTTTAGAAGATTCGTTTACTTTATAGTCGCGCGAAGATTAATAGTTTCTCTCACGATCCGACACGTCCCGAAGGCGTCTAGACAGGTTCATCGAGTTCCCAACTTCAAATTCGAAATTTACTTTCGCTAATCAGTTTAAGGAGAAAGCCCCGTGATTTATAGGACACAATCAATTTATGCTGTTTATCGAACTTTCGGAAGTCTGTGTTCTGCTTAACGAGCTTGTGGACCAAAGGATTGCGGCTCCCTGGGTGCCGAGTACTCGACATCATGCTTGCCTCCAACACTATCATAATTAAACTATGGAACTTTGCGTTGAGTCTACCACCTTCGCAAATTTATATAATGATCATCAAATTTAACAGAATCTGAGTCTCAGTTGTATTCTTATCTCGCCGAAACCACTCTGAAAGTAAATTTCTTGTAATTTTTGTCACTTCAACAAAATTTGTTCTACAATTGTCATAAACGTTCTACAAACCATGATTAAGTGGTAGAACTTTCAGCAAACTTTGACTTCATGGAAATTAAACGAACTTCTGTTGCTTTCCCGAGCGTACTAATTAAATCGAAGAAGTTCTACGGTGTAACCGTGTGTTTCTGTTTAGCTGTGCTTAGTGAGTTAGAAGAAGATTGAAGAAAAGATTGTTTCCGAGCGATTAGGATATTCATGTGGATCGTGTTAAGGTCTTTAACCTTACAACGAGGAAACTGACCGGGAAAGCCTGTCCTCGTGTGCATTATATATGTATAATAACGTTAGGGAGCTGATCGATTTCTATGAACGCGAGAAAGCTGCTTCAGCCTTTAATCCGTCCAACGAGGCCATTACAATCTCTTCAACGAAGGGATGTAATTACCGGCAGGTGATCAAGCCACTTCGATAAAGTTTTAGAACAGAAGCAATCAGTTCTTGGGACGGATTTATTTTTAACTCGGACGGCTTTTCTTTTTATTGAATATTTTGCATCGAGTCAATAAGCTGATTAGTATTGAAGTCGATAGACAACTAATTACGGTGGTAACTAAATAATAAGCCGTGAGACAATTTAATTTACATTTACATTGAATTCAAACGAACACGTTTTAGGAACTTTAGAAGAGTTTAATGGTTTTTCATTGAATTTTTTTTAAAAAAGGATTTTTTTCTTTGAGGTTCTCCGATTGTATCAGTGGCACTTTTCAGTGCAAAACTATCGATTGTTAAGTCCTAGGTGCTTTGGTCCTCGAAATAATTGTAACGATCCTGGTTATTCTACGAGGGCGAGAGCTAGGGAAAAAAAGGAAACTTTTCATGGAAGTAGGACGTTTAACAAAGCTGCAGCACACATGCGCGCGCGTTCACATGGCTCGGAACACCATTCTATGTATTTAGGAAATTGCTATGTGGATGTAGGTCTCACTTCCGGCATCGACTCGACACATTTACGACGTCCTGTGGAATGATTAGAAACGATAGAGGCTATGCAGTATTTTTTCTTCTATACTACTGTTTTTTTTCTCCTCGTACTTTTAGCTTCATTTTCATTAGTATACGACACGGTTATTTGATCACCGCGGAACTGCTTATCATACTAATTTAACCTTTAAATTCTATAGGGGTCGAACAGCTTGTAGAGTTCGTACATTTAAATTATTTTTCGTAATCAGTTTGTTCTTGAAAAACTATTCTTCACTAACAATTTCTTAATAAATTAGTTTATTAGCAAGCTTAGCCCGAACACCATTTATCAGATAGAATGATGGATGAATGATCGGCAGTCCGAGCATTAATCACGTCACAGCCAGAGAAGAACGAAAATTGATGACCACGAACAACCTGTCAATCAATCCCGTCCGAAATTTCGAAAAAACTCTTCAAGAACCAATCAGAAACTGACATCAATTTATTGTTTATTTGGGAGTAACCAGAAAAACAATCGCCACCATCTTAATTGATTTGATGCTACAGGTGACCTAAAGCAACGTCGCAAACGATTTAATCGCGAGGGTCACGAAGGAACGTGCGCGCCTAACATAAACGGAATTAGGATACTTCGTCAAGGATCCTCCAGAAAATTGAATCAAGTCCAAAGCTCGTTAAACTTTACGAAACCTTGAATTTTTGGCATTGAATCGCATCACGAGTCTCGAAATGTGACCCATTTTCTGTATCATGCAAAACAGTGTACCAAGGCTTTCAAGATCTGCGGCACATCCGAATATATTATACAAGTTGTTAATACTAAACAAACTAATACTCAACATACTGGGTTAATAAACAAAATTGGAATTCTTCGTAGAGAGACCTCTCATACCGATGCTTCGAACGAAGTACACAAAAGTAGCGCATCCTCGTGCAAAGAAAATTCAAGCAAAGCGCATTCTTTGTACCCGCTATCCACCATCATCCATTTTCCCCATTGACCGTGTTAGGCGACATTGTGCCTGTACACATGGGACGCCATTTAGATTTCCATAACGCGCCACGGCGTCCTTGTATGTATAATCCTTGAAGAAGCACGTGTAAAGCGTTTCCCTTGTATATATTCTTTCCACTTCCGTCGTTCACTCCTATTTTTCCCTACAAAGCTCCCCTAACTCCTGTCCACCCCCATCGTACATCGATATCCTTTTAACTGGAGTATCGAGTGTCCCAAATTCTTCTGTTCTTTCTAATTTGCCATAACTGCCGCGGACAAACTTTTGTAGACTTTGCTCCCCCTTCTTTTACAAGGAAATTTGAGAGGTACAACTTTTCCGGAGCTTAATGGTTTCCAACTTCATCTTTGCTACAGTATAAACTGTTCTGACGTTGACCAGTGAAAGTTTGTTTATTGCATCAGGGAGATGAGAGCAGGGAGAAGATATTCGCTGTCGGGAACAGATAAATTTGATGAAGTTACGTAGTCAGCTGATGGGGGTTCGATCGAGATGATCATGACAGGAGGACGGCCGAAAAGGGAGGAAATGATCATGGTGCGTCGAAGGTTTATTAGATTTCGGCCAGATTCCACGGAAATGTTCTCAACCCATCGATCCACTGGGGAAACGATTGTGGCATGCAATTCCGCCATTACAGGATATTACTTTAAGCTAATTTCCATGGGTAAGTGCTGGTCTGCGATAAAATAGCAATCTCGTGATCGAGTGACATCATCCTCACACACTCTGTCGTCTTATACTCGTAGAAATGATTTCTACATTCTCGATGAAGAATTTATTTAAACCTTCACTGCATCATCTTTTTGATTGGGATGAAACAATTGAAGGAAGGTCAATTTTTGTGTTTTATTTAAGGAAAAAATATTTTAAATAAATTAAACAACATTTTCAGAAAAATAAACTATTCTAAATAAATTGTTCTAAATTGTCGAAGAAGAATTGATTTGACCCTGCACATTTTACACGAAGATCCACAGTCCAGCGATTATACTGCTTATAGCGAACGATATCGCGAGAGGAAGATGTTAAGGAAGTTATTAGACAAAACAAATTTATGTTGCAACCTAATCATTTTCGATTAGTTTACTGGAGAAGCTGAACCATCGTTTTCATCGCATATAAGAGCTCGTGAATCCTGGCGTTAGCGAACATCTCACGCGAACTAAGAAGCTTCGGAACAAGGCCAGAGAAGAACGTGTATGAAGCTTTTATTACTTCGTGTCCTGAATTCCCGTTTGACATTATGTCCACATTTTATTCAACACCCATTACGACCTAATCGATCGCTCCCCTGAAATTCCAGACGAAATTCCGTTGCACTCCATCGTACACAATAATTATTATTTCAATCATCCGTTTGTCGCTAACAGTGGACTTTATTAAATTGTGAATTTAATTCATTGGAGACATTAATAAATCCAATTAAAAGTACGGATATAATAGAAATCTAGGCTGAAATAACTGTAGCATTAAAATCGATAAACTTGGAAAGAATGGAGAAAAAATAACGGGATTCGGAGCACGAGTTAAACAATTTCAGGTAATTTATTACCGGAGCGTAATCACAGGTGTTATCGGTCATTCGGCTAGCCGTAACTCAAAGGGAAGCTGTTATTCGACGGAGCTGAGGGGTAGCCCATCGTTCGAGAATCCTGGCTATATATTTTCGGGTCCCCACGGAGAAATATGAAGGTTGTTTAGTCTGCTACAGCCGTAAAACCCGTGGGGAACGGCTAGACTTTTATTACGGGGGACACCGGAGAAGAGGGAGCTGGCTTTGCTCCAATTGTTTTTACAAAAATATCGCACCAAATTCGACGCTCTCCTCAAACCAATTTCACCAGTCAATCCAAGAACTCCTCTTGACCCACTCGATAACAATAAAGTAAAACAAGTTTTTATATTCACTCGAAAAACCCTACGATAGAGTAACCTTTTTTCAAAGTGGACCAAATGATTTTTTGTTGAACGAATAAGAATAATGAAACAGATGATAAATATCAAATATATTTTTTTATCGATTGTGTATTTTAACATAGAATGGTTAATGTTTTCTTAATCCTATATCTTTATATTTCTATACCTATCTTTATCAATTTTGTAAATTAATAGACATTATTTAATTTTTAAACATTAACCATTCTATATCTATACAAATAAAAATTAAATGCTGTTCGTTGGTCAAGCGCATCATTCGATTTCGCGCACAATTTGGCAACAAGAGGGATGCTTTCAAGAACGAGTATGGAAAGTTGAAGTAGGTAATGGTGCAAGAGAGGTTGAAGTTCGGGACACAGTTCACACGGGAAAATATCACGTTTTTGGTCAGTGGAAAAGTAAGACCAACTACAAAGTAAACTCACAAGAGTCGAACTGAACTCGAATGTAATCCTGCGGCCATTTGAACGGGCCATGTTTAATCTCGCTGCTGGTCCTACGGGCACGAATAACGATCTGACTCGAGGCATGCTGCTTTGAATTCGATCGCGATTGAATTCCTCGTTTCGACGATTCCCTTAACGAGGTAGAACGTTATCCGCGTACTCGCGGTTGCTGGAATGGTATCCGCCGACACGAGACGCGTAAATTAGAAGGAGAAGAGGCTTGTCCAATCAGGGCGAATTCATGCTCAATTTGAAGATCGTTGGAAAATACGAGTACCCTGTAACACAATGTGAATCATTCGGACGATTTGATCAGAAAGATCGAAATTAATCGGGCACCTCTGACAACCATCTTTGAAACGCCTCTGAGAAAATAATGGATCTTGTAACACAAACTGTGGGGCTTGGAGAAGCGAGACTAGTGAATGGAAATGTATTAAAGAAATATCTAAATATATGTAACAAAGTATACAACACAGTATAGAAATATGAATGGAGTAAAAAAATGCTGAAATAATGAGACCTAAATGGCTGAGCCTATGAAAGTAGCCCTACTGAAACTGTAGGGCTTCTGACAATGGGATCAACGAGTAGAAAATTTCAGTGAAGACAAAAATAAATGTTAGGAGTAGAAAAATGCTAAAATAATGAAACATAATGGCTGAGCCTATAAAGGTAGCCCTACTGAAACTGTAGGACTTCTGACAACGTTATCAACGAGTAGACAATTTCAGTGAAAATGGTCATGTCCAGAAATGAATTTTTGAGACCTCGGTTCATCTGTAAATTTTTGAAATACGTGAGTCGCACAATGAGAATTTTGTTGTGGGTGTAAATGTGCAATTGAGAATCTTGTGTTGAAATGGTTACAAGGAGCGTGGGATGAATACGAAGAAGAACAAAGAAGTTAATTCAGCACTTTGGAAACATGCATTCCGTCGATTCGAAACAACATCCGCGATAGTGAATCAGATTTAACGGTTTACGTAATCGCCGTGTGAAGCCAGATTTAACACCAATCATTGTCAATGCGAGCTCGTTGAGCTTCATTGACCACAAGCTTGTGAATATTATCCGACACTTTGTACAGCACGTGACACCGCGTTGAGGGATGATGTTGACTTACTGTTGCTCGCTTTCCCTCCAACCGTGTGTACAATGGATAAACAAGATAGATGAATTGTTATCAGTTTTCTCTGACACCCTGTCGGAATTCTAATGATTATATGTGGAAGTTGAACCTTGTGGTTTTGCCCTCCGGGAAATTAATTGTGATCAATTGTTATGCACCAACCTTGAATACCTAGACTGTTCCAAAGCATTATTCATTGATCATGATGGGAATGGTCGATTCTGTTATTATTGGAGTCGTACAATTATGACGACCTCCAGAGCTTTCGACATTATTAAGACTTGGAGAACTATCAAGGTTTTCTAGATTGTTCTAACTTCGCGGACAGTCGAAGCTTCCGGCACTTCCAAATTTTCAAGATACTTCGAGCAATCAGAACTTTGGAGGCTTGCAAGGCTTTCAAGACTTTCGAATTTTTTAAACTCTTGAAATTCTATATTTACAAAACTTCCAACAATTTGAGGACTTTCAAAGATTACAAAAAATTCCAGGACCCACAAAATGTTCAACATTTTCAAAGCTTTCAGTATTCCTACGACTCGCAGAATAAAGCTTCCGAGTCCTTCGAGTCCCTTCAGGCAGTCAAAGCTTTCAGAGCCTCCGAAGGTTTCAAGACTGTCGAAACTTTTACAACAAACTACAATACTCTATACAGAAAACGATCCACTAATGCTACAATTAGCGAAGACCGAAGGAGGAAGTATTGCCACACACCTCACGAGGTAATGAGATACACGGAACAACCTGAGGTGCGCTGCACACTCGGGAAAAGACGCGACATCGAAAACAGAGAAAAAGGAACAACACGTAAAGCATGGTGAACCGTGTTTCTCGCTCGATAAAGCGAGTTTACACGAGAGGACACATGTTCCATTAGCCGATGACTGGCTTCTCGGAAAATCCAAAGGCAGGGGTACGTATAGAAGCCTCGTCGAGCTTCGCACAGTGATTAATTTGCCCGAAAAAGTGGATACAAACCGTCATTAGTCACATGTTATTCGTTACAAACAAACCGTTTTCAAATTTTCCAGAAACATGAATGATGAAAGTTTCAAACATGCTTTAGATTGAACTGTTCATTTATTTCGGTAACGGAGGATTCAAATATCAAATATCATTGCGTGGGTTCGCAAATTAACCAAGTACGTTCCGAATGCTACCGTGTTTGTACTCATTTTAATCAAAAACTTGTCCCGAATATGTTTGTAAAAGTTTCATAACAGAAAAGAATGTTCTAAAGAAATTTTCTACCTTGTAGATTTATTGAAGCGTTAACGTGATCGGGTTTCACGAATGGAATGCTTGTTTTCTGAGGAATTTCGACCACATTTTAGGGCAGATTGATCGCAATGCGTCGTTTAGGCTGGGAAACTCACCCACTGTTATTTGTTCACTGTCCTCCGACCCAGCGAGTAGCTCGACGCTCTTGCTCATCTTATCCGCCTTGCACGCAGATCGTTTTTCGATGCTGCAGCTCGCGGGCCTTTAATCTCTTCTTGAAGTGCGCCAGTCTGCCGCATGCCGGCAGCATGATTTCGTCGTGATGATTAGGGGGTTGGGGGAGGGATTAATGAACCCTAAGGCGCATCGATCAGCGGCCGCATATTCGTGATTTCCATGGGGGGGCTTCCAACCCGCCGATCAAATCCTTCGACGTCGATCCTTCCCCCGATTCTCCTCGATCAACCGTTCACACCGGCTGGATCATTCTGTGCTGGCGTTCGCGATTCCCGATGAGACCGAGGGACAGAGCTGCCATGATATAGATGAAACAAGAAGTGAGAGAATGCGTAATCATTTATCTTTCATTCGGTTCTCGAGTGCTTCCCTTTCCTCGATTCTCTTTCAGTCTCTCTTTCGCGCGGACAACCCTTCAACCGATTGTACAAACCCTAATTCTAATGAATTAGTGCGCCGAAAACATTAACCATTCTTTATTACGTAACAAATACGATCGATAAAAGAAACATACTAATTCTGATGATTAGACTGTGGATTTTTTCATCGTTTTATAATAACTGGAAAATGATACAACGTTTCGAAATTCTCCAAATGCTTTTACTGAAAATGCATAATAATTTAAATCGAATGAACCTGTTCACTGGAAATGTAGCATTCGTCGAAATAAATTTGAATTTCATACGGAAACGGTTGAACTAAATTTCACGGTATTTGAATAAACGAACGTGACTAAAATAAACTGTAATTTTTGCAAAAATCTCGATACGAAAAATATTGCGTTCCAGTTGAAAATTATATTGGCAACGAATAGGTTTTCATTCTCGCGTGTAAGTTTCTGGAAATTCGAATCAGGAAAAAATTGCGTTCCAGTTAAAAATATTTTTTCAGATAACAAAATCTAATTTTTGCTAAAATTTTGCTGGTACTCGCATTTTGCAACAATTTCCAATTTCGTTCTTACCCTGAACGAATGACAATCCAGTTTAATCATCGTTCCAATAAAATCGCACGGCAAATACACTTTCTGAAATTGAATTTTCGAAAACATTTATCCGCAGGTAAACAAAGATAATTAAATATTTCCGAGTATTTGGTTTGAACCACCGGTTGCGGGACGTCCTGTGTACAGAGTGATTCAAACGAGGATGAAAGAAAATTTGGACACACGGTAACCAACAATGTTTACCGAGAGAACTTGAGGCTTTTGTACAGGTAATTTCGATTACACGAGAAAACAGTAAACAGGAAACCTCAAGCTTTCGTGGTAAAACTATGAGATATGCACAAACAATTTTTTACAAATACAATTACATAGTATGATTATAAGATATAACGATAAACAATATTTTTTTTTCGTAGAAATTTTTTTGTAAAACGCAAATTATAAGACTTCGAGCATCGAGTAAACATTTTTCCAACAGGAAAATAACTTTTGAGAGAAATTAATAATAATTAATCATCTAAAGTAAAAACTAGCAAACAATACGTAAATCTTCATTTCCTCTACTAAGGAATCACTAACAAAACAATGAAAGTTTGAATTTACACAAGCAAGAAATAGGCGAGCTAAAAAAGAGACATAATTAATTAATTGTAAATTGTATGTAGTGTGCGTGAAGAAACTAAATAAATATACAGAATATTATCTACATGTAGTAAATGTTCGAGTGAATCACTCTGTATCTAATCGTGTCGATGTAATTAAGAGGATCGAGTAGAAGAATATTGCTACGTGTGTGTGTGTGTCACTTGATTGTCTCGTTGATCGAGGATGTATGGTATTTCCTACGAGTATAGTTGGCCGTGAATGTGTAACGACTACAGAGAGCAAAGAGCAACGAGTCACTTTTGACTTGCAGTCAATGGTAGGAACGATGAAAAGTCAGTGAAGTTCAAGTGTCATCGAGAAGGTGGTAAAGAGGAGTTGTCAGACTTAGTGTTATTGATCGGAGGTTGAACTATAGTTACGTCTGCGGAGTAGTATAATCGTAGGAAAATTACAGGTATGCGTGTGTTGACGGAATCCTGTATTATGTTTCCAAGTTTGTGTTACATGATGTCAGATTACAAAACATAATGGAGGGAAACTAGTGTGCAAATATACAGAACCATCCAGTGTTGGTAAACGTAATTATCAAACATTATACTGAAACATTGAACGAACAACTACATATAGAAAAGCTGTTGCAAAAGTTTCTGTTTCAACTTTCAAAATCAAAATTTCTCTGAAGCAATTCGAGAAGATTTTAATAGAATTCTATAAAATAAATTATTCAAACTTTGGAAATAGAATTTCTACAATTTATTGCATAAACTTAGTAATTAAATTCTGTGAGAAAAATTGAAAAATAGAATCTTTGCAACAACTTGACGAAATACTGACAATTAGACGGCGGATTTTTATGCAGAATAAAAATGTTCTATATTTTTCTAATGTTTTTATTGTTTCGAACTATACGTTTTCAGAAATGCATAAAATCCGCTGTCTACTGATAACAAAGGTAACAAGATAAAAGAACGTGTACATTTCTCTTGCTAATTAAATGACGCCGACGAATCAAACCTAGTCGATCGATCGAAATTGCAATCTGCTAATGAAATCGAAATTCGAAAATGCAGAGACGACATCGAGACGCCACGACTCGATTCACTTTCTTCTTTCTACTTTGGAGATTTCCCGGGATTAATGTATCATTCGGCTGAAAACGGCCGGACGTTTCAATTAACGGGAGCACTGTTCCGCGAGATTAACACTGCGACATCCCAGCGCGAAACATTCGCTTTTTAATCATATCTGCGGAATACTCCTAAACTTTCATCGAGGATCTCTATGAAAACGTAATTAAGTACTTCCAGCTGGGCGGAGAAAGAAAATCTGCATTTAAATCTTACTCTTTGACAACGCGATTCGCCGAACTCGCGGAGGAAACTTTTTAATCGTCTTAAAACAACGACCCTGTATAATATCCTTATCATAAGTTGTGCTCGTGATGGAGGTTAGAGAACATAAATATTTGCCTATCGAGATCGTGGACTACCTTTATGGTAAATCTTTTGCGATAAAAAGCCCCGCGTTGATTTATTGCGGAAGATATATCAGCAATAACTGTGTGATAATTTTATATGCATAATATTTCTCAGTATCATTCTTATGCAACTTGAATGCTTTTACTCTTTTACTTTGGAAGCATTCATTCCTGAGTGACTCCACTTTTTGCGAAAGCGATGTAGAAAAATGTAGGTTTCCATGAACCTGTTCAATTTACGAATAACCTTTCCGTCAAATTGACCTGATCAGCCTCTACTCGAAATAAATTGCCATTAGCAGCTCACTCTACGGATGACAAGATCTAACCCAGACCTTGGCGACCTCGTGCACCAAATACGCGCAGCCATAAATAAATTGAAGACGCGCTAATGCTCGATTAAGGGGGTAAACCCGTTTGAATCAATATATTTTTTTTTAAGAAATTAACAAGTCTAATTAATTTATTGCGTTTCTACGTTATTTCCATAAAAATCTGTCAATGTGAGAGTCATGCCAGCGTCGTGGTCAGAATCGCGTGTTCCCAAAGGGTTTCTTTAATAATACAGCCGAGAGCCGATTTCGCTTATCCGGGGAGCGAGTGTTCAGCAGAAATCAGTTGGCACAAAGGAATAAATAACGAAGGCTAAATAATTGAAAGTCGTTTGGACGGACTGTCTATTTCTTGGATAATAGAACGTTCATCGGCAGTAAGCTCGAATTTCACCCTCGCTTCGGAAAATTTCCCAATTTAGCGTAATTCGCTTAAGGGTCGTTAAAGCGTGGAAGTTTAAAAGAAGCGGCGTCATAATCTTCTCGCATTTCGATCCTTCACCCGATGTCCCCCCGGACAACCGTCTCGCGGCGAAACGATGCCGTCGTTAAAACTCTCGCGGCGTTTATATCGGGGCAGCATATTTTAATTAGGGTAATTTCGTCCGGTGCGGTTCTACCGCGGTGAAAGAAGCGACGAGGGAAATTGTTTTAAGAAAATTGAAAATCACTCTAAGATTGTCTTACAAAGCGAAACAGGATGAATAATTAACCAATCAATGTTCCCTCGAGATCAAGATAAATTTTAATAGGGGGTTGAAACGGGACCGGAAGCTCTCCTCCCACTTCGGGAAAGGTGAAAATTGACAATTAAGATAGCGCTACACAACGAAACGGAATGAATAATTACTCAAATAAATGTTTCCTCGGAATCAAGATAAATTTTATTCGGGGGTTGGAACGCTGCCGGAAACGTTCTTTTCGTATTTTAGGAAAATTAAAAAGCATCCGTTAAGATAGTCCTACAAAGCGAAACGGGATGAATAATTACCCAATAAATGTTCCCTCGAGATCAAGATAAATTTTTATTCGGGGATTGGAGCGCTACCGGAAGTTCTCCCTCACTTCGGAAAAGTTGAAATTCTCCGGTTGTAGTACACCCATTAAAATAGTCCTACGGAACGAAACAAAATAAATGAATGACCAATAAAGGTCCCGGTAAGATCTAGATAAGTCCCTATTCATTTGGGGGGAGGTTGAAACGCTACCGGAAGCTTTTGTCCTCCGACTACCGCTCAACGACGTGTCTTTGACCCCATTCTCGGCGACAGCCACTGTGTACACATTTTACGTCTGCGTGAAAGCATTCTGGCCGGCTACAGGCCCCTTTGTGCTGACACTCCGGCTTAAAAGTCTGAAACCCGAACCTGCGTAACGCAACTGACAAATTTCTTGTGTCCGCAACAATGTTATTACGCGGACACGTGCTTACGTCGGTCGATACCTCTTCAACGCTTTCGCCAACGTTCCAGCACGTATAATGAAAAATTTGACTTTTAGAAAATCAATACGTCCGTAGCAATAACCGTTTGATCTCGGGCTGCATGAAACTACACGCGAACACGAGGTTTCATTTCACCTGCCCGTGCGAAATGAAAAACGAAGCTGGTTTTCCACTCGGAAATGTTCTATACCCTCCACTAAAACCGTAGATATTTTATAACGTTTCAATTTGACAACTCGAGGGAAACAGCGCAAATTCCGAGTTTAATCAAATGACCAGCTTGCGAATCGTTGATTTATTTGTTCAGGTCTGTCGATTGAAGTGATTAACACGTTCGCGCCAGCCGTCATCGTTGCAATATTCTATAAAATTCGGTATACAATATCTTCTTGTAAAATATGAAAAAAAATATTGTCACCGAGAGTGTAAATTTATCTTTCTGATTATCACCGACCAATTTTTCCCTCGACTTCTCGCGATCCATTGACTGACTCCTCGATCATTCTTCAACGATTCCATTACACTTTGTCCGGACGGTTCATTTATAACTGTGAATCTATCGGTTGAAAACTTCGATCGGCGTTCCCATCGATCACGAACGATTCCATTCTTACCGCTAATTCCGCGATTCATTCGTCAGCCTATCCCCGCGAAATTCCACGGTAATACGTGTTGCACCGTGTGTTGGCAATCCAACTGATCTCGAGATCCTCCAGTAATGGAAGCTTCCGATTGCACATGATTCGCCCGAGTTCCAGACCACGACCGACAACCTGCCAGTTAAATTTCGGTTTCAGAGAACATCTATTCCATTCCCAACCGCTTGACATACAATCTATTTTATGGCTTGAATGACTGGAGTTTCCTTGTCCTTAATTATCTCGCCGAAAGGGAAATTTCCAATTTATTTTACTTTTGTTTCCATTCGAGCATATACAGGGTGGAACGAGGGATGATTCTACTCGTTCGTGAAGGGTAATTATATAGGAAAGGTCTGCGTACTCCGATTTTGATGAAATTTTAATACAAGTATAAAAGGTAATTCCTTTTTATGTTCTATATAAATTTATAAAATTAATAATTTTATGAAATAATATATTATGAATAATTTGTTTATTCTTCCACATAAAATCACACTCTGGCCGACTCTACGTTTCCTTCCTTCCTGCTAATTAAAAATTAACTCTTTCCTTTCTCTCTCTAATTTAAGGGGTTGATAATAAGAATTTCTGGAACAGTTGCGAAGTTTACATATAACACATCATTTTCCTTTCGCCAGCGGATCGGTCTCGTTCCCTTTTCCTTTTCAAGTCCTTCGTTAGCCGTATAAGCGAGATTAAATTCCCGGAAAGGAATTAACGAACTGCGCTGCCTTAACTTGTTTCTTGCGATTTTTCCGCATGTATAAGTTATTCGAAAAGTGTCGGTGTTTACAGATGGACGCGCGCGGTTTTTCAAGCTCGATGTATTCAACGACCTTTTCGCTCCCACTCTCTAAATTAAATTTTATTGATATATTCCAGAGAAGTGCGTGCGTATAGTAACGAACTAATAAACGAGAAACGTGAACCGCGAGAAAGGGGAAACGGTATTGTGTAATTTTTTGTGGGCAGTGCTGTGGCAGTGTCAATTTCATTAATTTGCAATTTTAACGCGGGCTGGGTGGCTGATGTCGGCGCGGTATTATGACATTATTTCGAATTATGGAGGTCGCATATGGATACACGATGTTCGCTCCCCCGTGTTTACAGAAGAATCTCGGCGCCACCGACGTTTAACGTTCACACAAAGAAAACAACCGCTTTTCTTCCTCCCCATCGTTGTATTTACCCTCCAGTCGTTACTTTCTCCTTCCATCAACAATTTGTGTAACCTACCGTATAATCCCACGAATCTGAATTATCTAATTAATGCGATTAGTGCGACGACAAGTCACGAAGCCCCACGAAAACTGATTAATCTTTTAAAAAGTTATGTTAGTCTTACGGATTAAAAATGATTGACCAAGTAGTCAATTAGTTAAGTAAATGGGAAATTATTTGCATTTAGTCGCAAATATTATGTATACCAGTAGAGAAACATTAATTTACCGAGACTGAATAATCGTAGAAATTGGGGCTCGTTGTCGAGCTAATAATTCAAGTGATAATTGCAATGCTGCGGTTTATTCAGTCTCCGCTTCCTCACTATGATGAGATTGCGGATATTACGAATTTGCGACATAAAATAAGTAGCACAAAGCAGGAAAAACGTGATAAAGTTTCAAACACTATTGCATTATTTTCAATGCTTATAATCGACATAGAAAATTTTATTCTGTATAAAAATTCGCCTTGCACTGATATACCACGATATACCTGATGAATAGAGGAGAGAAAGATTTTTATAATAAAATCCGAAAAAACAGTAATTACAAAAATATATGAAACAATGAACACAATTAAAATGGAATATTTTTCCGCAATGAAAAGTCGTAATTAGTATTCGTCTCACAACTGGAAAATAAAAATGTTAATACATTTTTATCCCGTACAAAACGCGAACCATTTGCGTCGAAAATCGCGTTTAATTTCGCTTTTATCCCATCAATTTGTCCAGTGTCCATTGAATAACAATACGTACTCAGTCGCCATCTCGTCATTTCATTATTTCAACAGTTAACAACGCTGCGTATCTGTATAGATAAACTTTGCTGTCAAACCATCGAGCTAATTAAACCAGTCAAGTCAACTGTTACAGGTATTAAATCCCCTTTGCACTTTTCAATGGCAGCGCTTATTACGGCCAACAGGGTGTCCAGGAATTTGCATAAGTTCATTGGAAGAAGAGATTGCGGTATTAATTAAAGGATGAGTCTCCCCCTCTCGTTATTTAAATCCGTCGCGTAAAAATTCCTAGCCTATGAATTACTAACGATCCTCGTCTAAACCACACAAATATATGCTTCAATTAATTAATCGATCTTCATACATGATGCAGCCGTTTTGCAAGAATACAAAATTGCTTCGAGTCGCAAATTAGGTTAAACCGTATCGCGTTGACCCACAACCTAAATTTCAAAGATCTCCACACTCATCGATCAACTATCATTACTAGGCTGATCGCGCTTCCGTGACGAGCTTTTTAAGTTATTCCACGGATGGGAAAAAAACTCGTTCACTGTCAGCCGAGAAATGCAAATCGCAGACCGCGCGATAATGATTCCGCGGAATCTCGGGCGAAGTGGCGGAATCGATCGAGGAACTCGAGGAAAATTCGGTCGCGCCGGTGTGTTGCACAAGGGAATCTTATTACGCGGCGTGTTGATTCGATAAAAGGCAGCTACGCGAACGCTTCCCGTCAACGGAAGTCGAATCCGACGGGGAACGGGATTGGAAAACGGATACGGACCAACACCGATAACGACACCCGACTGTGTCAAGTGCACGAGTCGAACCGTCAACGTGCTACAGAAAAACACTAACCTCTGCCATTTACGTTCGCGCAGCATTCAATCGACTAAACTCGTTTAAATTCACTATCGAGTTCTTTTAAACCGCCTCCGTCAACTTCCTCCCGTTTCCCATTCAAACTAAACGCCACAAACAACGTGTCAATGGAAAGAACATAGCAACTTCCGCTGCGATGTCCGTAGAAATGTTTCACTTCATCTCGAGCGATTTAAGCCTACCGATCGCGAAGCATGTGAAAACGGAATTAATCGGTCGATGTAACTTACTTGAACATTGCACGGTTTTGCGATTTAATAAAATATAAAATAAAATATAAATTACAGATTCTACCCGTGTTCGCCAGTTTAAAACGAAAACATAGAAACGTACATATTATACAATAAACAATAATAAGAATTGAACGAAAAAAAAACCTCTCGACCAACAGTAATTCCGAAAGAAATTCTTGAGAATCACACTTGTTCCCACTGCCGTAAAACAATGCATCCCCTTAAATCCATTTCCGACTGTATACGTAAAACAGGATTTCTTCTGGTTTCACGATGATCTCTTATTATCACAGGTTATGAGCACTATCAGAAATCAGGCCTGGCGGAAGTCACCTACGATAGATTCGATCACATCTTCCGTGTTCCCGTCACATCCGAGGAAAACTATGAATGAATGATAATCGAACGAGCACAACTGTGTAAACTGTGTCAACTGTGTCCCTTCGAGTACAGTGACAAAATCGAATCCGTGATCCGTGGAGAGTCACTCGATTTCCGGTACTGCGAGAGCGGCATAGCCTTTCCCTATCAACCCTATCTGCCCTAACCAACAAATCGCGGTGTTTCGTGTGTCACAGGCACCATGCCCTCCCTCAGTGTCACAAAAAAACTTTCTGCACCGTGCTACCAGCATGCAATTAAATATCGAATAGAGCACAATACCTCGGTGTCAACGCGGGTCACTCGATGCTATTCGAGCCTCCGTAAAAGCGAGTTGCGTACGACCGCGTGAGAAATCGTGGTGAACCGAGGGTTTTCAGTTAAATGTGGAGGGTTAGAATGGACGAGCGCGTTCGCCGGTTCGCGTACTCGACGCTTTCGTGTCCGAGAGGCCACTGACAGAACTTGCGATACCCCATCTTGCGCGGCTACTCCTACCCCCACCGTCGACGCGCTGCATACGGTGGGGGTAGAAAGAGATAAGGACGGAGGGTCGCACGCTTGCGCCTGCCGGAGAGAGAAAGAGAGATGCTCTATCGACCCGAGAGCGGAGCGCGGTTGTGCAGAACATAGAGATACACTGGCAGCGATGGATCCAAGGAAAACGGTTCTCGTTTGCTCCGCGCCCTCGTGCATGATACCAATAGAATAATAAACTCCTACCCCATTCACACACGCACACCTTTCCCGATCCTCCATTAGTTTGATTACTCAAGTATACACCATTGTCACGATCCTCCTCGCCTCGCGGAATATCAAAATTAGAGAAAAACCGAGGGTGAGGAGGTTATGTGCGCCCCTAAGGCTCGCCGCCGCCGAGCGAATTAAATCGCTGAACTGACTCGTTGCGCTGTCACAACAAAATTCATATATTTCTTAAACTTATTAATACAACAATTTTCCGATTCTTGTATTATCTTTTCATCGGGATGAGAAACTACCTTTACAAGGGATGTTTCGAAAGAAGACTGTGCTGGTTGATTTAGCATGTAATTTTAAGATTTTTTTAAATGAATTTATACTGTACAGAGCGATAATTGATAACGAGGGACTGGACAGTGGACGTTTCATTTGAAAAAGCAGAATTTTCTACGGGAAATATATGAGCGAGGGTGGTGTACAGCTACGAAGGGGGTTAATCAGTTTATCGTATTTAGGGCTGGCTGGTATCAACAAGTTGAACGGTAACGCAAACACGCAGAGGATTGTTGAATGCTAAAAGACGAGAGAAAGAAGGAGATCGAAAGAGTAGGAGAAATAGAGAGGGAGGATCGATGCTATCACTATGCACATGCACGTAGTCGCGACGTCGGACGACAAAACGGCGCCAACGTTGGCCTTGGTAGGGAGTATAATATCTTTCGAAATTTTCACGCTTCCGGGGTTGGAGAGGTCGACGGTGTTACAGAGCCAGTTGGCCCGAGGAAAGATGGGAGGGGGACGAAGAATCACGGATAAGCATCGCATAGGGGAGAGGGTCTTCTAGAAAACCTTTACCGCTATATCCACCTAATCCCCGTGTACCTTTAGGTCAATTTAACCCTCGCCGGATCGAGCACGTGAAATTCATTCGTTTGCACAGTTTCACTCAACTAGGAACGTTCCCCGTAGGCTACCACTCCGATAATTCCTATTGAGTTAATCCCCGTAGAACTTCTTTAATTATTATAATTGGATACATATTATAGCGAACTTCCGCGCTGAAGTTTTCCGGAAATCAGAGTTAGCAACCAGCGCTAATGGTGTGGATATTTAAAGCTAAATGCTAGGAGAAATTAGTCGCGTTTATTTGGAAATTAATTGTCCAAGTATTTCGAGAAAAACAATTCACGAGATTATTTTTACGCGGAACCTAAGTATCGATGCTGCCTATTAACTTTATTTTAAAAAAACTGAGTTTCCCGGTTACCGAAGTCCCCTCACGTGTCCGATGAATTGTAAATAATGAACATCTTGGTCAAGTTTGCTTCGATACCTGCACAGCGGAAATGCAATTTTCTTTTTCTCGGCTTTCCCCACGTTCTCGGCTTGTTTTTTCACGTAGAATCATCATCGCACCACTTGTGCCAACGGTTACGAGGCGCACTGTCTATTTAGCGACATGTTCCAGCCCGTTTCCGGTCTGAATAAGCCCTCAATACAGTAGGATGCACGCGAGGGTAAAATATACACGATTTAACCAGGAACTTTTCCCACATGCCAGATATTACAAGCACCCTTGATTGTAAAAGCTTTTGAAAAATAGGTGTTTCGAAAATTAAGAATCGTGCACCGTGAGTAACAATCGAGTAAAGACTTGTTCAATATTTGGTTCAACAATGTGAATCTTGAATTCGTTCAATAGTACTCGCGGATTTTTAAAAGAATTATTATACCACGAATAATAATTACACAAGTAAATCTAACGTTGTTGAAGTTTCATGTTTTTCAACAGCTTGTTTGTAGAAATGAAAGCTGTTCCGTGTAACGTATCGTGTCGGAGGAGTAGCGAGGATTGTAACTCTCTGCGAGGATTTGCGTTAATTAATAAAAATGCATTAACTTAATTAACAGTCGAACCACGCCTCGACGCAAGCACGCGATTCTTTTACTGTCAGCGGTGCTCGAATTTTAAGCAATGATGACGTTCTGGAATGAAGAAATCATTTAATCAAGAGATATTTAATTCACCGGTTCTACGATCACGGAAGTCCATTAATTTCGGAGGCTGGTTTTCTTAGTGCTTGATGATATCTACTGTCCGCTTAAAATCGTCTTATTCTCCTTACTCCGTTCGGATCCCCTACTTCAAACACTCGGCTGAAGAGGGCGGCGCGAGCTAAAATAATACACGGACCGTTTTTATTTCGCGTAACCTCCTGTCTGAAAAGCTTCTTTATCAACGATGTCTGCGTCTCGAAACCTCCTGCAACTTTTTTGTCTCCTAAATAATCGCGGGACACCACCTTCGAAATTCAAACTCGAACCCTCGCCTCATAGGTTTTTTTCGTAACCCTTATTAAAAGAGTTACGAAAGTATTAACATTTCAACAAAATCGGAGTACGCAGACGTTTTGTATATAATTAACAAAAATTTTGATGTGCTATTACAAAAATAAAGTCATGTAGCGAGAGGAACATACAAAATCGACATGGTAAAAAGATAAATTGCGACGGGAAGAATGGTAGAGTGCCAGCAATTATTCCATAATGAAATACAAATGGTTCCGTAGCATACGTCCCGTAAGTATTACAGCGTCCCCATAATTGATACACAACGGAAAGTGTTTCAAGAATTGCGTGCCACGTGTACACGAACTACACGTAATACGCGATACCATCTGTAATGGTAATTGTCGGCGAGTAAAATAAAGTCCGATGCGTGGAATAATATTTACTCGTCGGCCAACTGCCATTTTAGAAACAAACGTCACCCTTGTTATTGCGTTCGTGATAGAAACTAGTTTCAACCTCCACCTATGCGCTCGATTTATTCTTTTCCAGACCATGTATCGTGTTTACAGTGAAAATATTTGTACGCTTACCTGTTCACCGCCATCTGTAACAGCCTCGATTTCCCCTGGGTCGTGAAAAGTCGTCCTTCAGAGTACGTCACGGAAGTACACGCCTGCGTCCATTGATTAATGTCCTTTCGATCCTAAGATACTGTAAAAAAAAGAACGGTACAATTATGCGACAGAACTTTCGATATTTATCACGTATATACTCAATTTACAATACGTAGTTTCATGAAACAACCGATGATACTCGAGTAATTGTTAGACTGCAGATTACATGTTTATAGCCTTTTTGATGAAAATGGCAGAGAAATGAAAAATGAAACTGGTATTTTTTTAGACTATGGATTTTATGCACTTATAATAAAAATTATTGGCATACACAACCATAAAAAAAGGTTGAAAGAATTTCGAAAAATGCTTACATTATTTCTACATTTAGTTTTATTATTATATAATGGAATATATTCTTATTTTAACCTTCCTGTAAGACAATTTTTATTTTACGTTCACTGTCTGACCATAAACGTACTTGTTCTACTTGTCTGATCGGAAACAGGAGCATCTACTTACTACTGCCTGACTACAGATGAACTTATATCACCTGTGCGATCGAAGGCAGAAACATTCTACTGCTGGCTGAACGTTACAGAATTCGTATCACTTGTTCGATCAGAGATAGGACCATCTGAACATAAGCGGACTAATATCTCTTGTCCGATCAGGAATAGAATCGTTGTACTGTTAGGTGAATATAGAATTTATCTGTTTTGTTAAATCTGATCAAGGTCGGTTGCATATTACTCTGCTTGCTAATCACTATTAAATATTGAATTATATTTCTTATCTGATCAGGGTCAGAACCATTCCACTGTTAGCTAACTACTATAGATAATAATATTATATCTCCTGTCTGATCACAGATGCATTCCACTGTTATTTGACGACTATAAAACCTACAATTATATTTCTTCCTCGATCATGGAGAATATAGTAAAATGCATAAAAAATAAGTGCATAAAATTCGCAGTCTAATGATTGAATGAAAATAGAAAGATGTACTTAGATGCGTAAAATTCGCAGTGTAATGATTGCAGTCGAACGATTGCACATAGAGATATTACAGCTAATGAAAATAGAAAATGGTGCACGAATCGAGGAAGATTCCGAGAAGAAAGCAGACAAGAGGAATGCTGTTGGCAAAAGATTCGCGAATTTCAAAGAACGTTGCGGAAATCGGGCCTGAATTACCGACAACGATGGCAGTTCCGTGAGTCAGCGCACTCTGCGACTTACGATTACGTACTAAAGCCGACGCGGCAGGGGAGTTCCGTGAAAAATCGTTATCCCGAGCCTTTGTCGCGGTCATAAACCCTTTACAGAGATCAGGCAAGACTCGCGACGTTTCCAAACGTTGGCAAACACGGTTGGAACCCGGCCACGCGGACGTAGGCCAATTATGACATAATAATGGCTGATTGTCGTAACATCCGACGCGACGCGAGACGACGTGATTAACAGACAGTTCTCCCCTTGTATTTAATCATACCGCGACGTATAATTTCGCCGCAGACACAATGATCAACGTATAGAATCCTGAAAATCCCGAAACCTCTGCGTTCTCATCCCAAAGATGGCGTCGCGAGTCTAGGATGTACCATTTTTCGATTAAACAACAAGACAAAATATACCTCTGATTTGCTCTCAATGATTTATACACGATTCAACAACTGGGGCTGCCTCCCCTTTTTACAAAAATCACAGAAGAGGGTTGAATTCGTTGGATCGACTGTGTTCATTGCAAAGGGGCGTCGATGAAATTAACGGGTCCGAGAAATCATTCAGTCCAGTGTGAATCAACTCTTTTTTCATTATAGTTGTCGAAATTCTAACAAACTGAAACATAAGAAAAAAATCAATTTAGTTATTCATAAGAAAAACTGTTGTAAACTGAATACGATGAAGTAACATGAAAAATAAATGCAGCGCGCGGACATTGTTATCGCTCTTATCGTGTCCGTGTCTGTCACAAAGAACTTCGTGAATGATTAAATACATACATAATTCAAAGGACGTATTTCGCTTATATAAAAAAATTTAACAAAAATTGTACCACGAGAAATTCTCCGGCAAAGAGTTTTCGCCCCTTTGCATTTAACCCTGCGAATTGCGCAACGGACGTAAGCAACCGGAAGTGTCGCCCAAGAATTTTTTGCATTTAGGTGTTCGCATAAATTTTTATTCTCTGCTCTCCTATTTCGAATCCGTTATAGATATTCTGAATTATTGTGTAACACCTTGTAGAATCTGAGAAGATGAATTCGACTATGGAGATGAAAGACGATAACGATTTTTCTCGGCGACGATTGAACAATTACAACAGAAACATCGATACTTATATACATATATATTCATAATATTCATATATATTTCACCGGACTTTGATCTCTTTAAGTATCTCGTTTCAAAACATACATATATACATACGTACAAATATAATATATAATATATACATTATATTCATAATCTGACACACTTATAAATACATTTCCCAACGCGGGAGCGTAACAAACGAAATGAAGATCTCGCAGGGGACCGGCAATCGTTCACATCGTTCGTTGTTTAACGTACAAAATATATATATATATATGTATATACATATACATGTACATCATAGTCAGCATACACGGTATGCAAAGAGTTCAGTTTCACGCGGGAATATAAAACTCATCGACGATCTATTATTAAATAACTAAATAATGGCCTGCTTTTGCGCGAGATTATCGTCCGGGATAATCGAGTCTGACTTATTAATAGAACTTCAGATCGATTGCCTTCGTGCACCGTATCGGAAGTTCTCGAATACTGTGTGAGAAAAAAAAAATAAGTGAAAAGAAGGAAAAAACCACTACGGGGAAACGTTCTCTTCCGTGTCATACACGTCCGTCATTTTTTGTTTCTTCTCTTTCCTTCGAAACGACGAGAGCATAGAGAGTCGGACTAATAGCGTACCACTACCAAATTAGCCGTTTCAATGAGCAGGAAATCGACTATTTAATAGACGAAAAAACTAGCTAACTGTCGTGGGAGTTCATCGACTTCCGGTGTCTTAATAACCCTCAAAGATTCTACGAATAAAATAAATAATCTGTGGAAAATTTCATTTCGATCGAAACACGAAAACAATTAAATGCAATCGTATTTTTTCGATTATCTACTAAATTATTGATTGTATAAGAAAATGCGTGAGACAAAGTTTGTACGAACAATTTTTTTTAATAAATAAAACAATTTTGTCGAATAGTCCGACTGGAATGTATCGCGAGAAGAGTTCAAATAATTTTCTGAATATCCTGATTCGGAAGTGGCTTATTTTTTTATGAAGAACTCTGCAAGTTTGCGACACCGGAAATCGAGACAGCAAGAGAAAGATTTGTTTCCGGTTTCCTCGAGTGAAGGCACTTCGCGCTTAGGATCAATTCGAGCCGATTGATCTTCCTCGGCCCTCCGCGTGGAACGTCGACGCGTGGCGACCACGTTCGCTCCCCTAAGCCGCGATAAAATCGTTCGAATGGAACTCGAACGACGCGGGTGGCCGTGGCATGCACCGCACGCATTAACTCTCTCTCCCATTCCCTTTCACGTTGCACTTTTCCAGACGCGGGTTTCTCATGCTTCTTATGCTCCCGGGTTATGCTACAGGGTCCCTAACGAGGATCTCATCCCCTTGGCACCGAGCCAACCGAACAACTGGCAAAATATATTAGGTTGTTGCGCATTTCGTCACCGTTCTTCATTTCTCCCTTAAATTTTTGCGAAGGATTTCAATTCTAACCCGTGTCTGTCCTACAACCTGTTCTCTAATTTAAAATTGACACGCAATAGCAACAGATCAACAGGATGTATCCATTATTAATTAATTTTAGAAACCTACAGAGTAAAATTAGAGAAATTCAACCCTCCAGTGGTTCGCTGTTCTCTCGAACCAAGAACTACTACTATACCTAACTAATAACTTAGTTAGTTATTTAGCAAATTGGCTAAAATTGACGTCTGTAAATGGGAATGTTTTTTAGAACGTACCGAGTGAATTAAAATATATACTTAGGTCGATTTAAGAAGACGACTGAACACCGTAATCCGATTTGTAACTTTCTCATCAGTGTAACGGCGGAGCGATTCTACACGCGAGCGCAAACAGAAAAATGAAGAGCGATAGTTTTTCGCGGAACCTGGCGGATCAGTTAGGTTTCCTTTCACTGATCGATCGACTTGCCGAACTTTCCAGACTTCATCGGAAGATCGAATAAAGATAATGTACGTATCGCGAATATTGCGAGTTTCACCGATCGCGCGTCTAACTCCGGCGCCAGTCCGCCATTCTTCTTTATTAGTTGTTGTACAATTCCGAATCGATTTTATTGTCACTACAAATCGTGTCTTAGAGACGATACAGTGCACGCATTAATTCGCTATATGCATATATGTATATATGTATATATGTATATAAACATTTGCGACATCTGCCAAGAGATCTGATCTCTAGGAGTGTAGTCAAACATGGCTAAACGCAACAACCTAATATATTCGGACCCCGCTGCTCGTTTTACACAAAATCAACTTAAAGAAAAAAACAAAGCTCGATACGGTCACAGTCTAGTTACAATTGCAGACAACTAACGCTAAAGCTGCTCTATCGCTACAATTCGCTGACTTGCGAGAATGAAATCACTGACAATTCGCGCGCGCGCGCAAAGCTAATAGCCAAACTGCGTGTGCTCCGCGGATAAAATTAACTTCACTGAAGTCGAATACTATACTCTCTTCGATCGGCCGTTACCTTCAGCATCGAAAATAAATCGGGAACTGAAAATTGTCCAACTAAATAATCAGTCGACGTCTACGATCGGTATAGAGCAAAATTCCACGCAGAAGAAGCTCGTCGAGAATGTAGGAAAACATTTATTCGTCTGTGGCCTCGTTTGCGGAACAATTATTAAATGTACAAATTAATTCGTGGCCCTGAATCCTTTTATTTTGCACAATCCTTCTATTTCGAAAACGAAGTACTCGCAAAACTGATGAAGATCGTTTACAACAATTTCAGAAGGACTACGAATTAAATTGTACATTCAACGTGTTTAAGTATTTGCTATCGAGATACGATAGATCATTTTACTAAAATAGTGAGAATCATAGAGGCGCCTCGTTCTTGATAAATGAAAGGAATCTCACTCTGCGTTCCGACTATTTCGTCGCGTAACGAAGGGAGCAATGTTCCTCGAAGATCCTTCGAGTTTCGAGCGGTTTTATCGCGACAAATTGCACATCGGCTTCGCGATGATCGAGAGCCAAGGATATTTACACAATTCGCAAAAATATTTCCTTCTATCGTCAACACTGAACCGGCCACGTGTTCCACACGATTGCTCGGTTCGCGCGTCGATTTTTCCTACAAATATTCGCCAGGAAAGTTCACGCCATTGTACTTGATATCCCATAAGCAACATCGGCGCACTATTGCACAAAATAGTCCATCATTGCTCATTTAACAATCTCACGTGGTTCTGTACGATTTTCTGTTTAAAATTGGTTTATCACACTATTCTCACAGGATAGTTGCTGATAGGCCAAATAAAATTGATTGTCAAGTTTGGAACAGAATATTTACAAGGTAGAAAATATTCAACGAATAAGTCAATGATCTATCGAAGAAGGAAGACGAAAAAGATTTTCTTTCGAAACTAACTGTGCGAACGATACTGTTTATGGGATAGTCAGCTACATCGTAAATTATTCGATTGACTCGTCGATTGATTAAACATCTCTGATAGAACTTAATCGCGGTGGCAAACAGAAAATACGCGTGTGTCGCCGACAGCGAAAGAAGTAGAATGCAAGAGTCATCGTTTAAGTAACACGATAAATACAGAAGGAAGTATCTTCGTTTTATTTGCCATATACAGAATGAAAGAACGCGGTGTACACGTTCGAAGTGTGACGAATCGTGTCGGAGAAAATGACTTTGTCTCTCTCTTGGTGTCGAATGACTTTCTATCTAAAGGAATCGACGACAATATTTATTATCCCGCGGATCATTGTTTCTTCCAACGAATTGACAACTCTTCTATTCTATTTCTCTAACATACGCCACCGCTTAGCAGTTACAATAGTCACTCACAATCTTCCGGAACGAAAATAAAAGATATATCGCAGTCTATTATTTCATGACTGTCGTTACACGACATGTATTCAGTTGCACGCGTCAACATCATCAACAGATAAAAGCTCAAGTACGCAATTCCAATTTTTCTCTACGAAACGAAAGAAAAGTTGTATCCAGCGTTTGTCGAACACGCTAGAGAACATTTCCAACAGGATGATTGTCTCGTAAGAGACGCCATTGTGTTTTACTCAAAAGCTGTAATCGTCAACCCGCGCGTCTTTATGCGAAATAAAAATTCTCCAAGTCTTTCTGATAAGTCGAAAATAGTGTAGATGTAAATCGTGTATCTCGCCTATTCGTCGTAAATGCATAAAATCCGCAATCTGGTTATCACGATCTCGAGCGACCATTCTTATGTACAAACAAAATAATTGGTTCGGTAGTTTCTTAACAAGAGAATCACCCTGTACTTTTTTGATACATGTGCGAATCGTTGAAGACTCCTTGTAGAAAACACTGTGAGCGTCACGATAGAAACAATTTCTTCTTTTAATCATTAATAATTAATTTCAAGATAACGTGTAAATAAATTAGATAAAAGAACGTCACTGTGCTTTGCATTTATCCGTTACAGCTTACTTTCTACGGTATCAGAAGAGCCACGTACTAAAATTAATCAACCGGTAATGACATTAAAACATTCTTTCTTTTTAACCCTCATACGTTTCTCAAACATAGTTGCATAAAAGATCCTAGTTAAATTAAACAACAACGGACGAAAAGAAATCAATCGTTTGACGATATTTAAAAAAGGTAAAATGGGTGGATTTTCACCCCGAGGAACGTTCGAGGGTTAAGAATATTTCAACTTTCGACGCTCGCAGTGTTTTCCTACAAATAATTTACAATTGTTGTTCGCGTTCACTTGTTCGATCGAATACTTGTCGGCAAAATTCCAGTTTTCGCGGAAACTCACGGGACCGTGAGATCGGCCGTTCGAGCACTGCTCTGTTCTGGCCATTTTCCCCGAGAAACCGTTTCGCCCAAGATATCGCACGCGAACGGCTGACCACCTTAAATCACGCATACAACGTGTCGCCGTGCAAAATCGATACGACCGCACACGCAGGTTTCGCTTGGCGATTCCGCGCGCCGAAGAATTCGCTGGTTCGTGTTGCCATAACCGAGAAACCGAGACATTCTCGATCGTCCTTACGATACACACGGGTACATGGTCTTCGATACAGGATCGTCCATAAACCCGGACGCCTCGGAAAGCTATTAAGTCAGCCCGGAAACTTCGCAATCAATATTCAACAACCTCTGCTCAGGATTATGGCTTTTAGAGACTCCCTCTAATCCAGCCTTCAAGGCCGTTCCAACCAATTGTACTTCCCTCAAGATTTTCTCCAATATTCCTGACGCCTGTGCCAACATTTTCCACTAGGTAAATGGTCAACATGTGACTGCTGACTAATCGAAACAATTCAAATAATTTTGAATTTACAAACAATCTTTTGTAGCTCCTGTTCATTCCACTCGTAAGACGGTCCCAGCCGCAGTTACTTTTTACGGAGCAGTTGTTTTAAATAAATAATAAAATTACTTTGGACTAGACCCTGCAGAAGTTCTTGCAGTTCTTGTTTCGTCAGTCAACGTGTTGATGCACATTTACGAAGGATATATACAATTTTCGATTGGATTTGCACGCCACTATTCGTCGAAACCGATAACGATCTGTAAAGCAGGAGTCTACCGATGGTTTTGCATAGTTAGCCGCGTACAAGGGAGTACCGATAAGGTACTGACTTAATAAATAACATAAAGCATAACGTGACGGTGCTGTTGCGCGAAAAAATTGCAACGCCAGGGAGGAACTCGCGCGAGTGGCATGTCCACTAGATATTAAACAACCGTTACGCAATCGATTCAATTAAACGTGCAGGTTGTACACGCAAGAAAATATGTTCCGTTTCGATAAATGTTGCAATTTTCCTGCGCAACAGGAATGTACAATACGCGATTAATAAGAATCGTAGCCGCTCTAGAACCGGAAGTCATCGTACAGCGATGGTAAATTTCTAACTACGATCGACGCTCGAAATGTCCGTAGCCCGACACGATGGTAAAAGTTACTTTTTTCGATTATTTTGTCAGTGATCGCGAGAATTGTTCTGCTAAGCGCAACAGAAAAATCGTTAAAAGACTGTGCCAAATTATGGGACAACCTTGCTAAATCGAGTAAATTATCGGTAAACTTTGACAAAAGAAACGAAACGAATAAAATATTTGTTCTCGATAAGCGGACTTTATGCCTTTATAAAATGCATGATTATCTAACAGCCGGGGCAAACGAAAAATCGGAATAATTTCGCGACTTCTATTTTCAGCGAAACTGAAAATAAATCCTTGGAATTATTGTTTCGCTGATAAAAATCATCGAAGCTTCGGCTGCCGATGTGTTCGTGAATAACTGCACTGATATTTAAATATCGATTGTATATTGTATATACGTGCAAAACTGTCGGAAAATATTTTTAATCAATTTATGCGGCAGTCGAAGCTTTAATGGAAAGCAAACAAGGTTGGTGTAAGACCTAAACAAAAGTTGAATTCACGGTTGCTCGGATAATAAACATTCTGAGACGTTCCGATGGATCGTGGGATATTATAAAAGCATAAATACTGCTTTGGGATGGCGAAAGTACAATTCGCGTGGCTGCTAATCCGGAAGACGTATTCAAGTCGTATGATTTGCGCAAAGTTTCTATGTACATCGTGCATCGATATATCTGTCCGTCGATCGAGTGTTGTCAGGGGTCCTCGGTGGATTGCAATGTTTTATTAAACAATCATTTGGTTTCCAAGGATTGAGCTTGCTATACGCTACTTTCTCGTGCGCTCGCTAACAATACGCGCTCTATACAATCCGGCTGACAATGATTCGTTCCCTTTTCGAGAAAAAAGAAACTAACGAAATCCCGCTCGAAATACAATGGACGCTTCGTAAACTGCAGATGACAATGATCATCTACTAAATCACGGATTTTCTGCATTTGTAGCATTTGCCTGGATGGTAATTTTACATAATTCTCAACATAAAATAATTAATTTCAATATGAAGTTTTTACAGATTCGTTCGTTCCGTCCAAACTGAGAAATAAAACAAAGACTGGGCGAGAGGGATGGCTAGAGTCTTCGTTTCATTCACAAATGCATAAAATCGGCTAGTCCGAAAATAATACATTCCAGAAAGTATTGCGTATTCGAGGCACCACTGCGTCAAGTCAGGAGCGCGATAAAATAGAACTTTAACCCTCGAAAATGCGTGTTGAGCGTCGTCGTCGGTTCGCACGTCCCGTAAAAATGAAACAACTGGGAAAGAAAGGTGAATAAAAATACGCAATAGATCCTGGGACATCCATAATAATAAAAGAAATCCTATCTCGATTGATTTGTACAATGTTTCGCAACTACTCGCGTTCTTCGTTAAAACAGACACTAACTTCGTGCGGTCACATGTTTATTTATTAACAGACGAAGTGATGATAATATCAACTTCAGTTTTATTCGTTACAAACATTTCTCGTGGACACACATCTTGCATCGTTTGTTAAGAAACAAATATACATAAACGAAGTTAGTGTCTACTTTAATTTAAAAAAGGAAACAACCTTTCATAGAGTGCACGAGGACTGTGGTAACTTAACTGCGGACCTCTGTGCAATATCAAAACAATATCTTTCTTTGTTGAACTAATTTTGTAGGTCCAGAGTAACAAAAGGAACGCTCTTTTTTAATCTTTCTATTGTTACGCAGCTACTAATTTTTGTCAGAGGTGCATAAAAAGTCCGCAGTCTAGTAGTGACGGTACGCAGTTCCTTCCACGGTGCGCCGTGAGTAAAAGCGGTAGTCTGTATGGTGTTCGCGCATGAACATAATGCGATAAAAAACGTGAAAAGGAACACAGCAACGAGAAACGGAACTAAAAACGATTAGGCCGAACCGCGCACGCCATTATGGTTCTCGGGTATACACCAGAAACAAAAATACAAAAATGGTACAGTGTTTTGCGGCTCTCTCTCTCTACCTTCGAAGCGAGGACGAGAGAGAGAGAGAGCCTGATCGATTCTCGTTCGAGCTCTGCCGCTCCTCTGATCCCGGTCGTAAAAAAAAAAAAATAAAAACAGGGGAAATGTACGAACTGGACCAGAACATAAACATTGCATTTTTATTAATACAGCTTGAAAGTTCAATGACACGCCTGCTTATAATCCACGATGAGGGGGACACGATCGTTCGACGGTCCAAACAGGTAGCAGATCCGTGTTGTTCGTGCGCGGAGGCGAACGAAGAAACGAGACAAGCTGACCTTGGCCCACCGTCCTTCGACCTTGAAACGATCCTCTCGATCCTGAACCGCCGTCTTGCTTCTCTCGTTCTCGATTCGTTTCCGCGAAGACGGGACGAGAAATTCTCTTTCGCCGAAAGAGATCCTGGCCGATAAATATTCGATCGTAGTCGCGAGCGCATTTTACACGTAAAACAGAGAGGTTTTTTTCATTGACTTACATTACGATCCTAAAAGGTAACGCGACCATCGATCGCCGGGACGGCTCTCGCGTCAATAGTACGGTCCAATGATCTCGTCGATCCGCGCGAGACCCGCCTCGACGTTTCACAGAGCTAGATCTTATTAAACCGAGAACGTATGTATACTTGGTGAGTTCGAGCTCCATTTCGTTTCTTCTGTGTAATACATCCTCTTTTTTATATATCTATGTATCTATATAGTTTATTTATATATGTATATAGGCGAATCAATCGCGCAGAAGCGCGAGCACCTTCCAAAGGACGAAGACGGGCGGCGTTCTCCATTGGAAGGACCCCCGCCTTAGAGGATCCAAAGACACGGCACAAAAGACCGAAATATCGTTGGGGGTGGGGGGAAGGGGTCGAGTTCGACGGCTCGCAACAACATATGTACAGAAATAGAAAAAACGACGAGTGTCTCTCTCTCTTTCACACACATGCTTACAAAGTGTTCGTCATGTATCTCGAGTGGCAACGATCTACCAGTTGTTGCCCCGTCCCCGACCCCTGAACCCGTTACCCCTGAACTGGCCACCGCGTTTCATCCCCCTTGGCATGAAGTTGCCGATCGCTGGGCCACGAGGTCCTCTGTCCATCCAGGGAGCCCTGGGTCCTCCTCGAAACCCTCGGCCACGTGGTGGACCGCCTCTCCACGGAGGGAACGGAACGGGACCGGTGAGACGTGGCCGGAAGTTAGGCCCTAACGGACCGTCGAAGTCGTAGATGCCTGTATGCGACTCCGCGGACGCTTGAGGTATCGGTCCGTTCAGACCGGAGTCGGATCCGGTCGGTGTTTGTGGTCCGTTCGACAGCATCCGTTTCTTGTTGATGTGCTCTTCGGCCGGGTCATCGAAACCGCCGTTCGTCGACGGTCGCTTCAGATCATTATTCGACGTGTTCACCAGGTCCTCCATCTGTTGGTTCATGTGCTGCGCCTGCTGCTCGTTGAAGATCATCTCCTGGCCGCCCGTGTCCGGCGACTCGCTGTCACGGGGCTTTTCCGACGTTACAGGTTCCGATTCAACGTGCTCCTCGTACTCGGAGATCGGCACGTACTGACTCAGCTGGGAGTCTTTCGAGTCCGCTGCTACGGGCACGACCGTCACTTGGTTCAACGGTGGTTGATCCTCCGGCTCCGAAGTCCCGGGCTCGGACTCATGCTCGTGCACAAGACTAGATTCGCCTGCGTACGGTGGCTGGTCCAGGTCGCGGGAGTTCGGAGTACCGTGGGACGATCTACGATCTTGCGAAAGAGACTGAGGATTGTCATCCTGGTCTTGATCTACCGCGTGATCTCCACTTTCCAGGGTGTCTTTGTCATCTGGAAGACCAATCGGCATGCCCTCCTCATCGAGGATTACCACCGTGTCCGGTGGTTGGAGCAGCAGTGGTCGACTATTCGGTAGTATCTCCGGCGACGACCGCTGATGCTGATCCAGGGACCGTGGCTTTCGATTGTTCAGCATATTTCTTTGTTTGTTGTGATCGTCCGAGTATCTGTCTCGTCGATTCCGCGGGAACCCGCGACCTCCCCGGCCTCTCTCATTCCGGTGGAACGACATGTCCCTGTGCGGGTGGTCGGCCGGCTGCGAATACCTCCCGCGCATCTGCGACTCGCCGTGGAACTCGGGGTTCGGTCTCAAGCCGTGATTCTCCCGGTATTCGAAGTCCTGCTGGGGAAAATCTGGCTGGGACTGGTGCATCTGATGAAATTCTTGTTGACCGAAATCCTGCTGGTTCTGTAGGAAGCTGGGCGGTGGCCTATTCTGATGGAAATTCGACTGAGACGGATGAAAGTCCGACGAGGGATTGTGACGGAAGTCTCCTTGGTCCTGATGAAACGGTGCCTGGTTTGGATGAAACTGAGGCGGTGGAGGAGGAGGTGGTGGTGGTCCAGAATGCATGTGCACGTCCTGCATCATTGGCCCGTGGGGACCTGGCATTTGCCCGGATGGAAGCGGAATCATGCGCATGTCCATGTCCATGTGTTGGGAAGGCGGCGGATTACCGACTCGCATGTCTCTGTCCTGCGACCTGACGTCCACCAACACCCTCCCTTTCGGCTTACTGTCGGTTTCGTCGTCGGACATCTCCATGTCAACACTTTCGACGATATCACCGGATTGCATGTGTTGCCTGATATTTGCATTGTGAAGATTTTTATTTAAGAAGATTACTTTTACACGCTGCTGATAAGAAGCTATGTGTACCGTTCACTTACCGATAATCCTGATCGCCCGAGGACCATAAGGTACTGCTGTTCGGTATCGTGCTCATCGAGCTCTCGTTTACATTGTGATTCGCGGGACTGCCTGTTAGACTGATCAAATTACGGTGGTCGACGTCCGCCGCTTTCATCAATCGATACGGCAGCTGATTCTCCACCGTCATCGGTATCGGTATCACTCTAGAAAAAACGTGGTTTAAGAAATGAATACGCGAATCGAACGTTGTCTCCAAGATCGATCGATCCCGTTCAACTACTAAATGTTTCACCTATGATCTACATCCCCAGTGGTACTCAGAAGAGATTCTTGTGGTTGAGGATCGTCGTACTCCACCGGATCTGTGAATCCAGTTTTCTCATACATCGGTGGTGATTCCGGCGTTTCCGATAGGATCTCGCTTTTTCCCCTAACTGGGTTAACCCATGTAGTCTCGTTGCTCGGATCCCATCTGTCCGATTCACCGTCCATCCAAACTTTCGTTTTCTCGTCGCACTCACCCGACCAACTAGTATTCATGTTATTCTTGCCGGAAGATATAGCGAAACCCGCTACGTTACAAGGAAAATTCATTATTTTACGATCAAACTTCTCTGACATTGTGTTCTATGATTCTGAAATTCCGTACCCTTTTCTTCCCACTTGGCTGCTTCTTTGATAGATTCGTTCGGCGGTGTCCACGTGGGGAATTTTGGTGGCAACTTATTATAACAATTTTCATCGTCGAGAAATATCGGCGGAGGTAACGGAGGAGGTGGTAACGGGTTGACTGTGTTATTGTTAGTAGGGCCGTCGAAGGGTACAGTGATGTTACTCTGACTGTTTTGACTGGAGTACGGGGAGGGAGTATGCGACTCGCCGGACAAATTCCGGACAGGCAGTGGGGTACTGTGGGTCATTTGGCAATTATTCACGCCCATGGGCGTACTTTGACCACCCATCATTCTTGAGATTACAGGGGTTACGGTATGTTGTCCTAACACAGGTGAATGTCTGTAGTTGGTACGTTGGGGGGAACCTACTTGGGACTCGGGAATATCGAGACCAAGACCTGGGATTCCACCAGGATCTTGTGTTCCGTCAGAAGAAGGAAGAACAGTCTTTAAGAAACTAGAGATATTAAATTCCGCGTTAGTACTTTCGTTTTTGGAGGGCCTCATATTGATTACTTCTATTGGTTTAGCCTGGAAGAAAACGTGTAAAGTTCGAATAATGTTTTAAAGGAATAGACTCGCGTTTCCAGAATTGCAAGGGTGTCCCGCATCATTGCAATCCTAGAAACGAGTTAACATGGGATATATTTTCTTCTTAAAGGGTTAGGCCACACTGGATAAAGACATAAACAATTACTCCTTACAATTTCTGTAATAGAGGACCTATTCCAAATTTTACTTTGATTTAATACTTTCACAAAAGAAAATTGCAAAAGATTTCTACGAATCTAACACACTCAAGGTAGCCTAACCTCTAGATTTGGATAGATGTACCTCTAAAGAGTCGTTATACTGCTGTGACATTCCAGTAGGCGTTGACGATCTTTCGTTAAATATATTTCTCTGTAAAAATAACAGCATGCGTAATTACCCTGGTGCCATACAATAATAAGATTTTCTATGGAAGACATCTTACCATACTGCCAAAGTCCATATTTCCTCCTATAAAGGACGAGAAGTTATTGGTGAAGTCACCGGAATCATTGCCTTGGCCCAATTCTGGGGCTGGTACAGGCACAGGATCATACTCGTGCGAATATGACCCATACATAGACGGTGGCGCCACATCTATCATTCCCAATTGATTTTGAGTCTGATTTTCGTCTCCTGGTAAATCCAGATCACTGTCAGGACTCGGAGATGGAGCATTGATGTCTGGCGAGGGGATTGGAGAAACCAATGTTGGTAAGAGTTCGTCCAACTTTTTCTTTAAATTTTTTACACGGCTTCCAAAATTCCTGTACGCCTGTTTATAAGAACGTATTATACATCGAATGATACTGACCAATTAAAAAACATATAGTACTTGTATCGTTTCATACTTACATTGGTAACTATTTTAACTTCACCCCTCTGAGTTTCATAAAACTGATCCGCTTGTTCTAGTAATTCGAGCACTTGCGTCCTTTCCCTAATCTCTGCTTCCAATGCACGAACATAGTTTTCAACATTTCTCACTGCCAAATCGACTTCCTTCTCAGCATCTTCGACCCTTCTTCTGTCTTTCAGAGAAGCGCATAACTCTTCCGCATTTTCTACATCTATATTACTTTCCCTTAAGTCTCGTAATCTTGCGTCCGTTGCTTGTTCCAACGTAGCACACGATCTCATAGTAGAAATAAGTAGAGCAGCTTGAAACTCTTCCGGCGCTGTTGTTGGCTGTGGATCCAATTTCTTTTTTGGTGCTGCCGAAATTAATCCAGACAAGTCCGCGAGGAATTCTTCGTCGTATACTTGTCGCTGATCCCATATTTTAAATATCCTCAGTATACGATGCTTCACTTTCTCGTCCCTGACCATAGTTGTGGCACGTTGCAAAGTTGTCCCCCACGACTCCACAAACTCAAAATTTTTTCTCTTCGAGTATTGGATAACATCGTTTGCCAGATAAAAGAGCGTCAAACGATGCTCGACTTTCACTGTTATGTAAAACATGTTACATTATCATCCATCGTGTTAAAAGCGATGGAGTAAACTGTACATTAATGAAATCACATTAACACGTAAACGAAAATTGTTTTGATCTACACTTAAAACCATAAAAATAATTTAAAAATTCTGATACTCTGTAGACTAAGAATTGAGATTATATCGGGATAGTGAGCCAGAAACATCTGACATCTAAATATAAGTAGTTTTCAAGTACGAAAGATTATAAAACATTACAGAGCTTACCTTTCTTTAAAACCTGCAACCACGTAGCAACAATCTTTTTATGGTGTTGTCGCCTTTCCAAACACCAGGAAGAGAGACCCTGAATCGACTCCTGGGAATCCTTCAGCGTGTGGAGCCTTCGCTCGAAGAGCTCCATATCAAATTCACTGTTCGCCATTATAAGTTAGAACAATACATTTAATGTAACGTCTATGAACTCGTTGCAATGTCACGTTTTAACGTGAACCACCGAGAGGAACACGTGCAACGTTGTTCAGGTATCATAGGTACAACATCTACCTAGCCAATCAACCTAACCAAGTTAACTGTTGCTGATGCACTAATCATCGGGATCACGAACATCGTAAACATCCGTCGGAATTAAACCATTCTTTTTCGTCGGGGACGATATTGTTCTCTAGCTTCTCGGACAGTGTTCCGCACAGAAAACAACAAAAATCTTTGATGAAAAACCACTCGTATCGTTGTTCGTATGATCTGCACGCTGAAGACACCGCTTTCGCGTCACTCGCAACGCTCGAAGAAACTTTCTCGATTCGACAAGCAAATCCGTCGTAATAATGGTTTCATGCACTCGACAATATCACATGTATAACATGTCAACTTTTCCAGTACATTTCAAAACTATCGTAATCCAGTGTGACCGATCTTGAAAACAAGAGTCCGCCATCTTTTCAGAACCAAAACACGAGCGCGCAATGGCCGGCGCGATTTTCTAGTATATATAGCACCCGACGAAATTTAGAAAGAATAGCCCCCGTATAATGTCGCCTGCAACCCTCGCAAACGTTCTCGCTAAATTGGATCAACAGCGATGTATTATACTTCAAGCGAGATTTTTCATTTACTCCATTTCACGCGTAAGTAAATACCTCGAATACAAGTACATTATTAATATTTGACGTTTTGTTGTCGACTAAACAAAGGCTGAAGTAAAGATCAGCAATAATAAGATAAGAGATCGTACAAATATTGAATGTTTCATCTATGCATTTATCTGTATGTTTTGAAAAAATGAATTTTTCAACTCTTCCATATTTCTTACTGTTCACATATTCGTAATTGAATATTGGTAGTTTCAATGCCGGATCAAATCTCTGCTCTTGTTACATGGAGAACGTTTATTCATTTCCACGTTTATAAGCTTCACTCGATAATGGTGTCCATTATTTATTTAAAGTTCAAACGGTCCTGAGGTTTGCCGCACATTATTATATTATTCGATACGATTCGATAGTGAATATTATTTGAAATGATGCGCGCGCTTTTGTAAATGAAAAATACTTTATTTGCGGAAACTTTACTGTTTATACGAGATAGTAGATATAGAAATGTAAAAACCAGTAGTTTCAAAGATTCATCGAATCTCTGTATCTGTTACGTCGATGACGTTTATAAGCTTTACTCGATAATCATGACCATTATTTATTTAAAGTTCAAATGGTCTTGAGGTTTGCCGCGCTGAGTTGCGCAGTTGGTAACAGAGTCTGCGCACTGAGAACGGGATGCGTGTCTGCGACACAGTTCATGGAATCAACAAAGTGATGATGAACAAGCGACATCTAGAGCAGAATTCGAGAAATCATGGCGTAAGTGGTGCCGCCTACTGAAGACGGAGAAACCGGGAAGTAGAAGCAAGTGAAAAGATGGATGTGGACACCGCTAGTGATAATACGTCGATAGATGACAAAATAGATGATTTTTGTGAAAATCCGACGAGAGATGCTTTGACAGAAGGTTTGATGAGTCTGCTAAAGCCCACGGTGGATCAATTGGATGAAAGAATCCGTGCTACGAGGTACGAAAACTTTCCTTCTACTCGAAGATACATATACATAACCAACGTTCTTTCTGTTTATACCGTGTAGAATTTTTTAATTTGTAAATCGATACCTGTCATTTCCGTAGAATATGTCAGATAGAATTGAAACAACAAATCGAATCTCTGGGAGAAGAATTACAAAGGATTAACGACGCGTTGCAGTGTCCGCTAGAAACAGATGCCTATGTAAAAAAGCTTATTAATGCCAAGCACAAGATAACAGTCGTGAGTAACATACTGCAAAATACCCAGGAGAGATTGAACAAGATCCACCAAGCTGTAGAAAAGAACACAACAAAAAGAAAAGCCTTACTGGATCATAGCTCTTCTTATAGTAATCCTGTGAGCATGTTAGACAAAGAAGAGCAGTTGGAACCAGTAAAAGAAACTGTAACAACTACGGGACAAGAGTAATTAACGCTGCACAATGTATACTGACATTCCTGTACACCTTTAACGACAACATCATGGATACTCCGATAACTAATTTATCAGACACTGATCTGGAAACAGTGTACGAGCCTTCAGAGGACTCTTTCCTGTTGATAGATGCTTTGGAAGCTGATTTAGAGGATTTGAAAGCTAAAAAGCCTGTTATGTGTCTAGAAATCGGCAGTGGATCAGGTGTAGTGATCACTGCCCTGGCAATGGCATTGAACAAGCACTGTCGGACTTATCATCTTGCCATCGATCTGAACAACAATGCTTGCAGAGTTACAAGAAACACAAGCAGACTGAACTCGACGGACATAGACGTCTTGCAAATGGATTTGCTGAGCTGTATGCGCAGTGGGTGCATTTTTGATGTTGTGGTGTTCAATCCACCGTACGTTGTAACCAGTGACCAAGAAGTCCTCGACAAAAGGCTTCTGTTCAAGAGCTGGGCTGGTGGTTTGAACGGTAGAAAAGTTATGGATCGAGTTTTCCCAAAAATTCCCGACATCCTCTCAGAAACCGGGACGTTCTACTTGCTGATCATTAAGGAGAACAATCCAGAGGACATTTTGCGTATTTTTAAGAATATGAACATGCACGGCGCGATTGTAGCGGAGAGGAGGATCAGGGGTGAGCATCTGTATATTTTACGTTTTCAAAAAATCGCGGAGTCGTACGAGACCCGAGCACCGGACATGGGTGCGAGTACTTGAGTATTCCATACTTGAATTACGCGAATATCTGAGTACTCTTATCAAAATTAGGTAGCATCTTAGTACTCGGATCTAGGTAGAGTGAGTATTTGAGTACGCATATATTGGGCGAGTATGTAAGTACACTTATCAACATTTGAATGAGCATCGTGACACTCTGATTTAAGTGGAATGAGTGTCCGAGTTCTTGGCTCGAAATTATGCGAGTATCTGAATATTCGGATCTTGGTTGAGTGGGAAATCTATGTACTGAAGTTTAAGTATGAGTATGAATCTGAGTTCGACTGGTAGCAACAGGTATGATTCAGTTTGCGATGATGCTTCTGCTGATCTAAGGAGTTGTGATCGATTAAATTTATGTTAAGTAAAGGAATTATTGTTTCTGTTGAGACCTGTTCTAAGAACACCTCTCTCTTCTCAACTTCTTTACGCCAACCGGCGGCGCGTACCACTAAAAAGGATGCAGATAACAATGAGACGTCAGATTTTAAGAAACATAATTTATTTGGATTCACCTAACAAAAATCTGTCTAAGATCTACGGGGTTCTGTTGTCGCTTCATGTTCAGTTCAAAACGTTAGATACACGGTTACGCGAAAACAACTTTTCCGACCGCTGTCAAATGCGTCAAGTTCAATACAGACTGCGGATATTTATGCGCAACAAGCCATAATCAAATTGAACAATATATTCAGCGAGATCGTATTAAAATCCTTCATGGAACGTATAAAAACTGTTCGACTTCGTCGAATTAACACCGAGAAAAAATTTTCCACGCCGCATAAAGATCCGCGGTCCGGTTGCATTGTAGATATATGAAATATGGCTGTACAGTCGAGCAAGTGTTAAACGTGTTTATAATAAAAATTCTGCAAAGGTACGAAGTGTGTGTTGCGAGGGTAGCAATCGACGAAACAGTGGACAGCAGCCATGCTAAAACTGCGGTTCGCCAAGCTTTTACGTGCGGCTCGAGAAGAAAAAAGGTTGAGTATGGCTGGTCTACGAAGAAGCGAGCGTTGCTATTAGAAAACGATACAGCGGCTAGATGTCCTGTTACCTGTTGCCACCGTATCGATTGTTCTATGGCCCCAGGACCCTAGTCTCCTCGGTATCCCGTTTGATCCCCAGAGAATTCTTAGCCGTTCGTCAATTACCACTCCCACATTCGTCGATCGCAAACGATTTGATCGTTTACGAGCTGATGCCCTTCGACCTGTAAACTCTTTGCAGTTTCACGTAGAAGATCAGCGCGCTGATCGTTGTCACGATAACGGTGCTCATCATGAACGAGCTGGCAACGAAGAAGCCACTGTAAGTCATGCAAACGTTCGTCGTCGTCGTCGTGGTCTTCGCGACCTGTTCGACGTCGACGTGCTCGAGGTTCTCCAGCACCTGGCTGCTGGCCTCGCTCAGGTCGTCCACCATGATAACTCTGAACCCTCTGGCCACTCTAATCGGGTCTGCGAGAAGCACTGACGAGGTGTTCAAGGGTCTGCTGGGCGCTGGCAGCATGATCGATCGTCGACGTCGTCTGCCAGGCTCGATTTGCTTAAATAGTAGAAGGATGTTAGCATTTAGAAGTATGGTCTAATAGAGGAAGGACTTTGTTCCTACAGGATATATGGTGTTCGAATACAATAATATTCTACCTGGTTCATATCTGGACAGGGCTCACAGTCTGTCTTGCATAGCTCCACGTTGCACTCGATGAATAGATCCATCACGTCTGGGAACTTGAAAGCCTGGAAGTACGCGTAGGCGATGATCGAAGCCCCAGTGTTTCCGGTGTCGTTCGTTTTCTGGAACGCTCCGAACAGCTTTGGCTTCAAGATACAGCCTCTCTCGTCCGTCAGTTGGATCGTGTTGGCGGAGGACTCGTCGCGAGCGATGCAATCGCGCACCTTAAACGATTATCATTGGATCGTTAGATTCATGGCAAGTATCTAACCTTTGGGAAATTCGCTAGATCTCTTCTCTACCTGTAGATCGAAGGCCGGGTCTCCTTCGACAGAAACTACCAGAGTCATGGTCTCGCCGATCTTGACGAGACCGTCGGCTGCGGCAGCGAATGGACCTCTGCCAACTTGTATATCTAACTTGGCGACAGCCGTGTCGCCGCTGAACGTCACTATTTCTTGGTTCAGCATGTCCACGGAAAAGTTTACCGTCAACGCTTTATTGATGTTCCCTTCCCAGAGACACCTGACTCGCCTAACCGTGTCCCATACTTCCTGGATGCCCGGCTCGTTCTAAACAGAGATCGTCGCTTAGAAAGTGCATTTCTAACTGTGGTTCGCGATTGAATAATCTCGTGTCTGTTAATGCACGAAGCGAACGCGGTAAACGCGAGTAGGAAGATTTGTCAAAAAATTAAGTGGTCGGGTAAGATTTTTCAACGAGAAAGAAATTTAAGTCCTTCTTCGGGGAATGCGTTGAAAATAAAAGTTATCTGGAATTGATATACCTGCAGAACGAGCACGTTCTCGAGATAAGCCTGGCCAGCTTCGCCAGCGAAATCGTTGATGAATTGAGTACCGCAGGAGTCCAGGCTCACAGTGAAAGAGTACTTGGTCTGGCCAGAATTTTGCTCAACGTATCTACATTCCGGGTTCATGAAGAAGCCCTGCGAACATTCTCGGCTCGATCAGTTTGATCGGTTAGAGAGTCTCACTCTCCGAGATTACCTTAGAATAAATGACCCCATCGAAGGCTCGGTTGAACTCGATGTTGATGGTCATCATGGTCTTGCTGCAGACGACATCTAGAGCGTGGATATGCGGAGGGTGTTTCAGGTCATCGTCTTCGGCAGTACCTTCCCCTGTCATCACTGCATTGCCGCTACTTCCTGCGATGACGTATACGAGATTACGAGACCCAGAGGTCATTTCACTTAGAAGCGTTCGAACAGGTCCGAAACAGACGCAGTTTGCTCACCTTCTCCACTGGTAGGCTTAACAACAGCACTTCCACTGGTACCGCCAGTGTTTTCCATCGGAGGAAACGCTCCTCCAGGAGTAGACGACGGAAACCCTGGCGAGGATGGGTACCCGGTAGCCTGATCGTACGAATTCGACCCTGGGTCAGGCGTAGGGAAGGGTGGTCGTGGGCTATCGGTCGGATAACCATAAGTGGTAAATCCACTGGCTCCAGGGTACCCAGCGACGGCTCCACTGCCACTGGAACCACTGCCATCACCTGCTGGTCCATAAGCAGGGCTAGCTCTTTGGGTCGAGTAACCGTACGTGGCGGAAAATCCACTTGGTGTCGAGTATACTCCATAGTTTGTGGATGGTCCAGGTGTCTGGGCAGGGGACGGCGACCTAGGACTCGTCGTGGAGTACCCTGTTGAAGGTGGCAGGTAGGTGGTGGAGCTCCTGGTAGTGCTGAACGGTGGGAAAGCTGAAGATCCAGAGATCGAGTACGATGGCGGGGTTGGTCGCGGATTGTAGGAGGTCGAAGGTCCGTAGGGTGATTGATTGTTCGGCGGGAGGTACGTGGAGGGTCTCTGGCTGGAGAACGGTGGAGCTTGAACCGTGGATGGCTGCCCCGACGGGTAGCCACCGTTCGTCGGTGAGAACCCCGTGGACGGCCTCTGGTAAGGGTAATTCGTTACCTCGTTTTGAGAGGGCGAAGAGTAGCTCGGTTGTTGACCCGTTGTTGCTGGCTGGAACGGTCTAGGTCGATCGGGTGGCCTCTGCGTGCTGTACGGGGGCAGGTAACCAGCTGGGTCCGACTGTTGGCGAACTGCAAGAAGAGCGACCTTGAAAATCCACCTTGCTCTTCACCGTAATTAATCGCACGGGTCTGGAGTTCCATAGTTAGACGACCAGTGGTACGTTTGGGTCCTCAGGGTAACTCTCATCCATCCCTCGTTATCTCACTGATTAGTTATTTAGATTTTATTCAGATTGAATTTTTCAGGCTGCTGGTAGGACATTGAAAGTGTTCAAGAAGCACTTGGAAGAACGAGGAATAGACTAGAGTCGAGTGAGAGCTCTGTAACAGTGTGTATTAGTGATCCCCTGTGGATAGTAGATTAATACGAGGTTGGTATTCGACAAGCGTGCGATCCAGGAACCACGAAAGAAGATGGTTAATCGGACGTCAGTTATTGCACTTGCTCGAAGCGACTTTGTTACGTTTTTGGGCCCACTGACTTGTCTTTAAATCAGGGTCTCCGATCGTCTTATCGGAGTCTCGCTAAACTCTCTTCGGAGTCTAACAACGAGTACAATAACAATGGAATATCGTGCGACAGAATGGAGAAAGAAGAACCCGTGGACTTGAACGTTATAAGGGAGAGAAGGTGTCCCTTTGGAGAACGTACTTTTACGTGCACCCTGCCGGTAGATCCCTTGAATCCACTCTAGGATATTTTGCGCCATCACGTCCGCGGGCGACGCTGGAGCAGCTCGCTGGACTCTCGAGTGTGCTAGTGGATGTTAAACGGTTTTTCTTTATCAAACTGAATCGCTGTTCAACGTCTGATCCACGCTGTCCAGTTTCTTGCTCGATCGATTGCGATCTAGACTATACGAGGTTTCTCTTACCATCCGACGGTGATGTTCTGACAAACAGGGCATGGCCTCCTCCGTGCTCCTGGCTCCTGGCTGCGCCCAGGATTGTCAGCACCAGAATCAGTGCAGTCCCCTTCATCCTCTCGACCTGCAATTTCCAGCTTGTCATGCTACCACTTCAGACGATCCTCGATCGATCGAGGACGAGGTAAGTTCGATTCGTGTTTGATTCGTTGAGAATAATATTAAACTAACGTAATCTTTTTTTCCAGGCTTGGACAAGTTTTGACAGTGCGAAGGTGTGTCAGAGAAGGAAGAAGGGAACCTTGAACACTCGGCGCGCTCGTTCCAAGGCTGCGAACTCTCGCGGTACGCAAAAACAATAGAAAGTCTTGGCGCAATTAGCTGGATCAACTTCGGCACGAGAGGTTAATTAATCGCAGCCGAGTTCGGTCGTCAATAGTAAACTCGAGGATCGAGAACGGAAAATTCATTATCCTCCGATCGACGGCAAAACGATTCCCCCTTCTGTTTCGTCATAATTTCGACGGGAGGTTAACGAGTCAGCGAGGCGAGCGAGGTGCAATCGCTTAAACAGTTTTCTGGTCCCGGGAAAGGCCGTTTCCACGATTGTTTCGTTCTTCTCACGTACATCGGCACGAGAGCGTTTCGTCAGATCAGATTACGGAGGGCTCCTCCGCAATCAGTGTCTCTAATTCCTGCCGCGATTCGGGGGCCGTCGAAACTCTGGAAACAGCACTCGATTCGCAGCCAATTAACAAGCCGTGTCTCTCGACGATGACGAAGCGAACAAGAGTTGATCAGTAATTACACGATAACAGATCGTAACGAAAGAAACTTGCAAAAACTTTATTCGATAAAAAGATAAAGATCACTCGAACTTTTTTCTTTTCCGGAAAGTATTAGGCGTATCAGGTAGATTACGAAGTTATTAATTTTCTAACTCTCGTGAGACACTACGAGACGCGCGACGATGGTTTCGCGTGATTATGGTTTGTCGAAGCGGTAATTTCAGCGACGCGAGGTGCAAAGATAAAGAGACAGAGATAAGGAACAATAGCAGGTAATAGCTTCCGTTTCCTTGGTGGACAGTCACGCAGGTGTTTCTGAATCGATCTCGAAAAGAAGAAGATCCACGATTTATATTGGTGCATCGACTCGCGGCACTGTGGTTTCTCCGTGAACCTGAGCCGTCGGCGATAGAAAGTTTCCGGCGTAGACGGTGTTCTGATGCTTCTTCTTCGCCGTCTTCTGGCTCTCCCGTCGACTTTGCCTTCGACCGGGGGAACCACTGTCGCTTTCGACCAAGGTGAACCTACGAGAGCTACGTGTCCCGCTAGGATCCATCCTCTCCGCGGCTTTCCATCCGCACGACACGGCGAGATTCGATTTTATCGACCACCGCCGGCCACTAGACTATGCCTCGCCAGTGAAACCGAATCGTGACACTGTTCCAATCCCCGGGAAGGATCCATTGCCGCTGTGGATCGCGGATCGCAGCGAATGCCGTTTGTTCATTCGCCGGGCAAAAGTTCGAGAAGTCAACCGAGGAATCGTGCTCGGCGGAGGTGAAAGGTGAAAGTCGCGGCTGCCTCGATGCTCCGCGAGCAACCAGACACGTGGTGTACGCTCGCAAAAGTTAACAACCAGAGAAAAAGGACCCGAAGGTCCCTCATTCCTCAAGGCTTCCTAATGGGAATTACTCGCGAATTCTTATCTGTCATTGATCTTCGAAGCTTTTCTCTGAATCGACATTTTCTTCTGTTCTTTTTTGTGGATCATGCCCGGGCATTTTAACTCTTATCTTAATTGTCAGTTAATGGAATCAATTTGTATGATCTTTATTAAGCAACTACTTTTGGAAGGAAACAACTTCTGCAAGCACATCCTCTCTCGACTCGATAATGTTTGCTGTTAAGTGATATATTTTTTAAATGATGTATGTGAATGGAAAACGAAAAATTTTGTTAATATTTTCAAATTTTGTTAATATTTTTCTCCCGCGATTCATTCCTTAATGGAATAGTATAAACTATTAAATTTTCTTTGGGGTCATTATCGACTTGAAAGTCTAACATTCCTCGAGGTTCCCGCACGGGAAATTCCTCACGAATTCTTTTCTGCTAGCAACTCTTGAAATCGAAATAGTAGATGATCAATACAGAATCGTCTCAGGCCTAATTGTATCTGTAGTTTTTTAAATTAATATTTCCTTAGCTGCTCGCTATATGGAGCCAAGTGTGTACTAGTCGTTAAGTGCACCGAGTGCTCCGATTAGTCCGTGTGATACGTCACTTTGTAACCTGTGAAGTGCTCTATAATATTAGAAACAGTGCACGCGTTGCACGGTTCCGCGGTCGCACGTCGCGTTCATTAAAATACAACGCGCTTGAGAAACGCATCGCTCGCGGGGGATCGACTCGAACAAATAGGCCGCCGAATTAATTAGAATCGTGCGAGTTTGTTAAACGATCTGCCCGGATAAAGAGGTTGCGATGGTCGCGTACGCGCGAATTCGAATCGCACGGATGAAAATATGTGAAAGTTTCCATTGCGCAAACCTTGTTGTCTATGAACCACAAGATTTGCGAATGATCGAAGTCCTACTCGAGTCGTTACACGTGGTCTTCTTAATTTCCCTTTTTCATCACGAATTCATATAAATTCGGAAAAAGCTTAAGTAGAATTTAATCGATAAAAATGGCTGTGTTCTCGATGGAACTTCCGGAAGCCAAATTTCCTGGCGCCGCAGATATGTAGATATCGGAAACGAGAATGCGTTTTCGCGAAGAGCTGTGGGTGGTATGACGTTTCGCCGGTGTCATCCTTATTGCCAGCGTAATGGCGAATTTGATCGACCTTTCTCTTTTAAATCGCAAACTCGGTTTTGCTCGACCGTGGCCGTCGCGGAGCACGATTAAAATTGACGGCGCCATTGAACCGCGAAGAGGATCGATGCGGAAATGCATGATCGTATTATACAAGGTGGTTCCTTAATACGTCGATCAATGTCAACACGTATGCATCCCATGAAAGTGCTTTCGCGTTTCACGTCCACTCTCGTAACAAGTTCTACATATTGCGAAACACTTTGTACACCGCGCTGAATTAAACAGGAATAAACCAACAGTTTTGTTGCACAATTTTATTCGTTGACATTATCGCGTCGACTAATGGGAAAAATACGCGTGTCTAACAGCCAATCAGGCAACTCCGTGGAAATTCTTTCCGTGGCTGGAACAACACGCTGTCGAAAATAGCCGCCGCCGCGCAATTATCGCGGTGGATTCGTAAAGTTTGCAAAGAGTTGCGCGCGTAAGGTGGTTGTTTGCGGTGGGCACGGTTAGGCAATTCGTAGCATGCACTTGAGAAGCTGCGGTTTTACGTTCGATGCAGCGGGTTGAAACGCGGTGTGTCGCGACCAAGTCGCGCGATGACGACGTCTTCGACCGCGTGAGCGCGGGGTCTTAATAACGAGACGGTGCCGTAGTTAGTCGTTTATTATCCCGATTGCATAATGAGGCAGGGAAGACAGGCCTCGCCTTCTAACGCGTTAACGATTGGGGGTGGCGCTCCGACTTGAATCCACCGTTTCGGTGGCTGGACAAAGTTGCAGTTGCGAAAACTCGGCTGAACCAGTCGGGCAACATTGTTCTGTTACGTAGTTACTTTCGAAAATCATTTATTTAGTAAGCACCTAGATATATTTTTCTAGAATTTTTGATAATTCTTCTTTACTGTTTAATTTTTAAAATTGTGAAACAATCGCCGGTCAACAATGTGCTAATAGAATCGTGTAGAACTAAATGAGACGTGTTAAAAGGTTGCGCAAAACGTGCTCACGAATAAAAAGCCTCTTTCCGTTGTTCAATGAATATTAAAAGGCAAGTGAAGAATTTCTGGATCCAGAGAATTTATTTAGATGGTTCTTCTACAATTTATCAAAATCCACTTGAAAGTAACGATAGAGGCAAAAACGCGGTTTGATCCATCCAGCTCCAAGAGTCGCTGCACGCTCATTAGAATCATTCGCTTTCCTCGAGTTCCACTGCTTTCTCATGGGCACACTCGATTTGCTATTCGCGAATGGGTCAACACTCGAAGTGAACAAATAAACGAGATGAGCGAAAATGAAGGAACGTTCTTCATTGTAAACGGTTCGATTAGGATCGTTAATGGGCCGCGTTAGCCCGGTACCGATAAACGTGCTAATCGAGAACGAGCCTCTAAATATGGTTGCGAGAGAAGATCTGCTAGTGAAAACAGTTACGTTCGATAGGTCTGGGTTACGGGGACATCGATCGCCTTACGCGTCGAGCCCGAGAAAAGTCTAGCTCGCGGTTTCTACTTCGCAATGTCAGACGATCCAGAGAGAATGAGAGAGAGAGAGAGAAAAAAGTGGTTAGGTAGAACGCGGAGGTTGGATCGAGCTACCTGGATCCCATCGAGTTCATCGTTTCAATGAATGGAGGTCTCGAATCTCGCCGTAATCGTAACCGCGTCCACTTTTATCGATCATCAGCGGCATTGAAACACCAGCACGAATTCAACAGTCATCAATAGACTGCAAATTTTATACATCTATCACAAAAATGTATTGATAATTAGCTGTACTCTTCGACTTTGTACACGTGTAATAACAAAACAATTAGGAAAAATATATTTATTACGATAGTAGGTAGGAATAATTTTTTAAAGAATTCTTCCTAGAGGGGACGGGTCTTACACCAGACATCATATTAATTTTTTTAGACATATTTTTGAATATACTCCTCGTAAGGCAGACTTTATGCATTTTTGGCAAAGATAAGTGTAAGCAGTGAAAGGGTTGAAATAATAGTGCAGGACCAAGACCGAAACAATAATAGTTTCCAATGCAACGATCAGCATCGATAGTGTCGACTGTCTCGCGCGGGCCGCGACTCGTTTCGCGACTGCGGAAAACGGATCGTCTTCGTATGCTCGATGGGCGAAAGCATGCCTTGTAACGAGCATTTCTATAGAGAGCGGCGCGGATACCCTAGCCACGGTAATTTGTCAGTGCGACGAAAGCAGAGTTCGCTTATACCGAGTAGGATTGTTTGTGTCCAGGAGAATATCGGAGGTAAACGCTTTCTTCCGAGGACTCGGGGATCGATCATTTCCCCGACGAATTGCGACAACGTTTAAATTGTGTTTCGTAATTCGTCGAGACCGCGCGCTGTCCCACGTTCGCGAACACCGCAAGGGTCAAGCTGCTGAACGGCCGAGAGCCTTTCGGGACGCAAATTGTTTCTCCGAGCCGTCCTCGTTGTCCGATTATCCTGATCGTCGCTGTTATCTCGTTGTTCGAAAGACTAAACATTCAAGCGGACCGATAGATACCGGAACGTTTCTTTGGATCAGCAATTCTTTCCATGAAAATTGTTATTTCAGATGTCAACGTTATCCGAATTATTCGAAGGTCTAAATCAACGAACGGACACAGAATCGACACTACACATTCTCCGGAAATATGAAAGAAAGTGAAACTGCTGTCGTTTCTCGATCGCGGCGTGCGTACTGCGCGAATTCATCACAAAGAGAGGCCTCCTTTTAAACTAATTAGGATTATCGAGAGAAGAAATAACTTTCTATTTCTCCGGCCGGGTGCCATAGACGCATAAAAGTTTGACATTTAGCGAAATGCTGACGAATCGAATAACAGGTTTCCCGATTAGAATAATAAACATGGTCATCCTTTTTTCGCAATATTGTCCGATTAGAAAGTCGAGTGTAGTCGACATTAGTCCTTAAGGAGGCTGTCGTTAGATCAGTGTATCGTAACACGGTGTCGTATATTAAACCGTTCTCATCGCCGAAACACTTGATGTTGCAAAACGGAATAATAAAACCGCGGCACAAACGCGTTTCGCAGCGTGTCAAACGATGCTCGTTGGACCGTTGCCTCGGCTAGCGTTCATAAATCACAAAAATCCTCTCTCGCTTCTAGCGAATCTTCGCCGAAGGTGAGACGCGTCGCATCCGCGAGAGAGCCTCTGTGCGTGACGCTCGAAAACGAGTAAACCCCCGAGGCGAACGATTACGACATCCGGGGATTCGAATTTTTCCTATTCGAACGGTTACGCCACGAATTTTTATCAACGGCAAATATTTCCCGCGTGCCGCGCCTATGCGCGCCTAACCGACCGCTTCCATCCGTACTTTGTTTCGAGTTCGGTCTGATCGTTGAATCGAACAGCGACCTTGAACGTTTCTTACGCCAGGTAATTTGCATTGCTGCTAGACCGCTGATCCATTAGGCCTATTTCGCAGTTTGCAAACTCGTGGACGTTGACCGAGCGACGTAACGGGTTAAAAATGATTTCTACGCCACGTGCAGCAAGCTAATGTGCATCTTCGGCACCGCGTTTCAAAGCGGAATCCTTTCCTCGCGCTCGGAAGCGTTCCGACTCTGTTTGCTCGCTTTCTTCGGTCTCCAAAAGGGGCCCGACTGTTTCTCACGACTGTTTTCCATCGTCCACGTGAATTTACAGCTATTTGCCATCGCGGAGACTCCTCTGGACACTTTCGCGAGCTCTCGTTCGAGTCCTCCTCGCAGACCGAAGAGCTATCGAACGCTATTCGATCCTTGGGAACACAGAGCGAGAGAGAGAAGCGATGCAACGACAGTGCAGTTTCGGACGCGCTGAAACGGGATGTCATCATCTCTCGCTCTTACTTTTACCGCAATTCTCAGAGTAATTCTATTGGCTTTGCCTACCATGCCGTGGGCGAGCGCAACACCGGTGAGAGACCTTGCCACGCGCGTTCATCGCGATGAATCTTTTTTCTTTCGGCTGCGAGATTAACGCAACGATCGATCGCTTTCTCCGCTTTGTCGCGAGCTCACGGCAATTATTAAAAATTACACGGAGTTATGAAATAACCGTTCGGGTTTACGGAAACTTGGAGATCGAATGCGGGATTAATTTTCTTTGGGCCAAAATGAAATTTCACTTTGTTGTTCTCGACGACGTGCGAGGGTTAAGGGCACACCGGTTCTTTGACGAAGTTGCTTGATGAAATCTTGCTGGCAGGAAAAACTGCTCGTGGAAAACTTCTTTGAAAAGCGTTATCGTGAAACAGCTGTTTTAGAATCTGTGTAGAAGACGTTCCGTGGGAACAAGTTGCTTTAGAATCTTTGTTGAGAAAGAGAGACACTTTGTCCAGACAAGAATTACTTAATTTGGGTAGAAATATTCTCCGGAATGATCATTTTTAATATTCAGAAACTTTTATTTCTGTATTTTACGAGATCTTTTCGGACGAAAACTTTCAAGAACTTTTCTTTATGCGTTCTCGTCGGAACTTGTAATAGGAGGACATTTTTTTCAAACTTCCACGGTCGGTGTTCCAGATAGAACCTATCAAAGAGTTTTCATAACTCCTTCGATCTCGGCTTAAAACGTCTCTTCATCGAAATTCTCCGAGAATTTATCTTATCGATTAGAAACCCCATTTCACGATCAATCAGTCGCGTTCAGTTTCATTTTCACTCGTAAATCGCGATGGAAAACGATTCGAAATCGACAGGAAGGAAGTGGAAACCAGTTTATTCGGAGGATTTCTCTGCGAAGATCGCGATAGAGAATCGAAATCGACAGGAAGAATATCGGAGGAAGTTTGAAAGGATCCTGCGAGCAGGACTCCGATTATTTTCCGAGGAGAATTGTTTTCAGACGGAATCACGATGGAGAACGAGTCAAAATCGAGAGGAAGAAATTGTTTAACTAGTTTATTCGAAAGATATGAAAAAAATTTTGTTCACTTGAATATACGACGAAGAACGGATCGAAATTAAGAAGTATAGATCGAAGCGAATATCGAAGGACTCCGCGAGGAGGACAACGCGATGATCCTGCGTCGCCAGTGAAATATTCATCGATGTCGCTTTCTCCGTGCAATTTTTCATTTCCTACACAACGGGAGGTCTTAGTTGTTCATATGGCAAATGCTCGAGAGGCTGTTCCGATTTTCAAGCGGTAATACACGGGGTCAAATTGCGAAAAGACTCACCTCGCTGCGAAGAAAATCCTTTCGACGGGAGACGAAGACGAGGTCGATCTTCCCTCGCGATTCGACCGGAAGATTCGCGTCGTGCGCACGCTTGTGAGAAAGGTGAGAGTGAATAGCTGGGAGCATCTTCATTCAAGCTTATATAGGTATTGTACCCCCTTTCCTTAGCCAGTCTGTAGAAAGAGCGTGCCATCACCGTCGTCCGCTGTAATTGTATCATCAACGCCGGGTCCAACCGACGGAGGTGGAAAAAAATCTCGAAACAGCGCGTCGCTCTTCGAGAGAATTCGATTTCCTGTATCTCGATCGCTTTTCACGATCTTTTCCTATTCTTATCATTAATCTCTCGGTATTGCTGCGGGACATCCTCGCGTGATCTCCTAGCGAGATCGTCACTCGTCGAAAGGGAAGTGTCAGCAGTCGTTAAAAGAGTGGCAGAAGTGGTTAACATTAAATATACCGAGCACTCAAAGCGACCGGTACGTGTTACTTTCTAAAAATTATGATATTCTATTTAATTACCTGTTACCCAAATTTTTAATTATTATTATTATTATTTATCATAGACAGAAAGAAAAGGAAAAAGATACAAGACTACTTATCTAGGTACATAAAATTATTCTAACGTCTTCTCGGACGAAAATTTTTGTTTTCCGCGGAGATCAAAATCATTCCGAAATAAGAAATCTCTTACGCAGAGCAGAGAAAGTAGGCTATTGAACAATTGAGAAGTCCACTTGCGGAAGCTGCGAGTCAAAAAATTCTAAAGACTAATTTCTGAAAGTCAAATTAAAAGCGAAGACGCGGAAGAATTAAAAAAGTAATATGAACAATTTTTGTCTGCGAAGATGTGAACGCTTCAAGAAATTGGACAACTTGAAAGTAATTTAGCGACGACAGCACGATAACAGATGGATAGAGGGGAGGGGGGAAAGAATGATTGCGGTTTCGTTTCACGCGTGCGTCTTAAAAACGCAGTCTCGGCTTCCTGGTCGCCTAAGCTGGACGACAAAGCCAGGGGTGAGGGCACGTTGGCGAATAACGTAATTTATGGTCGCCTCGTATTTTCCCGTGGACGGAACGGCAAAGACGACGGAATCCTTTGGAATCACGTTCGACGATAATGAAGATGTTCGAGCGCGTGCGAGGCGCCAGTTTCGTCATTGCCACCCTTACAAGGAGCGACCATACTTTTCCTGGTGGGGAGGGCTCCATGCTTCTCAGGGGTCCATCCTCCTAAAATTCGAAGACTTGATCCTTATACTCTTCCCAAATACAACGACTGGACTGCAAACACTCTTGACTGATCGTCTAACATTTTTTCCTAAATGCATAAACTGTTCATCAGATCACTGTCGCGATAAAAAGTGAATGCATTAACCAAAGAAAGCGAGAATCGAAAAGAAACTTGCTTCTCCTCTTAGCAATTGCAATAAGTTGAAAGTACCGTGACAGTATCCTCAAATCCCGGTGACGTTTTTACAGCTCCGTGCTGATACGAGTGTCAGGCTCGCAGCGCCGTACAAGAGAGGAGTTAAATCGGTTCTTCTTTTTATTAAAACAGGAGGAGCTTCCGAAAAGTCTCATTCATCATCCGTCGAGATGACCGATCGCTGAAAGTCACCATGGAACAGCGGCAGACTTCGCGGAGCGACGATAAAAATCCGTGCTTACGAAAGCACGGCGGTTGGTTCGAAACTCGGCAATTACTCGGCAGCCGTATTAGATGGACTAATGAGAAAATGACAGGTAATTAAATCGGTTGCTCGGCGAGTATCGGCGTAAAGTCTCAGCTAAATAACGTACAGCAGTTGCATCTTTCCGGGAGTGATTTTAGGTGTCCACGAGCACGTTGCTGTATCTCCCGGCAAAGAGAAACGTTGTTTCACATAGAAACAACTTCCTCGTACAATTCGCGAGAAATGAACAAGAGCGCGAAGTCGTTCCTGTACGAGGAGGCAAGGATTTTCGTGAATTCGAGGATTTTCGGCAGGCGACGTTTACTGAATAGAAGAGCCCCGGAACGAAATGACCTTTGGAGACGTAAACGACGAGGAGAAGACGTTGAGAGAAAGTCGCGCGGCGAAATAGCTTCTGCGATTGTACCATGCCTCCGGTAAAGTTTAATATTACACATTTCAATGGTATTGCGCAAAACCGAGGATCCAGGCCCCGGGGGACGCGAGATCAATGGGATCCTCAATTTCGTTGTTTTTTTCAGCGGCGAACTAGGGAGTCGCTTGTAGCCGCGTACACTTTCGATAATAGCCTCTAAAAATCATCGACATGATCCCTAAACTATGGAGACTAGAACTTATGGCGGAAACTTGCGCGGAAAAGAGCGCGCAAATTTCGAAAACGATCGATAATAAACAGGAATCGGTTGGTAAGCGAGGAATCTGGCTCGATGGAAAATTGCAATTGCCCCGGTACGATGGTGCCACCTGCACACGCAGTCACGAACCAGTTATCTTAATTAAAAGGTGTGCGATCGATTCGACCGGCTTTCCCGTCCCGTTCTAGAATCGCATTGACACGATTCGATATCCGATTTTGCCCCTGCGATTTACGGATCCTATGTACGCGGCAACGAACCGTTCATTAGTTTACGTTTCGAAACAAGCGCCGCCGACGAATTAGCTCGTTAAATTATTAGCATGCTTTTGACGAGATTGAACGAGCCAGCCGATCCACTTCGGAATTAGGATCACACTCGGGTTAAGGACGCCTAATTAGTACTTAACTAGTACGGACGCGCGCTAACTTTTACCGTAATAACAACCGCGGCCTGGCAGTTTGCTCCTATCCTTTCCGGAGGATTCGTTTCCTTCGCATTTCTTCTAACGTTCGTTCTAATAACTGCTCAGCACACCGATTTGGAAACTTTCTACGTTTCTGGTCAGTCGGACGCGCGGATTATCGTGGTTACGGATTTTTATGCCGAATGAAAACTCGTTGCATTACTTTCTGTTTTAAACATTTTTATCAGATGGACATAATGAAATGTTTAAGTCTGTTTTCGCAGTTTCGATTCACTGTTGATTTACTAAACTTTACGTGTGACGATTTTTACATGTAGTTAATCTGTACGGGTGGTTAAACATAAAGTGTCTTTATTCACGGTCTTTTTCAGAAAAGTGAACCCAGATTGTTCGTTTTTTGTTCTCGGTTGGCCAGTGTCACGGTTGTTCAAAAGTAGTCCCATTGAAATAGCTACGGTGCAGCCATTTTGTCAGCAACGCGAAATAAAAAACTACTTTTGTGTACCTCGAGACAGACACAATGCAGGGTTTCAAACGGAATCTCCGGGAATTTTCTGCTATTCCCAGAAAAAAATTGCTAAAAACAATTTTCCCCTGTCTAGAACGGTGCAACCTTTTAAAACAGTTTTCCCAGCTGCAGCAGCGTGGGCGTCGGTAGATCGAGAGGGGGCCGATGAAATTTCAGTTTCTCGTTATTTCGTTTGCTTTATTTACAATCGAACGTTTCACGATCGAAAAAACTACTCCCGCAGATTTCATTAATAGAGAAAGTTTCTCGCGGAGAGGTGGGCGGCTGTGCAGGAAAAGGAAAGAACTTGCGAAAGCTGTGCTTTAAGAGCGCGACGTGATTAAAGTTTCAGATCGGAACGTTTATTTCGACGTCTCTGCGTGCTATATTTATTGCGATCGATGCATGATTGCGACGTCTCCCAGCGCGCTTAGCGTTTGAAAACGGTGCGAAATCGAATTCTGCGTTAAGTTCCTTCATACTCCATTCGTCATATATTTCATCAGAGCTGCGTCTACGCCAAAAAACAATATTATTAAGGTGGGTTTAAAACACGCAGGCGTTGCGACATTAAACGATATAAAAACGATAACTACAATAAATAATAATAAGAATAAACGCATAAAATCCGCAGTCTGGCTATGAAAACTTGGTTCTTGTCCGAGCATCGTTCGCCTCGCGCGACAATTGCTCGAGTTTCGGTGATCCGCGAGGGATCGCGCGACGATCTCGACGATGATCCATTAATCATGCGATCCTGCTAGTCGCAGTTCCTTAATGGGTTAACCGGCTGCCGGCGGCGAGATTGCGTACTTACGCCTCCGCCTAGAAACTGGGGATTATCAATTAAAGATGATTCTGCGCGTGGGCGTTGCCGCGACACGTAACCGTGCACACAGTTACATTATTAAAATTTGGGCGAGCGTGAACAAAGTACCTGCCGTTTTCGGAATGTTCTTAATTCTGTTGTTTTTTTTCCAAAAACGAGTAGAGTAGAATTTAATGTCTGCTAATAAAAATTAGCACCGAACCTTGCGCCGATAAAATCATTCTCATTTATTATCTTAATATTTACGATCGAAATAACAAAAATCCTTTCTGCTAATAAGGTTCAATAATATTAAATTTTCTATATAAATTTCATATACAAAAATGTTTTATATAAAAATTCAAATATTTACTATACAAAAATCAATTAATTTTACAGCATTTATAAAGTCCGACTCGTAACGAGATAATCCGATTGAGGAACGTATCGCTAACAGATACGTTATCCAACGACACACGCGTCCACAGAGGCGTACACGTACCGAGGTTCTTGCGAGTTTCGCGGGCCGGTTGTTTCTGGTTCGCGTCCCGCGATGAGAATCGGAAACATATGATGTATCGACGATAAACGGGCACGCGCGCGCGCTCCGCCGCCTGCCATTTCGCGGCGTGCGCACGAATAATAAACGTAAACGATAACGATGTCCCGCGGGAAATTAACGAGTCTATATGCGCGTAAGCGGATCCCAGCCACTAATTAATTTTAATTGGCTCCAGGCTGCTCGCGTCCGGCTCAGGCGGATTTGTTGGCGACGCGATCGCTTTGTTAAGGCTCCGCGGACAACCGATAACGCTACTGGAAAACGATCTTTTCACCGGTTTCCTATCGTCGCTCCGTTATATCACCTAATCGAGATCCGATTAAGCCTGGAACGGACGCGATCGATGTATTCTTCATATTTGGTATGATTTTAATTACCAAAAGAATGAAAAATAAAGAAGTTAGAAATTTGTGCTTCTCTACGTTCGGCAAAAGTTAAAGAGTATTGTCCCTGGCTCATAAATGTCCCTCGGCAGGCCCGTGCTGGGGACTTGTATGGAGAAAATACTGTACTACGATAAACGTACAAAATTTTGGCTCGGTAGGTTTTCGCACTTTCTCACGTAATTAATTTCTAAAATTTCATGCAACCGTTGCAACGTTCAATCCAACGAAAGCGTTCAGTCCCGCTGCACAATGTATGCACTGCATTTTCGAGGATCTCATGGGACGCGCCACGATGCAACTCGGTCGTCGCGTAGCGCCAGCGCAACGAGTAAATATTGCGCAACGAACGACACATCGAGGCAACGATCGCAAACGAGATGCGGCGAAATTTGAACGGTAGAAAGTCGAGAGGTTTCAGTCTATATAATTACGAGTAATTGCCAGCCGCAGCCGGGACCGTGCACAAATACGGAGAACAACGTGGTGGCTACGCTCGACCATGCGTTTCGATCGCGGTGGCCTCTTAGAAATTATGCGGTTCGAAACCGTCCGCCGAAGTGCAAACATCTTTCCCGTTCCGGGAAACACACAGAGGTTTCGAGCGGCCTGTCTTTGAAAGTTCGAGGAAACGTCTTGATCGTGCTGTGATCTGAATCTCGATCGATCCCTTCTCGAATTGAGCAACGAAGCATTGGCAAATGAAAATGAACCATCGAGTGTACAGAGTCCGCGTGTTATGCAGTCAGTCGGTGAGACTATACCCTAGTGGCACAATATTTAAAAAAAATATTTATTTATTTATTATAAACGGAATGAAATCCTTTTACAAAACTGTCTACAATAACAAAGAAGAAAAAATATACGACTACTTTTGTTTTTTGGATAATATCTCGTTAACTATATGTTTAATAAATAATTGGAGCGAGGAACAAAGATGTTGATAACAGTATGATTGCTAATTCTTTCGCCGAAATGATGACAAGAACTTCTTTGACGTGAACGATTTCCTACAGGAAACAGAAAATTTACATTTATCGCGCAACTTCATCAATTCAAGTGGCTAAATGTCGACGATAAAGAGACAGACATTTTCGAAGAGAAAAATCGAAGAATTAGTTTTAGAAGACAAGAAGTACACGGTAACAAATGGTGCTGAAATCAATTGCAATTTCTATAAATGATTTCGAAGGAAGATCGTCGGTTATCGGAGAAATATTCTGCTGTGTTTCGGCAGAGGTTCTGAAATTCGTATGAGCAGAACAGACGTCGGAACGATAGAATTTCATGAGTAGACCGTCGATTGTCTTCCGAGAGGGAACGAAGATAAGACAGACAAAGCTGGCTAGGGATGGAAAGAATCGCGAATCGCTCTCGGCCGATCTGTTTTGTCGCCAGGAAACAAAAGCGCTCGTGCTTCTGCCATCGACTAGAAACGATCAGACTATCGGACCAGAAGCCTCGGATTTCGTTGCTTCTCCCGCGAAGGCGCGCGACCCCGAAGAATCGCGAGAGAATCAACATCGAGAGAGATTCATACCGTATAGTTCTCGCGTATCGTTCGACTTCCAAGTATCGGTTTCCGATAGAGCAAAAGCTTGAGAATGCCGCGTAATTTGTCGGAGACCGACAGAAAGAAGCATCAATTCGATAAGGAGGAACGGGTTCATTTATTGTCCCTAATGAAGCAGTATGCCCCGCTGTTGGACAAGAGCACCTCGACGCTCGCCCGAAGGAAGATCTGGACCACCATCGAGAACGAGTTCAAGAAGATGGGATTCACGCGGAAAACCTCCGCACAGCTGAAGAAGTACTGGCAGAACTACAAGTATCATTGCAAGAAGGCTAGGGCGCTCGGGAAGGTACTCGTTTTCTTAATCAATCGCCTGCTCTTCAAACCTCTCTCTCCCTTCGCTCTCCGAGGCTAAAGAAAACCTTGACTGATGCGACAGATCCGTTTGACAACCTGAAAATAGCCTCGCCTCGAATTAAGCGTCTTTTGAGAAATATCCAGTGTGCTACTTGTTTTGTTTCGCGTTTCATTCAAACCGAACAGCTTCTCTTTCATTTCCTGCTATGATCGTGTAGACCTATTACATTTCTCCTGATCGTATTTTGATTTATTAATTAATTACGATGGTCGTATTTTGATTAAGTGCACGAATCAATTCGTAGGCTTCGTCGATTTATTAATTATTTACGAACAATCAAAATATTTTTTTAAATCAAGTTGCTACTAGTTGATTCATCCTTCGAATATTGGATAATTGCTACACACGTTTTGTTGGTTTAATTAAATTATATATTATTCGGAAACGTTTTGCTTCGATATCCGTATTTATCTATTTATTTTCAATGTTTGCCCTGTGGAAATATGTTTGGAATAAAATTTAATATCGTAGCAATAGATGCCTGGAAGATTTTTATTGAGTTTTCGATCTCTGAAAATAAATGTTCGATGATAAATGTAAGACACGTGTGCGATATTGGTACGGTAGTTACATTTCGGTGGAGTTTCATAAAAATTGATGGCTGGCGATCGAACCTGCGTATCGTTAAAAGCGAATTATTGCAGGAGAGTAAAAAGTGCGCAAACCTGTCGGAGAGCGAGTCCTCCGAATGGAATCGATACCGAGTCCTAGTCGAAAATCGGTCTGCGTTCAAGTTTTCGGAAATCCTGAATGAATCCCAGCCTACTACAGATCGTTCTGAAACCTCTCCGATCGAGTCTAAGGAAGCCCGAGAGGATCCCCGTTCGTCGGAAGATGTGATCGGTATCTTTATTATTATTTTCCGAACAGCTGTCGTTTCGGGATAATTCACGTGAAAGTACGCAGGGAATTTAAGGGAATGGAACTCGTAAGAAGTTGATTGTATCGTAAAAGTATAGTGAAGCGAACGACTACCGTTCGATGTAACGCGAATGTAACGCGTACATCGCCGTGTTACGAGCGGCTATATTTTTCTGCGTCGCCATTTGATTCGGCAATTCCGAAACTAAGTGGGATGAACATTAGAAAAAGTTCATACTGTTGTACACATAACTGTGCTGCAATAATGTTAACTGCATCAGCTGGGCTGTGTTATCTTCGAGGAAAACGCCTCGAGTCATAGATTGATCTTTGACTGTTTCCTTTTATCTCGGTCGACAAGTGTAAATAAATAAATTGATATTTTCGGCGCACAGATTCGATTTTGTTGATTGAATTTGATCTTCAAATTTACATAAAGATGACTTGATATTTAATTAGTATGAGAGAATTGTAGGCCGAAGTTCAGTGTACACGTGAATTTTCTCGAATTTTTACCGCGATTGATTTAGCAACGATACCGGCTGCGATTTCACTAGACATTGATCACTTACCTCCGACTTTAAGATCTCTCTTGCGTAAAAACGGAGAAAGAGGACGAAGATGCAACGTTCACCGATCACGTCAGTCCTGAAAGAGAAGAAACACACGAGAGAAAACAGATTTCCGGATTACATCTTCCCCCATCGACCGATTGCAAAACGAGAAACCGTATCGTGGTGTCCAGCTCGAAGATTTCGGATAACAGTGTGACAGTGTCAGTCCTTTATCCCGATGAAAAAGAACGACTCGCGAAAACCGAATCCTTCCCGAGCTCCGGTAAGACGGCAGCGTTATAATTGTAGAAAACGTATGGCTGAAAGTCAGGAATTTAAACGGCGCATTCTCTCCGGATTTTAGCGGACGTTTTATGGCAGCCACGGGAACGGAGGCGCACCTGCGAGGACTCTTCCGACTCGCAAAACGCAAGTAAGGGCCTGCAAACAGATTGTTAGTTTCGCTCGAGAGGGGCGTTAGTCCGTAGTTTCCCGAATGTGTGCGCTAACGACACTTAAGGGACATTAACTCTGCAATGGTTCCTGCTACAGCAGATTATGAATTGTTGCGGCACGATCTTTCCACGGAAATTCCGCAAAACTACGCTAAATACTGCATAATCTCTTAACGCACCGTCGTTTTCCAAATGACCGGCATCATTGCTACTGCGGATCTTTCTGCTACACGAAAACTGCATTAATACTGCAGAATGCAAGAGTCACTTGGAAATTTCTTGGAATTCAACATTTTAATCTCGTTGACAAATCTGATTTGTCTTGCTGTTATTTGTTACATATTACAACATTTTTATTTTGTCCAAAGATTCACAGTCTATTGATACGAGAGATTATCAAGGTACCATTGCAGTTTTGAAATTTTTTCTATTTTTAATTGAGCCTCTTAAAGTCCCAGAAAGTGCACTGCGACATTTGGAAAGTTTGATAATAGAGACAGTTTAAGGGGGTCGTGGAACAAAAGAAAGTTCCCGAAGGGTTGGAAAGGGTTGTGAAGGGAGAGAGATATGAGGGTTGGGAACGTGGGAGAAAAGTTCTTTGGTGTCTCGTGCCACGACAATTCTTTTGAAGCAGGTAACGAGGATCGCGAATCGTCCGAGCACAGGATACGTCTCGACGAATTCGGGAGAAGAAACCGTTCGACTGCTGCATTGGCCTCTCCGGTCTCGACGGAAGCAGACGTTGTCGTCGAGGGTGGAGAGGGCAGTGCAGAAGTCGTTGTTTCGACGGAACGGGACGTCGAGAGAAACGATTCCGTCGGCTCGAAGAGGGGCTACGTATTCTTGACCGACTATCGGAACAAGCTAAAGCACCGGCTGCTTCTGCAACAGCTCGAAGTTTGTGGAACGACAGCATACTTACCGGGTTACGCCACTTTTCACCTGGAACGTCCAACCGGAAACAATACTGTGCCCGCTGCTAGCTCTTCATTACATGACTGAATAGTATAATGAAATTGAAATCGTTTATTTTGTATGGATACATTTTTTCATGGACAAGTTATCTCATTAATGAAAAGCTGGTTGAATAGCTGTGCCATACTTATTTTCGATATTTTCTCTATAAAATGTGAATACTTCACCTTCAAAACATGATTGTTAATTTTTCGGATTAGATGTTCAAAGTGGTGTAACTCTTGAAGGAGTCATTCCAATGCGACGGTCGAAATTTTGGAAAATTGTAAGAATCTTTTACAATTTTTACAATTTTCTTATCGTTCATTTACGTACCCAAGATTGGAACATTGTTTCACTTGTATCGACTGACTCGTAGAAGTTGAAACAATCAGTTCCTCCGTGAAAGAAGGGAAAAATAGCGTCGCATCGGGATGATCCCTGAACAGACTAAAGGGGATTTCGCCTTGAGATCAGGATTTTCCGTTGCAGGCGGAAGAAAAACGTCTGAAGGTGAAGATCGCCGAGATGGGGGTTCAGGAGGTTCAGCTTAGGATAAAAGCCGTGCGCGAGGACATGCGACGCGCGGAGGAACTCTATCGATTAAATTTGGCACGTGCAGCAGCTGGGAATGTGAATTTTTTAAATTTCATGACAACCTCCCGGAAGAGTTAAACAATCCAACCAATTGTTCGTGGGACTTGAAAGCGAAGCCGGTTGATTATTCCCAGTGAAAAATCACACACTGTATCATACACTTAGATTGCGGATTCTACCTTTAGTTACCATAATTGCCCAACATTTATTATTTATATAGATCCGTTCTAGAAGCTGCTTGTAGTCTTTACGCTAAGAGATAAACTAATAAAGAAGTTACGGTTCTACAAAGAAAAGCATTGTAATTCACTCAGGTTACAGGCAAACGCAATTCCAAGTTGGACGAAGTTTGATAAACTTCCTATTTCGTTCAGACTCTAATGGGAAACTTAATCGAATATACAAATTTATATTCGATCCGAATTGTTCGAAATTGGCCGACAAAAGTTCTAAATTGCATAAGCATCCGCAGTCTAATTACGGCTCCATTAGAGAGCAATTTGTTGCAAAATACTCGGGAAACTTCCACGAGAGAATTGTTCGAAATCGAGCAATTTCATGAACGGGGAAATCGTTTTTCCGGACCTGGAAAGAATAATCAATCGAAGTAATAAAAATTCCAGAAAAAATCACACTCCTCGTACACGTTTAACCGTAGACATAGGAATAAAATTAATTACATGTAACCTACGTCCATGCGTTTAACAAAATCGGCTTGCTGAATCTGGAAAAAAATAAATTTCAGTTGAAACGTGCTTTTGTCAGGTTCGGATGGGAAGGAGAGAGAAAGGGCGTCGCCGGCGTGTGCTTCAAGTTATTTTTATTAATCACCACCGGTTATCGTGTGTTACGACGTCGTCGACATTTAGAAAAAACGCATGGAACCATACAAAATAACAATGCGCTTAGATTTTCGTGGTAACCGAGCAACATTTCAAAGTCACGTGTCGATTTTCCTCTTCGCGCGCGTGTCCGTCGTTGACCGATACATCGATCGCGATCGCCGCGTCATCGACGGACCCGCGAATCGTCAACGAGCTACGGAAACAGTAACGATTATCACATAACAAGACTCAGTTACTCTTCTTCATATCTTTCTCAGTTTTTTTGTAATATTTTATTATTTATCGGGTTCCTTTGTCCACACCATCGCAATTCTCGATATTTCTCGCGGATTCATCGTTCGCTTTTGCCCTGTTACCATAATACAATTACGTATATCCGTCCAGCCGTTTCTCCGTCGCGTCGTCTTCGCAATAAGTGATTCTCCTCGTATTTAGTGATTGTTAATAATTATCACAGAAAGTTCGTAAAACAATGACCTTGACGTTTTTTTGTTGTAAATTGTACACGTGTACCACATCGTGTGTTCTTCGTGTGTCTATCATTGTCTCGTGTGTTTGTCTGTATTTGCATGTGCCGTCTGTGTGTGTGTGTGTGTGTGTGCAGATCACAAGTGTTTCCTTCTGTGTGTTCTCTCACGATGCGTGTGCGCGTGTATCTCTGTGTGTGTTTCGTGTACGCGTGTCTTGTTTCGAGAAGCGTCTTTTTTCCATTGCTATTCTCCGACGCGAAATTCTTCGCGTTTTCCGTTTAGTCCAGTGAAAGAGTACAAGATAACGCGTTTCTCTTAGCTGCGCCCCTAACCGTGCGTCGCGCGTCGACCGAATCATTCGTCGACGAACCTCGGGCACGTTCCACAACTGTTTCCAGGAGTGTGCTTCTCGATTACCATCGCTCGGAATCGAAACCAATTCGTTGTCGATCACCCCCGAGCATTCCAGAAATCCTCCGAGACAAGTTTTATCGCTATCTTCGTCCGCAGCATTTAAATCGATGCTTGCTCGTGCTACGTAACTTTTATCATTTTTATATAAGGATAGACAATGCATTTGATATTTAGTAAAGAGTGATTTGTTAATAGGATCGTTCGAAAAATTGTTCACAGCAACAACGATTGTTAGACTGCGGATTTTATGCGTTTACTGGGAAGAATCTGTGTAACGTCGAAAGAGATTACAACAATTTTAAATATAAAACAGAGAAATAAACTAACCTTGGCTTTTTACATCTCGAGATAAAAGCACAACGTTTGTTATTTCGCATAAAGATCCGCAGTCTCTTCATTACTAAATCTACGGTGTATCTCGAGTAACATACTACAACAACTTCTCTTGAGATTATTGTCTAAGAGAAACTGGTTAAGCTTCGTCCACAGGTTGCCACTAGTTAACGCGCTAATAACAATTCAACAATCGTGTTCACAACAGTGATCGAGTAGGTATTGTCTTTCGAATTATTAACTGCAGATTTCGGGGAATGAACGGAGGGAGGAGTTAATGCTCAGATCAATTCGATAGTAATCGATTGACAGTGGATACCCGTTGCGTCGATAAACAATTCGGTCGTTCGGGTGCGCGCGATAAGGTTGCAGCGTGATCAGACGGAAAAAACTTGTCACGATGCTGCTCGTTAGTACGGTAACAGTAGATTAGCGTTAAGTATTTAGAACTAGGCGGTAATAACAGCGATGCGAGTAGCGATACAAGTATAACGGCACGCATTAGAGAGTAGCCCCTTTAAATCTGTAGCATTTCAAGATATTTAGAGTTACGCTATAGTAAAACAGTTCCTTCGAACTTTATGCTCGCGCAAGGAGAGAGCTCTCCTTGGACAAATCGTCGTCGGTGCGTTGAACGAGTGTGTGTGGGGAGAAAGAGAGAAAAGGTGTGTGTACGTGTGTGTGTGAAAGTGAGCGAGTGAGAGGAGGGTTTGGAGAGGGTTGACAAGGCGCCGCACTATGGTCTGGAAACCCGCTTTCGTGGCCAAAAGTCAATTTTTCAAGATTAAAATTTTGAAAAAAAATTTTTGGAACGGAGCAAGAACCTTTAACTTTAAAATAACGCTAAAATACTTTTGCCACGACAAAACGGGTTTCCAGACCATAGTGCGCTAGGGAAAGAGAGAAAGAAGGTCTCGATAGTCTGATTTCCGTTTCGAAATTGTCTCTATCTCGTCGCTCGAATTCAATCCCTAACTCGCCCCGTTTCACGTCGGTCCGACATCTTCTTGTCCTCGGAAACGTCCAAGGAGATCTAGTCGACAGTCTTTCGACGAGGAAAGACGTCTCATTGAGGGTAATCGGATCGATGCGATGACCAATCAACGAGAAGTTGCATTGTTTCCCCCCACTTCCATCGCCTCTCAATCACGCAAATCCTGTTTCGATCGCTCCTTAATTAATTAATCGCCCCGGGAACGATTATAAAAATTAAAACACCACCGACAACTTTTCTCTCCTCGGGCAATTAGCGATTCCCCTGAGATGTCAGACCGAGGTTACCTTTTTCCTTCCTTCGCCCTTTCCTTTCGCTTACCTTGTCTTCTTGAGCACTTTCTCCTGCTAGCCTGCTACGCCGAAACGTCCGACTATTTTTTAAATAAATGGCACGCGACACCAGTGACATCCGTGATCAAAATTCGACTGTCCAGAACAATTTTTGTACACTTTCGTTTATAACCGTAAATTATTATTTCCACTTCAGATAATTACGTTCTTGTAAAATGGTATTAACGAAATCGGACATTTCCGCGACCAGGTGTCAAGTTGAACAGGGAGGGACAGAGAGAAGTGGGAGAGAGAGAGAGTGTGAGAGAGAGAGGACACTCTAGCTCGACGAAGCTTAATTACGAGAATTTTACACGGAAAGCACCTAGAAAATCACGCTAAGCGGAATCGACCTCTTACCATTATTAATTCCCCTTGAAAATGTAAAAATTACTTAAAGCAATTGTTAGTTCGCGTGACCCGCTTACAATACGAGTATAAGTAAATGTAAATCGATTCGTCTCGATGAATACTTCGAGAGTCGGGTTTGTCGCGGCACGCGGATAGCACGTGCACGGGGGACGATCAATCGTGGATCGTCCGCGAAAACGATCACGAGCATCGTCGATCCCGAGCCTTGTCGCAGAGACGTTCGCGACTTCGGGTACGATCGCTCGAAACAACGAGCTTGGTCGCTGTCGTCTGTAGATCATCTTTCGATAAAGATCGTCGATCTCCTTTCCGCAGAAACGCGGTGTCCTCTGAAACGCTTAGCCATCCTGACGCTTCATCGATCGGTGAGTTATTCTTTATCGGTAATTCTTTAATAGAAGAGAATTTGGTAATTATTTATTTTGAGAGAAAATTCAATATAGTATTAATTTCTTTGCGAATATCTCGAAATCGGTGAGGAGGCCCTCAAAGTAAATAATTACCGAGAATTTCTTTGTACCTTGTTGGAAATGAAATTGAGTTTATAATTGAAGAGAAAATGATCCTTTCGTCGGATGATGCGTCAGGAACCGTTGTCTATCAAAATAGCGATCAGTCGAGAAACGAGTGACCAAGGCATTGAACGACGACGATCCTCCGGCAACGATCGGAACAAATAGAAAAATAGAACGGTTTCTTTGTTTGAGGGGCGTGATCTTCCACGCGACAGTCGAGCAAACGAAAAATTGCTTCAGCAGGATATTTCACTGTTTTTTTTTTGGTTGTGACGAAACCAAGTACAGTCAGCGTTTCGCCACTCGCGATTCGTAATTCTGTTTTCGGTTCTGGAAGCAAAGCTAATTTCATCTGGAAAGTTTCTCTCGGCGAGCTGCACGAGAGTTTGCTAAACAACGCGAAAGGTCGTTAAAACTCTGCTCCAGCGAATCGGTGACTGGAATCGTCGATCGTAACGCCCGGCTTGTCGCCGAGAGGACGAGTTTCGAAAGATCGTCGTGATTCCGCGCTCTTTCCGGAGAACACGTCCATCGGCATTTTCAATCGCCAAGGGTACGGGATATCCGAGCCATGGTCATCCTGCCGACCAATCGATTTTTCCTCGTCGATGTCGCGAAGTTTCGGCGACGGCGGGCCACAGCATGGTGTGTAGCACTCGAGAAATTAGGTCAGGTTTATGTCACCGTTTTAGCACATTCGGATTTGTTCGCGAAATACAGACTGTTGAATTATTCAATTTCTCCTGGATCTTTATTGCCGCGAAAATGGACATGCTTATGAATTTTTATCTCCGAAATCGTTCGTCCGAACGACTCCAAATGTTTTTCATCTCGAGCGGAAACGTTCGGTATATTCTATGAAATTTTTCTTCGATCGAACAGTTTTGCAACATTGAAAATTATAAATGAGCTTTCACGCTAAGGATTCATCTAACTTGTCTCCTTATTTTACAAACAAACTGTAGGAAATGATGACTCAAACCTCACCTAATCGTTCACAAGCAGAATTGGGCAAAAATTTTATTGTGGTTTTCACTATTACATTCTTTTCAATTTTAATACTCAATCGATTGAACTGCTGAAATTTTGAAATTAAATACTGAATCAAAACTATATGTATACAGAAAAAAATGTAAACTGAATTTAGGTATATTGTCATTTGGTTTGTAATACGATCTGTATGTGCATCCTTATTACAATTTATGGATAGACGTGTGGCGATTAATTTCAACAATAATGTCGATTAAATCAGTCTTCGATTTTTCAATAATTACCATTTTTAATCGTACACATTAATGAATCAATTTTGTTTATCTTTTTTAATTTTAATCGATTAATGCCCAACTCTGTTCACAAGTTACACTCTGCTGCTCTTCTCGAGACCTGCGTGATGTTTTCACGATCGACCTCTTGAAATGTCTTCTTAACGTCGCTAACAAAGTTCTTCGATTATTGCTACTGTTGATCGGTGTCCGGCCATACCGGTGTACACCTTGCTCTGGTTTCGTTCTCCGAGGCTGTCCGATCGTCGAGTCGTCAGGGAAAGACGTCGGATCGAACGCCGACGCGTTCCACTCGGAATTATCCGTGGCGTCTCGACGATCGCCGGAGAACGTTCGCGTTCGAGTTGGAAAAATGTGCTCGAAAAAGTAGTATCTCGCGCGTATCACAGGCACTTACGTCGCACGCCTCGTCGCCTCGTCGATACGCCTGTCGAGGAAAATCAGCTTCCTTTTCCCGAACACGTTTCGAAAGTCTGACGCCTCCGACGCGACGCCTCGCATCATCTAATCGTACGATCGAACGTGTTTACGTTTCTGTTTCTCAGCTAGAAGATCTCGTAAAGATACATAAAGAAGAGTCTGGTACGCTAACATTATTTAAGCGCACGAACGACGCGCGGCCTCCTCGATTGTTCGAAAATCCCGGTTTCACTCGGAAGGGTTGAAAGAATTAATTGATGCAATTGGGGAAACGAAGGACGCAGCGAGAGCGAATGTCGACGTGAACAGAGAAAATCGATACGTTGCCGATTTTCCGAAAAAGCCAGCAGGAATTCCCTGTATTGACCCCGATTAAATCAAACCGATGACGCTTGGTCAACGTTATCCTTTTGGTTGCACTGGGGCACGTAAGCTTTGCTGTAAAGCTTCGCTCTGATGCATGGCGCTCGTGCATACATTGATATGCACGGTGCGTTTGAAATTTTGCGTGACTTCCTGTGACTCCTGTACCGTGCGATAGCTGCGCCGATGCGAGCCACGTTTATATCGCGACAAATCTCGCGTTCTGTCAAATGACAGGCTGTATTCCTGATTCTTTTACGAGTATTCGACTAGAAGAAGCACAATTTCATTTACTTCTAATCAGAACCTGCTAGGCAAACAACGTCCACAAAATGCCTAAGAAGTGTAGAGTAAAATTGAAGGGATTTGGAAAATAAGCAGACATAAAAGAAAACACGTGTGTTCCTCGGTTCGTGCCAGCAGTCGAATCAATCGACAAGCACGTTAATTTTTGATGGTCAAGGAGAATCTGGTCGAGGTGATTGGATAACCGCGGTACAGGCGAGTTAGGCTATCTCGTGCGAGGCAAAGAATCAACGAATCTGCTCGGACGTGTTTCGCCTGGCAACGAGGGCTCTGCAAACTTTACGGAACGAAGGGAAATATTCGAGACTCGAGAGAAGATCCCTGCGCGAATCGGCAATTTCGAAGCCCCCGCACACATTTCCTCGCCGCAGATGTTTACCCTCTGCTTACTCGCCCCCGTGTCTCCTTCATCTGACTCACTATCTCCCTTCTCTCTCTCTCTCTCTCTCTCTCTCTCTCTCTCTCTCTCTCTCTCTCTGTCGCTTTATATCGCTTCGTTGGAATTTACATAAGACCATCGACACGGAAAAGGTATTACGCGAGCGTTCCGCTGCCGCGAGAACCATTTTCTTTCCACGATTGGGGCTACCGTCCGACACGAACCAAAGGAGACGTTAATCTCCGGATGAAAACGCCGAACTCGCCGCTACGGTAAATACAGTAATGTCTCGATAACTGTCGCATTAGGATCAGCTTCCAGGAAAGTGAACGGGAAAGTCGAAACAGTCCCTTCGCGTTTTCCTTCTGACTGTTTAAATAGAACTAAAGTGACTAGTTCTGTCGATTCAGTTGTGAGTTGTGCATTTATAATGGGCTGGTGCAATTTGAAACAGGAGACAAATTCAAATAATTGAACAATAAAGTAGGCATCCGGCTCCTATCCCTCGCGATGGATGCAGAACGCGACTATTTAGTTGCAAGAATTTTAATTTCAATTTTCCCCTGAACGAACAGCTGCAGAATTGCAACGGCTGTGCGCCACCAGTAAATCGTCGCTATAAATTCTGGCGGTAACGTGAGAACAAGTCGTGAAATGTACAAATACAAAAACGTAAGTTACAGTTAACGCATGTTATTTGCTGCTAAAACATGTCTACCCTGTCACGGATTCGTGTCCGCGGCAGCTATCACAGCAATATTGTTGCGTTCCCTTGACAATTTTATCGTTTCGCGTGTTTGTCGAAGCACGGTAGGTGGGTTCAGAATGAATTCCGTTCCATTAATATATCGAGCGCGCCAAGTTATGATCTCCGCGAGGATGAAGAGATCGTATGATAAATTTTCGAACTCTCAGTTTTGGTTCCATTAAATAAATACTTCGGTTCTCGTGGTTATTTTTATGGCTGCCGGTTCGGTAGTCCCGTTAATCGAATAAAATAAGTTGGACCGAAGATAAATCGGTCTGGACGGGGGTCGAAGAAGAAGAAGAAGCTGAGGGGTAGCGGGAGAATGACTGGGAATATGGGAACGCTGCCAATACGTGGGATTTTTCGATGAGAGTTGCGCGAAGGGTTCCAGGAATGGTATCGCGTGTGTCCGTTCGCGCGAACAACAGTTTGATCGTCAAATATTTGCCGGATCCGACCGATAGCCAACTTTGAATGCGCAACGACCGACATACAGATTTTTCCCGAGAAAAAAAATTACATCGTGCCACACGATGCCACGTCGAAGCGACCCGAGAAATTATATCGGATAGCGCAGACCTCTGCGAGGTCCTAATTTCTTTTGGACGAATTAATTCGTACACCTTCATCTGCGAAACGTTTCCATAGAAAAATCTAGCCAGTAAAAAGGGCTGAGAAACCGCAGTATTTTTTCCAATTTACACCAAGAGAATTCTAGGAAAATTAAAAACGGGAAAGTTAGTGCCTCGACGTTCCGCGAAATTTATCCCGAGCCTTAACAGGAGCTCCTGTCGCAAGAATGGCAATCTCCCGGATGTTCGGAGCCGAGCAAAGAGTCTGGGAAATTACAAGGAACGAGGGAAACTCCGCTTTCGTTGTCCCCGTCCTTTACCGAAGTTTCGGAACGGTTTTAATCTAGGCACGCACCACGCTCGATTAATCCGCGGATAATTTTCTTCCTAGACATGTATGTGTGTAACGGGCGACGCTCGTGGGCGGTTCGGTCCTGGAAAAATATACGGCGGGCCGATTCTCTTCGGCGACGTTACGATATCAGCCAACCAATGAATTTCCCGAAACATGCGCGCCGCGTTGCCATCATAAATCAGGGAAAGTTCAGGGAAACTTCTCGACAAGGCTGCCGCGCCAGGATGAAGAAGAGTTGCCAGTTTTTCGGCTGCTCGAGATATTTCGCGCGCGGAGAACCGCGTTTCCGGAGCACGGTGCTCGTTGCCACGCGTTGCGCAATTTCCAAAGGGTTTCGCAACTTCGACAGCATGTCTTTCGTCGACCAATTTTTCACATTTTCAACAAAATAACTCGTAGCGAAACTTATGAATTCCTCTAATGTTTTTACTTTTTTAAATCACGCTCGTTTTCTGGCATAAAATTCGCCGCCCAGTAATTTACCTTGAACTAATTTATCGAAGCTGTGATACTTTGCGAAATTACGAGAGGTGAATTCACACGGAAGGGTTCCGCGAGTGTCGGACGTCCAATATTTCTTCCTGAATTTTAATAAAGTTACCAGTCTCGACGTTAATTCTCTGTCAGCAAGGTTCGGGTCCATTGTGACCCGCACTATCAAAATTTTTATTAAGGTGCGATCTCCTTTGCACGTCTGGACGCAAGAATTAAAATAAAAGAGCCCGTAATTAGTTCACAGGATTTTTATCTTGCATAAAAATCTGTAGTCTAATTATAAAAATGGTCCGAGGGTTGAAACAAGTTTTCCTTTGAAACGGTGCTTGAACTTCGACCGTACTTGGAGCGAGCCTGCTAAATAATACATGAAACGATTAACCGAGGAACCTTCTCCCGACGCTAATCATGCCGTGCCGCACCGGATGTGTAATCGTCCTGTATTTGGATTAGCGCGATCGTAACTTGCGGCAGAGAGAATCGTAAAACGCCAAGTGGAAAAGGTAGGGATGCAATCTAGGAATATTGCATTCAAGATAGTCCGCGTGTTCTCTCAGAGATTCCCCGTGCGTGCGTGCACGCGTTATCGTTGCGTATGGTCGTTAAGCAGCGCGATTACAGAGAAAACTGGAACGAGTGGAGTGAGCGGAACACGAAGGGGCTGGTTTTACCAGTTCGAACGATGTACACCATAGCAGGATGCTGTTGCGCAATAATTTGCGGAATTAAGGCGGAAAAGTACAGAGAAAACGAGGGTGGAGATTTATGGGAGTGCAGCTTAGCTCTTGGAGAAAATGGCGGCACAGCGAATTAACCCCTCTCGCCCTATTTAATTTCGATCTTTCCTGTTTAATCTCGCTGGGTGCTCTGCACGCGTCACCCCGAGAAATAAACTAATCTGTATTCTTTCATCCTTGGAAAACTCATTTCTGTGGAGATAGATTCTGGCAGATGCGACTGTCGAAAACTTGCTTATTATGTATGGAATGCGAGAAAAGATGGAATTAATAGACTGCGAATATTTATCGAAAGAAATACCCCTGGTAATCACCTTTTAATTATTCATACCTGCAATGTGATAAAGAATAAGTAAGTAATAAATTGTTTTTGTTTGGGAAACAGGTGAACGGAGACGCTGTAATAAAGTTTGGCCACCCATGGTGTTCCGTAGACGTAATTTTCGAGGTTGAAGAACAGGGTCGTTGCAAATTCGAGTCAAGGATTCTTCGTTCGCGAAGATAGAACGGCGGGGCTGACTTTGACAGAGAAAACGGCGTGTTAACGGCACGCTTCGTTGGAATTTGCCGGAGACGGTGAGCTATGAGGGGGTGAGTGGAGAAAAAAATAGCACGGTTACGGCGAAAGGTGTCCTTTGGCCGGTGACGCGCGGAAATTCCTCCGAGAATTATTTCTAGGAAGAGCTCGAGATTAATTGCTGCTCCCGAAGGCGTTCGCTGCACAACGCGGGCCCATGATGCCGTTTAATTAACCCTTCCACGGTGAGTGCATTTCGTTGTCGACTCGGCGAACACGCGAAAGAATTTCGACGGACCGGAACCCGACACGGCTGCCGTCACGATTTCGTTAACGAACAATTTAGTCGCGCTTAATCGAGCATCGATCGCCAAAATTTTTTCGACCTGGCGTCGATACAGGCTCGCGATTCCTCCGCAGCTTTGTTCAGCAATATTCTACAATTTTGCCAACTTCGCAGCTTCGCTTGCCAATTTTTTAGCATTTTTCCAACCTCGCAGCTTCGTTCGTCAATTTAAAAAAAGAAATTCCCAATGTTGCTGCATCTGATACTCGTTCCGCGACAATTCTACTATTCTTTCGTGTAGCTTTCTATTTTAAAATCGTCTGTTTCGTTCCGTGCTGTATAATTACTTCTGTTTCGTGTCAAGGGTCTGCAGTTAACCCTCCTACGCTTTTCAACCCTTTCGATGTTCCCGTCGAGCATACTCGTCGTGAAAGGATGGCAATTTTTTATTTAACGTCGAGCACACTCGCCCACGCTCAAGCATAATCAACCACGCAGCTTCAACATTCAACGGCACGATCGGATGGTTAATAAGAATGGTTGCGCGAGATCAATTTCAAAAAATGTAGATTACGAAATATTCAATGTTTATACAGTTTTCGAATATAGTCGAAGTAAGAAGTTTATTTACGAGAAGGAATATATTTGAAGACGCGAAGAGAATAAGGAGTCTCGCCGAGACATTTCCGCAAGAATGTTTAAAGCTTGTTGAAGAGAGCTGAGGAATAAATAGCCGGGGGTTTTGTTTGTCGGGGTGAAAGAAGAGGGCCAAGAGACAAGTTTGCCAGAGAAACGAGAAGAGCACGAATGTCCGACTGTAAAGAGCAGTTTTGCGGAGGGATGGGGGCTCGCGAGATGTAACGAGCGTGGCAACGAGGCGCTTGTTAACGAACCGCGTGAATCTGGACTCGCGTCGGAAAACATCATGAAATTTTATTCGTCGTCGAACGATCGTTTTAATTTTTAATCAACGATTCCCGAGTGGAATCGGCCGCTCCAATTCGCCGCTCGTTATTTCCATTGAATTTCCTTTTGAACAGCGCTGCAAAACAATCCTCCCTCTCCATTCTGGGTGTCCTGGCGAATTTGAAATTCTGATTTCCCGCGTGAGTTTCGAAGAGGTTCAAAAGAGCGGAACGGGAGAGGGTGGCCCGACATCGTGGAATGTTTCCCGTACAGTTTTACGATCGGCGAATACCGGAGAATCGAAACAAGTCGCTTCTCTCCGTCCCCCTCTGTCCCCGTTCTATCTTCGCTTCTTGTTTTTGTTGTCCCCGAAAGCTGCTGGCTGTCGAGCCTTGAATTTTTAACGAACCTTCGTCTGCTGGAACCTCGTTTAAAGCGTAATGCTTTTGAATGATTCTTTAAAGGGACGGGCTGCCTCGGGCCACGGTAAATACATAATGCGACGGAAAAACCGAAACGGAATGAGCAAGTCCGTCCGTGGTACACAATTTTGTCCCACGGTAATTCGAGCCCAATTTATCTTGCATTTCTTCGCGATCATAATCTCGCAGAGTTCCAATGGGCAGAAAGAGCAGGACATAAGAAAATGGCTCATTTGCAGGCTCATTTGCGTACAAGTTCGCAAACAATAATTTACACTAATCACCGAGGGAGTTCACGTGCAACGAACGGCACGTGTCTCCCCGATCGATCGGCAAGGAAACAGCAAGCTTTGGTAGCACGGAGAACAGCAGCATTCTCTTGGAACATGGTGCGATTCCACGGAAAAACTCGCAATTGGTTGTTCTGGCGTCGTAAGGAGCCTTGATCGCGCAAATGGAAATGAAATTTGCAAGCTCCGGAAATACGAGTGTTCGCGGGCTGCGAGACGAGGCGCGAGAAGAGAAAGGCGAGCGAAATTGTCTTCGCTCGGGGTAGGAAGCAGAGGGAAACGGAAAAACGTAGAAAGAAAGGGGCATTAAAGCGTGCCGGTTGAAAGGTCGGAAAAATTTAGCCGGCCGATCCGCGGCAGCTCGTTCCTCGCGTATTTTCTGCCCCGGGGAAAGTTCGAGTCTTCTTTCCGTTACATTCTGCCCACGAATCCGCTGGATCCTACTCCGCCCACGCGGCCACCGGTGCAAAACCGCTTCGGGAAACACTCGGCCTTCCCTCTTACTTTAATCACTTCGCAGCCTCTTTCATCGCCGCCCTTCCGTTCCCCTTTCTTTCAACCCTTCGACCGTATCGGAAAGTATTAGGTCGGCCACTCGACGTTCAATATTTTCTTGAACAGACGGAAAGAACCGGTTGACCTAATACATCTGATTCGTTCGCCAGAATTAAGCGAGAAATTTCTCGCTTCATCCGCACTCGATGCGCCGATCCCGGATAAGTCTTTCGGGGTTGAAGCCTGAACGCATAAGCGTCCGATCGATAAGCGGCCAACGCAATTGCACTCGTCTATTCTCGACGAGTACTTCCTTCATTTTTTATTTATTTATTATAAACGGAATGAAATCCTTTCACAAAACTGTTTACAGTAACAAAGAAGAAAAAATATAAGATTACTCGTTCAACAACAAGGCACATGTACAATCGACATGGTACCATCTAAATTTATATAAAATTTGAGGGGGTTTTATATATTTCGTAAATTAAAAATATAAAAAATCACAATCCTGCGTAGTTGAGTTTGAAAATTTAATAAAGAATTGGAGAGGAATTAATGAATTAATTTTAATCCATAATTAGATTTCGCTTTAAGCGTTTGAAAAATTTTGGCCATCGTTGCTTCAACTTTAATCCCCGGGATCTCGTCTCCTCCAGCGAACGCCGCGCGTCGTGGGAACCGTGCGACACCACGGTTCTCTCGAATACGGTGTCTCGTTATCGTTTCTCTCCATGATTCCATCGGAGGATCTCCGCTATCTTTCGCGAAAAATATCTCGTTCGACGGATCGGTCGTTTGCCGGTGCAACCAGGTCGCGGATTCTCTGTGCGGGACGTGGATTCCGTTTACGTCAGCGTCGATTATAAGTGGAACACGGTCTTGATGCATTCACGAAAGAAATGAGCTGGCGCGATATCAAACTGTGAAAACATTCAAAGAATTTCCGCGAGTGTAACATTTCGTAGAAATATGTTTCGTTCAACTCTGCTTTAAACTTTTTCGAACAGCCCCTGCGAATAACAGAATCGTGAAACTCGTACAGAGAAAATATTAACCGTTTCGCTAGAGAAAACATCGAGTCGCATCTGCAACAACCGAACGAGACGCGTGCAATTTCGTCGTCCCGGACAGTGTACACAAAACTATTCCCCGTTTTTTAGCACACATTCTAAACAATCGCTCGACGATCGGCGTTCGCGATTTCGACGGAATATTCCCGGGATGCACTTTCTGCCCGCATTTTTCCGAGCACCGTCGAAACAGTCGCTCTCCGCAGAGTTTTCACCGGTTCACAAATTCGCGCGATGAGTTCTCGAGGTATTCGCTCGGGCGTTGTTCGTGCGAAAGGATCGAGAGTCGAGCACGAAGAGAGAGAGACAGAGCTAGGATAGATCGGCGGCTACTCGACTTCCGCTACTCTTTCAAACATCTACGTAGTCCTAAGAATATCGTCGCACGATCGTCGGAACGGTAACGACCGTGCCAATAGGAATAAAACCGTTTCGTCTGCGAGAAGAGAAGGATAAAGAGAAAGTGTTGGAAAAAATGCGATTCGCCAGTGTCGCGTCGTTTTGTCGACGTCATGTCGGCGTCGTTTCGGCGTCAGTTTAGCGTATCGAGAGGCGATGTACGTAGGTACCTGGCTCGCGCGTGATCGATCGCGCGGTTCCTCGCTCATCCTTATCCTTAGCAGTCGAGGTTATCCTTGTCCTCGATCCTCCTCTGTTCTCTCAACGAGGGAACGGACAGAACCAATTCTCTCCCATTACGCGTAGTCCAACGATAGAGCCTGCACGATCCTCGGGTCGGCCTTGCTGGCCTCCCGGAACTCCTCCAGTGTCAACCTGTTGTCGTGGTTCTTGTCCATGAAATCGAAGATCTTGTCCACCCTTTCCTGCGGCGTGTCCGTGTGTCCCGCCTGCGGTTCCTGCCCCTGAAACATTCCCAGCAAAACCCAGGTTAAACCGATTCTCCGACCGTTTCCTACTTGTCCAATTCCAGCTACCATCGAGACGTACATTCTACACTTTATCTCCCTCTTTCTACCTCCCAGCCATTCCTTTCTCGCAACTCTTTTCCGGAAAAGAAACTCCACCTTCGGGCGAACCGCTGCATTGTGCGAATTCACTGAACGAGACTTCTCGAATTCGCTGATAACCCGAAATGCAAGAGCCTGGTCCGATTTATAGTCTCCTTTCGCGCACTATAAAGCGGCCCAAAAAAATTGGCACATCAAGTTCTAGGGGAGTTATGCAAAGGGAAAGCTATGATGGTAACTAAAAATTGCAATTAAATTTTTACGGGTTTGTTGCAAAGAGGAGACTTCAGCCTTCTAGGGTGGTTTGCGAGTTCTACAGATAAGTTTGACCATGTCAAATTGAAATATTCACGCATCCACGTGCAGCGAAAGAATTGGAATGTTTCGGGGGTGTTGCGAGCACGTCATTCGATTTAATTCAATTACCCTTCAGTGCAGCGCAAGGCAGTATACAGTAAATTTCAGTGAGGTCATGGCAGTCCCTCGAGTACCATTACAGTGTTAATCGGTCTGGCTCGCGAACAGCTCGATTGACGGTCACGTCGAGCGATGAATCAAGACGACAGGTGACGATGCATTAGTTCGAGGGAAGAATCGAGCCACGGTAAACGCGATCGTGCAACGCGACGAGTGGCGAGGGTGAAAGCTAAAAGTTAAAGGCACTGCGTTCTATTCTCGGCGGTATAAAATTCACGGAAAGTAGGTCGTGAACTTGGACACGAGCGCGGCATTAAATGAAAACCGACGCGACGACGGGAACGAACGCGGCATGGCGGGTTTTTTTGAAAAAGCAAGGAAAGCTGAAAAGCTGCGACAGTAGCCGGCCGCTATGCAAACTATGCGACTTTGAGCGAAGTTTTGCACGTTTGCCCAAGCTCGGCCGTACTTTATATTTTCGTTAAAGAGAAAACCGGCCGCCCGCGCTAATCCCCCCGGAGTCCCGATACGTTTGCAACGCGCATCGAAACCGGGACACCGGCCACAAAGGCAGACGTTTATTCAATGATTTCTCGCGGCAAAGCGTGCAGCACCGTGGCATAATTTCTGTTTTAAAACGAGATAGAACAAGCCCGCGGAGTTTTATCGTTGCATCTCGACGCACGCGTACGCCCGTGGCAGAATTTTCCTTTTTCGCAAAACGCGAGATCCGCGATACTGCCAGCCCTCGTGGAAAACCGCGAGATCGTTTAATGCGATCCAGCCGAAGGGAAATTGGCTCGCCGCGCCATTTTTCTTTCGCCGTTCACAATGCCCGCCGCGGATTTATGCGCGGCATCGACGTTTCCCTGAAATTCCCCAGGGATATTGCAGTCGCGCGAGCTCGTTTCGTCGTTAGTTGACAATTTTCGTGGGGAAGAAAAATTGTCTGGATCGGGTCGCGGGAACCAGGCAGAGAAATCTGTTTTTAACGACGCCGATGAGTTGAATTCTACTACACGTATGTTTAAGAGGAATTCTGATGCGTCTGGTTCGTATGATTATCGTTAATGGTCCTCAAGCGACAGAACATATAATTGCGAAAACAAACGATGGTCCCCAGTGTATTTGTTAAGTCGGCCGGAAGGTCCTGTCCGTTTTTAAAAAGTTGATCGGCCAGCGAGGGCGGCTAATCGGAGTTATTCGTGTCGAGATGATAAGGCTAAAAAGAAATCTCGCACGCGGATCGGCTCTCCCTCCTTCAACGTTTAACATTCATCGGCGGTTTAACGCTGCCAAGGCTGGAATCACGAGCAATTATCGCCGCGATGTCGGTCCCTGATATTCCAGCATGAGAGCACGAAAACGAATAGCAAATCAACGGCACAGAGCGTTGTGTTCGCCGAGGCAACGTTAATCCCCGGTGAAATTAGTTTCCCCCCCGTAGACTTTCAAATTTTATCGGAGTTTCGTATCTTACGGGCTTTCACCGAGTCGATAGCGTTTTTCGCGAAGCACTACGGTCCGAGAAAAGTGGCATTGCACTCATCTAAGCTGCCACGTAACATCCTCCGAGAGGGTTCTTCTTACATCGAGAAGTGTAATGCTCGTTCGATTAGGTCACGTTCCGTGTGCTATTTATTTACTCGTAAAATCACATCGATCTTCTCCCCGCTTTATGGGTTCGCCAAGTTGACATAACAGTTCTTTAACTCGAGCTTCGCAAAACAGAACTATCGGTCTCGCGCGATTGGATAACGCCACGCTGCGCAGCATTTATTTATTCACAATATTTACTTTGAACGCGATACCGTCGCGGCTCTCCTGTATTTGCGATCGAGCACGCGAATGGAACTGTTGCTTTAAGCTTCGTGTTTGTAGATTACAAGAAACAGCTTGCGAACGGAATTTCGTTTGCCCCGGTAATAATTGAGCTGTTCGCAAACCGAAACAATTAATCATCTTCCAAGCCTGCTGCCAAGCTTTTTGCGATTCAAGGAGATTTACTATCAGGAAATTAAAGGAACTTCAAATTGAGAGACGATTTCTTTCAAAATCCAAACGAGACGTCCATTAGCCCATTATCATGGAAATAATGCTGTAATCGCCAATTTTTCAGCTGCTCGTTAAATTTTTAAATTCGTGATGCTCGATTGACTCGTCGTGCGTGCGAATTATCGTGTGATTGGCAACAAGTGATTGCGCGTGGATTATTGCGCTTACGGATGCGAAACGTGCTTCCGCGTTTGTTACAAACGATTGTCCGTAATTGACGGGGCTCAATTTTTGGTGACAAGCGAAGGCGTAGCTCTCTCCGCGGAGTCGAGCCGCACATCTGTACAGAGTGTTAAGAAATCTTTGGTCTGACGGTCAAATTTTTTTATCATATTGAATTCTACGCATCATGAGAATAAAAAGTGTCAAAGGTGGTTTGTTCTTCAAAGTTCCTTTGACACTTTTTATCCTCATGATGCGTAGTATACAATACAATAAAAAAATTTCACCTTGAGACAAAACATTTCTTCACACCCTGTACACGGCCAGTCGAATCGAGGACAAATGACACGACACGGCAATTACCAGAAATGGTCGCGAGCGTTATCTGCACGGGCCAAAAGGTGATACGGCGTAATCCTCCGTTAAGAAAAAACCGCGGTTCTCGGTCGGTCGTAAATCTTGCGAGATAGCCGTCAAATAGCGCGCGCACACACATTATATTTTATAGGTTTGGAATGGGCGGGGGAAGGCAAACAAGCTGGCGTTCAGCCAACCGCGTTTAACGAATATGAATGGACCGCAAGAGCAACGTTGTCTCCGGACGAAATGAGTGGACACGGGGAAACGTTCATGATTCTCCGAGTGGCTTGTAGCACCCCTGACGCTCTCGCGCCACCCCGTGCACCGGCAGCGATAACGACCGTAAAACAGTTCGCTGTAGAATGCACCGCGCCGGTGTCCCACCGAAACTACGGTTCACATAAATAATGATTATACCCGCGTGCCTTCGCGAGCACGCGAGCCGATAGCAAGCCCGATCACTGTCTACTGTCTCGAAACTCGCCCGGTATTTATTTAACGCGGGCCTGCGCTGAAATATCGACAGGTCGATGCTCTACGAGCCCCAAGAAGCCGCGCGATCACCATCGATCACCGGAAATGCGATTTGAATGTTGCGAAATGTGCAGCCGTGCCGGCCGAAACCGAAACAAATTGCACTCCGACCGACGCGGTACACTTGAAAATCGATTTTTATCGCTATCCATTCGTCCTTTGGATGGTTCATTCAATAAGGACGCGTGGCGAAAATAAATTAAAGCAATTTTGCTAGTTTGATTAAACTTTCTACGTTTTACAACTGCGTCTGTAAATTTGTATGCAGCGATCGAGAGAGCCGAATGTTACCAAGCAGTGAGAGCAATCGGATCTTCTCGATTGTTCGGTTTTTTTGCACGATCGCATATGGGATGCTCTTTGTACGACACGTTATCGGTTTGTCCAGACAGGAGAAGTTAACGTTCACGGCGAGCGAACCGAACGTTGTCCATGGTTTGACAACGAGCAAATCTTGACTGTTAGTTTTTGCACGATCGAATGGATTACCGTGGTTTTTTCGCGGAACTTTTACGGCTGCCGATTCTCGGCAACGTTAACGAGAGAATCGTCGAGCGCAATCCGGTGAGCCGTTGTCGACGGTGGCTGGCTAGATAGTGCCCCGTTTAAGGTTAATCGCGTCCCGTCGACGAGTTTTTACAGTCGATCGAGCGAAACACCCCGAGTTCTCGCAGATCCACGGACGAGCCAGCCGCTGGCTCTCCGAAGCGAGAACCGAGCGACGATAACGAGACCATTGTCGAAGAACGAAATGTGTACTCACTATCATCTCGTATATCGCCTCCACGATCTTATACATCTCGTCTCTCGTGATGAAGCCGTCGTTGTCCACGTCGTACAGTCGAAACGCCCCTGGAACCAAAACATCGATTCTCTGTAATCAGTCGATTTTTCCGAACATCGAACACCAGCGAATTTTTTAGTAATTTTTTTTAAAAGGAACTTCTCGGTTGTTAAATTGTCCCGATTCCTCGTCCTAGTTTTTATAAAATGATCCATTAAATAACTTTTCTCTTTTTTTCGATCGTATGTTTAAACAAGGCTGATGTTTTTGGCCCACCGGTTCAATTTAATTGAAAGCAATTTTGCAATATATTAACTTCGACGTGCAATATTAATATCCTGCAAAAATTAATATACTGCAAAATTGCTTTCAATTAAATTGATCGAACCGGTACGCCAAAAACATCAACTTCGATCCATTAAAGTTTCGCATAAAGATCCGCAGTGAAATTATTGCAAATTCGTCTCCCATGCACGCGCAATTTCATAAAAATCCGTTTATACGCGTTAAGTGAACTTTCACATAATGGGCTTTGAAAATGCAACAGGTCAATAAATGTTTTCGACGTGCTCGCTGTTGAAAGACTGTCAAAGAATATTCTTTCTGCAAGTATCGAGCGCGCCATATTGTGCATCCCCCTCGTCGCAAACTATAAAATGCAAGGAGATTCAAAGAGCAATTCATAATCGGAAGCTTTATAAAATTATGATTTGAAAACGTTAATATGATCCAGATATATCAATCTGACAATTTTGTGGACATTGAAAGTCATAGTGCATAGAGCACAATAGGGGCGCATCGATATCTTCTGCGAGATTGTTTCAATATTCATGAATGAGACATTGATTAAAATATTTTAACAACGAAGCTGAGCAACAAAAGGTTACTAGCGGTCTCGTCAAGTTATCGAATCAATCATTTTTCATAAAATCAGATCGGTTATGTGACTAACGGGAGCTGGTCCCGCGTTAAGGGTTGACAAATACACTATCAGCTAAATTGTTTCAATATTTCATGAATGAGACATTGATTAATATATTTTTAACAACGAAGCTGAGCAACAAAGGTTACTAGCGGTCTCGTCAAGTTATCGAATTAATCATTTTCCATAAAATCAGATCTAACGGGAGCTGGTCCAGCGTTAGGGGTTGACAAATATACTATCATCAGGCGCAATATCCATTGAATGAAGATTGTCATACTCACAGTGCAGTTTCTCGTCCAAGTCGCCCCGCGACGTCACCGAGAGCGCCCTTATGAATTCCTCGAATTCTATCGTGCCGTCCTGCAAGAGAATGGTCCGGATCCAGTGGCACATTGTCATCCCTCCGCCGAGGCGACGAGGCGGGCCATCGCGAGAATTGATTGTCCGGCGTGTTTCGAAAGCAGCCATTTGTAAAACGTTCGCGCGTCCGCCGAAAACTGTTTACCACGAGGAGGAAAATCGCGGGGGCGAAGAATAGTGAAATATCGTTCGGCGGGGACACGAGGACACCACGACAACCAACGTAACGTTTCGAGCCGGGCCATTAAACGCGCAGACGACGCCGCTCCTGTCTGTTTCCAGTCCTCGGTGGACAATGCCACGGGTGGATCAACGAGAACGGGAAAAACAAGGGAACGAAGAGGAAATGGTAAAAACATGACATACCAAGGTAATTATTCCATAATTTTTAAAAGCTCAAGACCGAAAAATTTTCAATTTCTTTTCATACTTTAATTTAAATCGGAAGCATGTTTTATATTTTAACCCTCGTGCGTTACTCGGGTTAAAAATTCAAACTGCACCAGTGAATGAACATTTAAGAAATGTGAACTAAAATGTGGCGTGGTAAATAAAGCAAAGTTTATTAGTTTAAAATGTGAAGCAAAAATGAATGAGAAAGTATCATAGAATCTTTTATGCAACTCTTATTCGTTCCCCCTCTTCCGCCGGCGACGTTGCAACGCGCTTTCTCTTTCGCGATACGAGCATCGTGAATCGTCCGAGGGCTCCCAAATTCTATTACCGAATACCGTCGCGGCTTTATTCCCGTCTCGATGGCCACTTTTCTCAGCAGTAAAACGCGAACCAGCCGTCTAAAACGATGGTCTCTCGCCTCTATCGACGGATCTTTACGCAAGATAAAAATTGTACGCGTCAGCTTCGAGAAATACACCGAGAGCTACTCGCGTTGGCTCCGAAAACCGACGATGTTTCAACTGTTACGATATCGTCAAAAAGAGGGGCACGATCGTAAACCTAGATCCGCTTTAAAGCCTCCAGTCTTGCAATCGATTCGCGCTGGAGTAAGTTACACCGCAAGTAGCATCAACGTAAGCTCTAGCCGTAAGACGAACTTCTATTTTCGTTTTATATTTCGACTACTTGTTTTAACTCGAACATCGAAGATAGGTGAGTACGAATGGCTGCTTCGTTGACATTTCGTGACGCTTATGCGACCACTCTGGTGGCAGTGTTTTCCTATTTTTCGAGTCCGAATACTCTCGGGAATAGAAATTAGTTTATACAAAGCAATTTTGCAAGTTATAAAATTTTCCTCAACGTTTGATCCTGAATCCTCCTCAAGAGAATTTTGCATCTGAAAAAGCTGTGCGCCGATATCACAAACTAATTTCTATTAATTCGTACGATCGATAAAATATTCGGAATATTTACTATATGGAAAATGCAGTGTTTCTCTAAATTTACATGGAGAAATTTGTAACCGAAGTAGTTCCCGCAGAGCTCTAGATGCAGTGTTTCTCCAATTCCTGGCGAATTGGAAAATTGAAATGCTTTCCCGAAGTTGTCGAGGGAAAGTTCTCGTGTGACGCAGGGTGAAACACGGCGGCGAGTGGATACATTCCTCTCTGCGAAAACGTGAAAGAGGATCGCGTGTCGCGAATTTCCTGACGAACGATGGGATCGCGAAAACCAACGGACAAAGTTGCACCGGTAGCGATCGATCGCTGTCCACTGCAACCAGAGGTTTCGAATAAAGCTGACTTTTTTCAAACGTTTTCGAGACCTGCGTCTCGAATCGATAAAGCGGTTATCCACGTCGATAATTAAACTATCCAACAAATTTCAACTATTCTACACGTTCCGTCGACCAACAGGTGTTTTTGCAAGTTTTTGTAAAGGGGGAATTTTTTGCGCGTCGATCGAGAGTGAATGTGTTTCTCGCGTGAAACAATAGCGTACTTGTTTATAACAATAAAAAGACTTGCAGTCGGTCTTTGTACACGCTTCAAGAGGAAATAACGTTTTTAATGTGTGCTCGAATTACTTTGAAAAGTTACTCCATATATTTTGAAGGGTGTATTTGTTTTGACGGAATCGTGTTTAGTTGGACAGTGTTATTGTCGGGCAAAAACTTACGCTGTTTTCGTCGTAAACCCTAAACGCGAGCATGGCGAACTTTGAGGGGTCACCTTGGGGATAGAACTGCTTGTAGATCTTTATGAACACCTGGAATCATGCGCATCGATTTTCGTTCAATTAGCGCCTCGCGCTGGTTACATACCTTCTTAAATACCTGTTCCGTTAGTCGGCCATTGGGACAGTCTTTCAGGAATCCTTTGTGCCTAAACAGACAGTCGTTCAACGTGTTATCCACCCTCGTTTCGAAACGATTTATAAACACTAAGTGCATATTATATTCTATCGTGTCATTTTGATAAGACAACACGTGCCAGCCATTTTCAGAACTAGGTAAGTGTACGAATTTGTACGAATTAAATAGTTAACGAATTCGAATGTCGAATCTCGAAATTCAAAGTGTTCCGCGTGCTAGAAACGACACGGTACGATCGAAGAATCCATCATCTGGTGTTTTCCGAAGCGGTAAATCTCGAACGAGATTGATTTCGAAACGAACAGTACGATCTCCGATTACGTTTCTCCGATCATTTTTCTTTTCGTACAAAGAACGAGAGAAGTTCGTTCCTTTGGAGACTCACCATTCTCGAATCTCATCCTCGGTAACTGAAACAGAAACGAAAAGAATCGTTCAGACTCCAGTGAAAGAACACTGTAAAAGGGTGGAAGGGATGGAAGGTCGAGGGCGACGAGGATAGTCGAGACGAGTATAGATTTTTCTCAAAAATTCGACGCAAACTGTGATGCAGTATTCCGTGAATTTTTTCATCGTAAAGAATTGTTGTTAAGGATACAACTTCTCTAAAACAATCGTCGAAGGTCACGTTTCCGCACTAGTTTCCGCGGAACAAAAGTGGAGCGGTTCCATCGAGAGTATTCCACCCCCCCCCCTGCAGTTTTTTACACGAACGTTGGCTAATCTTGCCGAATAATTTACGACCGGCCAGAGAATACCCGCGGATCGATGAATTCCTGTTATTCCCAGAGAAAACTAGAATTTTCATAGTTCCGTTCGTTTGCGCCGCGTAACGTTTCGCTTCGTTTCATTACGGTTAAGAGGGTAACCGCTTAAAACATACCGCGCGGTAGCCCAGCAAAGAAATTCGTAGGGAAAAGGTGTGGCGACTGTAGCAACCTTCAGATAACACCAATGTGAACTTTCTCACAAATGTGAAGTTTATTAATACAATTATTAATGTAATTATTAATACAATTAAAAAGTCCCTATAGACCCTCCAAAAAGGAACCTCGAAGAATGGGATTCGGCGGTGCACGTGGAAAAGAGAGCAAACTTCCGTGAGATATGAAAGCTCGGTCCGCGATGAAGCAAAAATCCAGGAAACGACAACTTGCGAAACTATTCTGATCAAAGTTCGAAGTATAGTTTGCTGACAGACGTTCCCGGTTAGCGCAAAGGGGTAAATTAATCATCAGGGACCTAGTAGCAGATCTTTTGGGTCAACATCGTCCTCTTTGAAAAAGAACCCAGCTTCACAAACGAGCTGATCGTTCAGCTGAAAGACTGGAAGGCTGAAAAAAGCTTTGTCGAAGAATACCGCGATCCGGAGAAGCTGGGAGAACTGTGGTTGATCGATTCGAGGAAGAAAGTTACAGAAAAAGCTAGTCAAAAGTTACGATCGGAACATTTGAATGTTACAACGTCGTATTAATCATCAGGTACCGAGTAGTTCGACGAAAACAGGACTGTTCGAACGATAGCCGGAGAAGCCAAAGGAGAAAAGTTGCAGGAAAGATTAGAGGAAAGAAAAGCTCGCGCGTGAAGCTCGCGAGGAGACCCCGTCCGGAAGAAGGGAAAGCTGATCTAGATAAACCGCGGGGAGATAGTCGAAAGAAACAATTAAAGCTCGAGTTTGGTGGAAGGTAGGAGGGAAGAACTGGGAAGCAGTCGAGGGGGGCAATTAAACCCACTTGGCTTCGTACCAATTACGAGCCAGAGGAGAGGTTCACCATGAGAAACTCGCTTGGAAACCGAGTCGTGTGGTCACCTCGAAACTTTCCTCGACCACGGGGCAAAATTCTTCGGCGAAGAGGGAACAGTCTCATCGTCGAGCAACTGGCTCGTGCCACTAATTATTAGACGAACGTGTGGTCTCGAACTATAACGCGATGAGCGTTTGTTGGCTCACGAGTAAATAAGCGAACAATGGAAGGAAGGAAGGGGTGCGGGATAGTTGCCTTCGTTTCTCCGGTGGCCACGTAAACGCAACGATCCGACGTTTATGGGGTGTATTATCCGTCGAGACTTGTCCCCCGGGCCAATTCCATTGTGCAATCTTGTTTCCGACGGGTAATCCGATCTACGCGTTTGCAGATTGACTTGTCGATCAACGCGGGACAAGACTATCGTGTACCTCGATTGATCCATCGATCGTTTTGCACGTGCGCGTTCGACGGGCCTTCGAACTGTTGAATGTACGTGCTTGAAATTTCCACATGATCGTACCGATTCAAGCAGGAACCCTTTATATCGGTGTACAATTATGTTTTTACCGGTTCATCTACATCCATAAAAAAGGTGTACAATTACTTGCTGAGAACTCAAAGAAATAGTAGAACTACACGCAAAGACCACTTGACTGTAGTTGTTTTCATTTGAAACAGATGCGGGGAATTTTTATTTTCCTAAAATAAAGATTCATCCCAGCCAAAACTTCTAGCAAGCTCGTAAATCTTAAGCGGACTTTAAAAATGGACCTGCGAGATACAGCTCCTTATTCAAAGTTCCTAGCCAGTTTCGGAAACTGTGTTCAAGAGAAATTACGTTTACCGTTTCGTTGCACCAACGCGGGACGATAATTTTCCTGGCGGGAGAAAATGGAGCAATCTTTAAGCACGGCGAACTTAAGTTTCGATAAACTGACGGAACTTCCCGGCGGACCTAATATATCGCTGTAACTTAAATTCTTGCAGCTTCTCGCGGCAATCTTTCGCCCAGCCATTCTAAGGAGGTTACGACAAACGCCGCCCTGTAAGATTCACCGTGGAATCCGTTTTACAGAGCGTAAACAGGATAAAATAGACGTGGAGACGCGAGGTAAAATAGCGGTGCACGGAGACTGACTTCTCAAAGAGACGTTCGCGTCCCTTTCAAATTACATATATGCACTTCTAACTGAAGAGATGCACTTCACGCTGCCAGATGAAGAACGCTAACTTTCAGAAAAATAGGATCTTACGATTCACGCGCCAAGACAATTTTTTACTCGATTGTATCTGGAACATTCGAATTAGACGGGCAGAAGCCCTTATCCAATAAGAAAGAGGGGATTCAATGAAAAAATCAACAGTGTTATAAATAGTGCATGATTGTTGCAATAATGCGATTCATTGTATTAATTAATCCATAAGTAGACTTCTCTTTAAGTGTTTGAAAAGCCGCTCTCATTTTTTCATAATTTCTTGATATTTGTGTTGAACATTTGTAAAGAATCACGCTCTGAGGAAATATTTATCACCGTTTCTTGATATTTTCGTTGAAAATTTGTAAAGGAATAGCTTGTAAAGATCGTGGAAGGATTTATTTTAAACAACCCTGGTTCCGGTTACGCGAATCTCGCGGATGCAGCGAGTTTCGTGGACAAACGTTTTTGATAAGAGTCCCGGGGAGCTCGTCCCACGGTTCGATTTACAAACGAAAGAATCGAGGCGAGCCATCGGCTTATCCTCGGCAGATCCTCGAGTTCAGATCCGAGGAAGATACGGGGGAGGCACAATGCGATCGAGGATAACGCGAGGACGAAGAAACTTTTGTTAGTCCTCCGACAAAAGGATCGGCCGTATCGATCGGTGTTATCCTGTGTTCCGGCAGGTTTCGAATAAAGTGAATTTACCGGTGATAGGACGCGATGCACTGTCGCGATGCACGGTGCACCGCGGTCTGTATTGCGGCCGACTCTTTCAGCTCGGCGAACAAACCGGATACCGATGCTGCCGACGATGCTTTATTGCCGTGATCGTCCCCTCGAACCAACCGTGGCCCACGCAGTCTTTTTCTCGCGTGACCTTGATTCGTTATCGAAAAACGATCTAATACCCGGACCAGTTAATTGCTCCGAGTCTTCGCCGACTCTCTTTTTCATCTATCCCTCGCAATTTTCACGTTATCGAAATTGGACGTACGCTGGGAAACTCCTGGCAGCCATCGATTCCTTCCTGATGGAAGATCGATCGACAGACTCGCGCGGTTCTACGAATTCGGACAGAGAACGTGTATATTTCCTAAATAGGATTGATTGTAAAGAGATTCAATAATTGGATGTTCACAATTTTTAAGCAAGTTTCATGTTCGATGCAATGTTTACCACGTAATTATTATTATTTATTGTGGACGAGCAGAAGCTCTTTTTACATAAGTATTTACGAAGAAAAGAAAAAAAGAGAAAGATACAAGATTACCTATCCAATAAGAAAGAAGGGACATGTGAACAAAGACAAAGAAAAAAAAGAAAACAAACAAAATGATACTGGTATAATCTTCAATGAACAAATCAATATTGTTGTAAATAGTCCATGATAGAAATATTTTATGATTACTCGTACGATGCGTTCGATATGTCGGGACCGATATCGTTGGTTCGATTTTAGCATCTGCGTGCAGTAATAATAGTTGTCCGCGAGCATTTTCGAAGAGGCTCGAGCAGAATTAGCCGGCGAGCCCGCAGCGGAAAAGTTTATCGGGTTTTTTTTTAATAAAATAAGCGAGAGGAGCACGCGATCGGTTTTTCATTATTCCGAATCGCTATGTCCGCTCGCTCCGCGTGTTTACCTTTCACGCTCGACAAAGCGCGGGATTCGATTATTTTCGAGCCGGGTGCCCCTCGCTTGTCGGGAGCTCGCTATTTAGACGAATCGGAATAAAAAGGAGAGTAGGTCGTTCGACGAATGAAAAAGAATCTCGGTCTCTCCCCGTCCCTCTTCGGAAATTACACTCCGTGGGTGTTTGCTCTCTCTCTCTCTCGCCGATTTTTACGGTATCGGGCCAGTAAAACCTGGGGGCGAGTTTACCCGACAAAGAATACGTAAGAGAGCGTATATCACCGCTGACCGAGGTTGTTCCCGAGCTCCGTTGCGGTGTGCTAGAAACGCGTCGACTCTTTCGAAATTTTACGAATCGCCCGAGAGGTCACACGAACAACACCCAAGGAAAACTTGACGACGTGAAACTCTCGTTTATCGCCGAAGTTCGAGAACGATCCTGGAAACGAGAAAAATTCGATTCGGTCCGGCGTAATCGTTCGTCCTGGGTTGTTCGTTAGCGGGGCGACTCGAACGAGCTCGTTATTTCCGCGAGATTGTTCGATGGCACTCGGAAATCTGCGAACACGTTACTTGAACAGAAACGGGGGGAACGAAGGATACAGAAATAGAGGCATTCGAGATACAGATGAAGTTTTAGGTCGAGGCGAGCCTCGAAACGCTATCGAGGCAAAAATACTAAAAGTAGCGGGACGAAAAAACGGGAAGAAAATTCAGATCAGAATCGAAATCGAGGTCAGAGTCGCTGAATGAGGGGATGGAGCACCAATTGAGGGGAACAAGTTACAGAGTGGGGACACAAGTTTGAGAATCTGGTGACCCTCGTCGAGGCAGGAGTAGAATATTAAGATTATCTATCCAAATTTGCAGATAAACTTTTTCTTGATGAACCTGCATAATTCTAGAAGAGTGATGGAGTACTTTCATCATCATCTTAACATTTCACCTTCCATTTCGTTGAACAAATGTGAATTGAGAACGAGAGCGGGTTTTCAGACACTTTAAGCAAAATATACTTTTGGATTAATTAATCCAATTAATCGTATTGATTTTTTCATTGAATCTTTACATAATTTTCAAATGTACCATTATTATATGTAAACACTTATGCAAAAGGGCTTCAGTCCGTCTGTAATAAATAAAAATAATAAATGATTTCTATCTCACAGCATTTTTAAGATTGCTGAACTGATTCACAGTGTTCGAACGTGAATCGAGACGAAATTAGAAATTGGGAATTGGAGTGGCTCGAAAGTAATATCGGAGAATATCCGAAAACGTGCTCCTGCCCTTAGGCTTTTCTTTATAGTGGTCCGCAGCACTTCTTGGCGCGAGCCCTTGCGAGGTTCGTTGAGCCGAGGATTAGAAGTGGGCGGGCCGGTGCTTCTCGCTCTACGACCTCTGGTTCTCCGTTCTCCACGGAAACGAGAGATTTCAGGAGGTTTATTACTGAAACGAAAGAAGAGAAACTGCATCCGCCGAGAACGCGCTACCGACACGAATCAACGTCGAGTGGATGGAAATAATGAGACGAACCCGGCGCGCGGCGCGTAACCTTTCCTCGGCCATGACGAGGCCAGCTTTGCTCGATATCCTTCGTTCAACGATGAAACGTTAAACCAATTGGAAAGACTACCTTTCGAGGAACAATCAAACCTGCTGTGCTTCCGAACAGCGAGACTCGCCGTTTCGTCTTTTAAACACAACCAAACCACCAATCCTTTTCATTCAACAAAGAGAAACAAAGGCACAGGTAATTGAACGACTGCTTTTTCCGTGCCAAAATATCGGGTATCCAGACCAAGCAAACTTAATGATGTATTCGCTTACGAAACTCGGATTGCGAGGCAGATACCGCAGCCAAAGGCTCGTTGGTTCGTCAATTATTTACGATTTCTAGATAAAACATCACTGCTCGAGTGTCCCAGATTTTCTTTCAAATAGACTATCTACTGTCGAATCTAAACGAAATCTAACATCAGCAATATTCTCTCCTCTTCTTTAAATCCATCCATCTATATATTTATTATTTACTTAACTACAAACCTTTTGGTGAATTACAAATTACTTTTTACTAATTAATATCTTCTACGTTATAATCTCGTTACGTAGCTTGTTGGTTTACAATTGCAGTGGTTGTTGAAGCATCCGTTGAAAGATGTTTTAAAAATGATGAAATACTCAGAATAATATTATTCGCGGTAGACACGTACCACACGGACGCACAATACATCCAGCTCAAGATTATTTTTTATTCCCCCGTTCAATAAAGAATCCAGACTGTATATGCTTACTACCGCGAAAGGGAAAAAGCAGAGGAGTTTTTGCTCGGCAGCACGCGGAGCTTGGGTAGATTCACGATTCGAACGTTACCGAAAGAAATGAAAGAAAATGTAATATAAGAAACGTGCCGGGAATCGTCGTGGACTCTAATTTCGGGGAGGGGTTTACATTTGCGATCCTCCTCCCGTCGATGAAAGGAATGTCGCGAATATCAATACGGTCCGAGGACGGTTTCCAGTTGTTCGGACGTTGATTGATACGCATCGAACGTCACCGATGCTCTGCGCGTGCGAACACTGCTCGTTTCGAGAAGAGCATTGCGCTTTTCTCTGTTCGTCCCTGTTTTCCTCCCAATTTTCCCCAGAACCGTGGTTTCGAATAACGACGCGAAATGTTCGGTAACAACCGGACTTTATCGAGCGCGACACCGAGGAATTCGGGACAACTGTTCGCGGGAGAAAATATGGTTGCAGCTGCCGGGTAGCAAATGTTGCGTGCGCGCACACGGAAATTGGAAAATGCGATTGGTGTCGCAACGTTGATCACGAATCCCGATCAACTCTGCCTTGCTCGCGGAAGCTTCTTCGCTTATCGGGAAAATCCCTTCGATCCGAAAAAATTAGGACCGATTTCCACGGAACTGCTGTTTCCACTTCGTCAACGCGGCACAGCTTCGTTCATCGCGATTTTCACATTCGTTCGCTGTAATTTCACCCGAGTACGTTCAACTTTCAGAGACATCTGTGCCGCACACTGTGTATCGATTGTAGCGTTACAGAATTTATTACGCAGCCCGTAATCAGGCTTTAGTAGGAGTACCTCTTTAAAGCAACACAATTTAATCAGTTCATTTCGGATTATTGCGTAAAAGATGGTTTCCAAGCTTCCTTTTCGTACAGCTTAATTACCGGAGATCCTGTTAACGGGCTTCCCAAAGATGAAACGTTAAATACGCCCTTTCATTCATTAATTTTAATTAGATTAATCAGTTTAATTATCGTAATTTATGTATTTTCAGAGGAAATTTCAGAATGTCATTACACCGTTTTCACTTTACAATAATCGCCAAGAGAGATATTCATTTGATATTTACGGTTCGTTCATTAATTTGTGTAACATATAATAAATTTTATGTTTTCGGCGCACGGTTTTATCAATTGTAGAAGAAAACAAATTTGCAATTTAAACATTCATCTGAAGGTTTCGTTCCCTATATAGATCATTGTCAAGAGAGGCATTTTTAATTCTGAAAAATAATAATTCACATGGCGAACAACTTTACTTTACTTAATCTGTAACATTATAGACTTTTCTTTCACTGTGTCCTGTTTACAACATTGCTTCCAATAAAATTGAATTTCTTCCCGCAGAAGCTTCTTAAACGAGAGCTAAAAGTTCGAAATCGTTTTCGAGATACCTCTTTATTTCGATGACCGGTCGTAGAAATTTCATTTGTAACCGAGGACGTGAAAGTACAGTTTTCCTCCAGCACTCGGAAACTCGACGTCGCGTTCTCAGTCTTTGATATTTAGGACCGCGATTCCGAGCCCGCACACGATGGAACCAGTAGCCCGCGGAAAGATTAGCGCTGTCCGATAACGAAGTTATTTCAGAACGGACGTTCCTTCCACCGATTATCCGCTATTATCCGAGGACGATAAATACCACGAAGTATTACATGCCACGAGGGGAAGAGCTAAGCGGATTCTCCTAGCCCTTGTGTTCCTCGTTATCGTCGAAGTCAATTTTCTTCGCGATACGACCTCCGCGACATTAAACTGGCACGTTTAAATTTTCGCGACGAACCTCTCAGTCGGTTGTTAACGAAATCGCGAAATTATAACCCGATGCGACGTAACGAAGTATCTCGGCATTTTATACGCCCTTTTCGATATTCGATAGATGAACGATATTAAAAAATTAAGTCGCGTTAAAGGAAAAATATTTACTCCGGTACAATCGCTATAAATGGTTCAAATGCAAATGGAGCACATAGCGAACGTTCGGTGTGCTCCAATGGAAAATACTCGGTCTCGTGCAAGCAATATTTGTTTCTAGCTGTACGAGCAAGCGTGTCTTGGCAAACTTTACACAATCTATCGCTAGTACCAGATTAATCCCTGGAGGTTTCGGATCATCCTGTACACGATATCCAGTATCTCGTGGTCAGGAAACGTCCAGTATTCCGTCGAATGGACCGCGTCGGATCGTTCCACGGGCGGAAGCCGTCGTTTATCAGTGGCGGTCAGCAGTTAATAGTTATTGTGTCTGCCGCGATGTAACGCGTCCAACTATGGCCGAATAGGGGGCCGCGATAACACCGATAACGTCGGGCGTGTCGCTGATAATTCAATTATCCCAATTTTCCGCGAGCCAACGCCAACGGTGTGCCAAAATCATGGAAACCTGGATGAAATTCACGAGTGTTAATTATTTATTAGAAATAGAACGATTTTTTCGGATCGAACAATCTAATTCTGTCCTTACGAGCAGTGTTTAAACAATTTCCTCTTCCGCTTCGAAGCGTGAACATTTTTTCCATTAACTCCACCCATTTTATACATAGAAATGGCCCATTGCCCGACGCCCGGTGAAAATGAGTCCGATTCGCGGACCGAATCAAATCGAATAGGGGCTGCGTCGAATTAACGCCACCGGAGTCGAATTTATAACAGGATATTCAATTAACCGGGGAACGAGCAGTCGCGTGGCTGGAAACGCGATCGTCGTTGGACATCTCCAGCTGGCCGGTGCTCGCCATTTCGCAAACGCGATAAATCGCCCTCGGCGGCGCCAGCCTGTTCGTTTCGGGCTCAATTATCGAATCGCGAGCCAGCCGCGGAAGGAATACGGAAACGAGTGTCGCGAGACAACCCTCCGGCTCGACCGCGGCGCAATTTCAAACGTCGACGCGTCCATTATCCTCGCGATTAGAATTCCCGAGCGTCGCACGCTCGCGTTCCAGTGATAATCGTCGGCGAGCAAGTTTTTCACTCTCTCTGGCCGTAACACGCGTCGTTACCCCGCACGCTCGGCTCATTTTAATTACCTAACAGAACGCTCAATCTCTTCGGTCTAGTTTCGACCTATCTGACGCGCTCTTATTCACGAATTCGCCTTGGCTATCTTCATCGCTGCACGTTCAAAATATCGAACAAAAAATAAAGTAAAACAGTCGTTCCAATAGCAAACGTTCAAATATAATTTGCAGTGCAGGTGCGCTAACGACGCAAACGAACGAACAGGCTCACCACAGTCTATGGACAGAATCCATCGCATTTGGAAGTTTTTCCCGGTTCGCCCTGTAAAATGGAGCGGAAATATATTCCGGGCATGAAACCGCACTCGGCGCGAAACGGGATCGCCCAGTGTCCCGAAAGTTCGAGAGTTTCGCGATCCCTCGGTGAACGGGTTGGAAGGTAACGGTTCTGCCGAAGAGACTTCGAAATTCGCGGGAGAATTCTAGGGGAAGCCAGCCAGAATTTACGAGAGCTCTGGGATGTATCTTGGCGGCTCGGCGACACGCGTCGCGCTCCAAATAGGTTGTTGCGCACCGATTACCGCCTCGTCCTCGCTGATCTACTATCGCTTCGAAACTGCTCAACCGATCGACGGCTTCCGACAGCGACCCTGCAATTACCCTCTCGTTGTTCTTTCCCCAAAGTCTCTATTTTCACGAGATCAACGCGTTCGCTAACTCTGTCTCAAATGATGTCCTAGGAATTCACGTTGGTCAAGTTAATTTTATACACGTTGTTTAAAATATTTTTACATCCTTCTACTTCCCTCTCTTTTCATTTTTCCTTACCCTATCCTTACACTAAATTATACTTACGACTAACTTAAAGTAACTTACAATCCTATTGTTGTGTAAAATCATAGTATATAATATACAGAGATTGCATGACTGAAGAATCCTTTGAAAATTCTCTTCTCTCGAAGTTCCCCGGGTCACGAAACGCCGATGACGATAACGATCGAAAGTAACGGGCAACGCCGGAACAATCTTCGTTTCGATAGATTCCGGGGATCGACTCGCGATCGCGATCGAGTTAATTTTCGAGGGCTCTGTTTCGATCTGGGAATCGGCGAGTGAAAAGATCGGGGGGTAAGTTTGCGCGATAACCCGGAAATTCTCTCAGAGGTTCCGGCGTTCGATGCGCGTACACTGACACGGAATAAGGTGGAAATTGCCTCGGAGAAAATCAAATATCCACGGTATTACGAGGAGCACGACTTAACGAGAACCTGCCAAGCGTGTGTGTGCGTGTGTTTGTATGTTGGGTATAGACGTGTGCGATGGTGTGTGCGTCGAACGAGAGGTCGGACGAAAGCGAAATATGGATGAGTCTCGCGTTCTCGGCATCGGCCGAAACGATTTATCGAGGCCCGATTCGGTTAATGGTCTTTAATTGACTCTGGTAATCGGGCTTTCGGCGTTCTCGACGAGGCCCCCTTATCGAACTCCAACGACGCGATAACGATCTTTCGATTCGACGGAGCACGACTGCCTCTCGCTTTAATTTCCTCTCGAAAATCCGGAAACGGAGACGACGCTGAAATATCGGCCGCGGGAAAGCTTTCAGAAGGAAAATCTGGTTTACCCGACCGTGTCTAGCAGTATTCCCGAAAGAATTATAGCTCTCGTCGGCTAGCCAGCGAATTCTTACTCTCTCTCTCTCACTCTCTCTCGTCTTTTCTCGTTCCGTTGCGTCTCATAGGTCTCTTGCGTCGTGTCGCGTCGCATAGCTTTTCAATTTCCGTTGGTAATTTGCATAACCGAGAGCTCGGTGGCGGCGTAGAAGCGATTTACTGTTCGCGGCGAACGCGACTCGCATAATTCCACCGCACTGTCTCTCTCTCTCCTTCACTGTTCGCATCTCCGCAAGGGTAGCGAACTCCAGCTTCGTAAATTTCCTCTGGTCGACCGAAGGACAAGGGAACCAGCGGTCTGGGCTATGCGTCGCGTGCCCACCGCATTCGGTTTCCCCATAGAGCGCAGACGTCGCGTCCCGGATATCCCGGATGTCTTCCATCCCCTAACGCGATCACCAAGGAAGGAAATGAACCCCTTCGGAACCCATGATCCCGTTCCATCGTTTATTACATACTTGTGGACTCCGGAGTTTTATGCGAAATGATATTTTCACGACGCGATTTTATTATATACTAGCTGACCCGATAGACGTTGTCCTGGCCAATAAACTTTCGGATAGTCGATAACGGAAATTTCTATTTACATATTGTTCAAAAGTTGCTACCTTCGTTTTTCTGTTGTATTGAAATGTGATTCAGAAAGCACTTTTAGTTTTTCGGACTATTACGAACATTTAAAAAGAAATTAGCTAAATCGGAACAGCATTTGATTTGGTAATTATTTATATATACTATAGAAGATAGAAGATGTATATAGGAGAGATAAAGATATAAGATAGAAACGTTTGGTTTTCCGTTTAAAATTCTTGAAATTATTTTCACCGATTTGCAATTTCGGTGCATGAATTTTTCTTCATAAATGCATAAAATCCGCAGTCGAATAATTTGATAAACGTACAAAGGATTTCTTAGCCGGAGGCTCTCCACTTTGAACAATGATCAACGAAGTTCGTCGAGCGCAGTCAGGAGAGAAATCAGACGGCAAGCGATACCGCGAATACTCCCGGCATAGTAAATTCCTGCTGGTTCCGGATTGCCAATGGAATTTTCTATTCGACTTGCCGTCGAGAGAGAGAGGCAGCCCTTCTCGACGATCGCTTCCACGAAGTTAAACCGATCGAACATCGCCGCTTTTGTCCTCGAAGAATGAAACGTATCGGGACGAGGCTGCTGCCCACGCGTGCAACAAAACGTTTAACTCGTTTATTATCTTTCGTTGCCGGGAGTAAAAAAAAAAAGAAGAATGTAATTCTCCGTTCGCTCGACGACAAGGCATCCACGGGCGTCGTTGTCGAGTCGTTATCCTTGTATCTTCGGTTGCAGCTGGGCTGTTCGCGGCTACTCGTAAATCCCGACAACATTTTTATGGAGTCGCGCGCGATATAAAGCTCGCTCTTGCCTTTTATGATAATATTTTCGGACGAGCCAGTATCCCCAAAAGGCGAAACGAACTTCTCGCGATAGCTACGCCCGAATTCCCGAAAATCTAGGCCGTCCATTCCGACGCAACGACCGCGAGTTAACGTTCTATCGTCGCGTCGCGCAAACAATGACAACGCTTCGCGAACATGGCCCTGGAAATAACGCGCGGACGACTGGAAATAAAAGCCAGCCGCCGGAGCCTTTCGCTCGAACTCGAAGCTTCGATTCTTCCGCCGCGAGGAATATCGCGGATATCGATGACGAGGAAGAACCTCGTTCGAAAAAACTGGCTCGGCCCTACGACGTCTAATTTTTTATTATACAGTTCGAAAAGACTTCAATCTGAAGCAGCAAACTTTACCGATGATCGAAAGTTGAGAATTTCCTAATGAATTATTTAACATAAATTGTCCTAGTTAAAACAGAAAATGTATTTTCTCATTCAGCCTTTTAGAAACTCGAAGGAAATGTAATATTAACCGTATATTTTTCTGATGTCTTTTTATTTCGTATTTGACGTGTACATTGTCATCACATGACTGCGGATGTTCATGGAATTCGCAATTCTTGTAGACGAATTGTAAGAGTGGAATAAACTGCAATCGGGACTAAATAAAAATCGTATTAAATTCTGTGGACACTCCAGCAATTTTAAAAATCTTTCCAAAGATCCGCGGTCTAGTTATCATAAATACATAAAATTGGTAGTCTGGTAATGTAACAAGTTCTGAAATTATTCGGCGGCCACGAGTGCCGCTGAATACGAATTGGCTGACGCGTCTGACCGTGACCGAGCAATTCTATTTCTCGGGAATACTGGGACGCGCGTAGCCACTAAATCTTCGTGCAGAATTTTCCCCGAGAAAACTAACGCGACTCTTCTAACATAAATCGAGGAAAATTGTGTGTCCAGATGGATTCCTTATTTGCCGATAGCCGTAGGAGAACGAACAGCTCCGTTCAGCCGCGGAAATGCTCGACTCGTACCACTGGTACCACTCGTGCAACTTGCACCGAAGCGGCAAGCCAATGGAATCTGCTCGAAGTAAGTTCTTTTAACGACATTTCCGCGGAGAAAGAAAGCCACAAGCCCGACTCTCTCGTGACTTCGAGCCCCATAAAAATGCCGGGGCGTTCTCCGTAATATAAACTCGGCCGGGCGAAACTGTGCGAGAGCATCGCGCCGGAAAATACGTAAGCAAAACTCGGCCGAGTTATTAAGATACACCGTAGCCGCGCGGTAAATATAAATTTGAACGTGAAAGTTTTTCCGTGCCCGGCGATTCGAATATCCGTGGTGTTACAACGCTCAGGGGGTGTGGAGAACCGATTTTCTCCTCGGCCGGTGAGAGAATTTCCTTGGAGGAAGCGCGTCGAGCAAATTTTTCCGAGTCGGAACGACCGACACACGCTGGAACACAGGCGTTATTTGTTCGCCTTTCCGCGACGAGGAAACCGTACAGTGTCGCGGAAACAACGTTTGCACGTGTAACCAAACAGAAAATATTTACTCGGAGAATTACCGAAACCGAATCTGCGCAGTCCCGTACATCTTATCCGGGGGAGAAACAATTTTCTTCTGCAGGAAATCGCGATTAAAACACGTTGTGCCATTCGTATTTGTCTTTTCATTGGATTTTCTGTTGGATAGTCTGGGGATTGCAGTTAGAACGGAAACGAGTAATTTTATTCAGCTTGTTGAACTCGGTGAAGGAAGAAAGACAGTTTTCGGAAAATCATTTTTAATTATCTGAATATTTCGATCGACATAACAAAATTATTTTTATTTGGCTCGTGCAATGGATGCAAAATAATTTCGCGTCGGATAGAAAAGTTTCAAGTTGATGCGAGAGTCCACAAAATTAGATACCAGGTGCGAAATTCGTTTCTTATTCGTTCCTGAATGCAAACATTGTTTCGGCTGTTTTGAGCAAAAGAAACGAGAAAGATTGTCGGGGCGCCAGTGTCTCGGTAATCGTTCTTTGTAGCGAAAAAAAGCGAGCCAGTGTTCTCGTTTCGTGGGACGCGTGCCCCGTGGACGTTTTGCGAGTCAACTACGATGCCCGGGAGCTTCTTATTACGCGGAACAATGCCTCCCGCGATCCAGCTTTGCTACGAGACGCCAGACACAGAAGCGACACGATGCGTTGCAAAAGAGCCGACCTCTGTTTACAGGTCGTTTGAAACGCGAGACGACGCCGACCATGGAAAAATTAACCAGCGTGAACGAGCGACGAGTATGTCGAGGCGTTGCGGCGGCTGTTCCTAGAAAAAAGTTGACGACCGGCCCTGAACGCCTCGGAAAAACCTTTGTCTATAGAATCAGGAAAAAGGTGTCCAAAAAGAGAGCTTTCGAGATCGGACTTCGTCTCCCGAAGGAGAGGTTCGAGCGAAGTGTACACCGTTGAAATTCGAGACACGAGGATCGTTCCGCGAGAGCCTTTATCCTCGAAAAGACGTCGTGCCTCTTTAACGACGGCGCTGTAAAAATCGATCCCGTTGGCCCAGAAAAATATTGCCATGGGAAATTGTGCTTAGCCTCGATAGAACGGCGCTGTGCGAGCAACGATAAAGAAACGGGGAAAAATCGCGTCGGACCCTATCGATTCGACTCGCAACGTTTTTTATTTTTTTTTATCAACGACTCGGCAGCTTTACTGCTCCGAGATTTTGGGGCCGATTCGAACCGATCGCGAGATTAATGGTGGCCATCGAGGCTGCCAAGTTCCTTTAATCGGAACGGGGATTGAACGCGCGCGCACTTGAACCGAAATTGTTTCAGCGTTATTCGGCGTTATTTCGACGATAAGTTTTGATAACCGTGGCAGCTGCCGGATTATCCAGTTTTTCCAAGGGGAAGGGGAACTATTATAATAACGTGGGCATGGAACGAACTTTCGAGCTGCACTCGTGCAGTTCTCGACGTGCAGCTTTGAAAATTGCATCCGCTGTTATTCGGACGCGATCTCATCCGTCACAGGGGAACGAGAATCCCATCGATCGAACCTTTTCTTCGCCGCGTTTTTCACGAACAATGCTGCCATCGGGAAAAACTTCTGGCCGGCGAGTTTTTCAACCCTCCACCCCCTCCCCTGTTCCGATGAATTTCGTTGCCTCCGCTTCCTCGCGCACCGGCTCCAGGAAGTTTAGGAGGAAAGTTCTCCCGTACCTCCGACTAAATTATGTCGATTACCGACGAGGCTCTCAAAGGCCGGTGCGGGTCCGAGAGACGGTGTCGTTCGTTATTCGCAAAATCCGATCGTTTCTCAGAGAAGAAAGCCTCCAGGCGAAGTCTACCGGAAGAATTCTGCTTTTCGTTTTAGCGAACGGATATTCGTTTGTCTCGGATCACGTAGTTTCGATTTTCTTATACTTATAAGCTGTTGTTCATAGTGTGCCACCCGGTATATTGATAATATTATTTACAAACGAACGTCGGAAACGAAACCAACATCATTTTCTCCTTTTTTTTGTCTATTATAAATAATAATAATAATTTTAAAAGATAAAAAGATTATTCGTTATCATTGATTTATGAAACATTTTTATTCAAACATTTTCGAAAGACTCGAAGGCCCGCATTTCGTAAACAAAATGGATGACTCGAACCGCCTCTGATTATAGTCTCGTTACACGGTACCACATTTCATTTCGACCAAAATTCCCGTCATCAGCGTCAAAAAGTGATTGAATCGCCACGAGGCGAGGTGAATCGATGTCCGGTTAGGAAAGAGCGATTAGCATTACCTCGATCCTTTCTCCGCACTGTGTGCACCCGTTCAAGGCAAAACGCTGCGCTGCGACGACAGGATTGCACCAGACGGGATCGCAAATTCCATGGTAATCCAACGATCGACTGGCAGCCTTCCGAATGCTTTTGTTCGCGGCGGAGTATTCGCGCGAGAGTCGTTCCGAGGAAATTGTGGCCACCGGCCCTCCGCCATGATGTTTTAGACGTGCTCGCTGCATTGTCGCCTCGGCGTTCTTCGAATGGAAACCGCGAGGACGAAATCGAATCCCGAGTCGAGCATCCTTCGTTTTCGGCGGTTAGCTGGATCTCGATGGGAGATGGGGAGAGAGACCTTGCGGAGGGAGATTGGGAAGGAAATTGAGGAGATTAGGCCGCGTAATAAGTTTCTAAGTAACGTCATTATCTGGTAAGTTGCTATATTAGTCGCTGTAGTACAGCGTCTGGTTAATTAGCATTGGGTACTTCGTATTTGATCCAGCCGAGAAATTTTTGCGTGTCGCTGAGACAGTGTGCGGTTTCATTAATGCTGCTTTTGTTCTGGCAGACTATGAACGAGAAAAATGCACGTCAAATATTACTGTCGGTTCTTTTGAATCAAACATTCTGTTCTTTTGTTGTAGACTAATTAGGAAAAAAGATTGTGCAGCTAAAACGTAGACCTTTTCTATATAATTATTCAATTTTATTTTTGCAACATTACCTTTCAAGAAAATCGTTCAACCAATTAATAATTCCACCTAGACTCTACTCGAATGCATTTAAACCCTTTTTCACGGACCGGTGCTTGTACTCGCGAAACTCGATATTAAATTATTCAGGGTTAAGTAAGCTCCCCAGTAAATGAATAGTTCCGGGCACGCTTGTGAATTAGAACGCGAGTTTACGGGGCGAACCGGCATTAACATCGCGGAGCAATAATCGTGAACAAAAGCGATCGGATTACACGGTGCTCAGGCGAATCGGGCACGCGTGTTAGGAGCGTAATACCTCTTCGTGGGTTCGGTCTATCGAGTGCGACCTCGACGCGGCCCGCGATTCGTCGATTGGTGAAAATGGAGGGGAAACGAAGGAAAAGGATGGAAACGTTGATGAGAACGCGGAGTAGTGGCTCTCTTCCGAAAGGCTTCTCGGAAAGCGGGAGACGTCCTTGTCCCAGTGACTGCGTGCTCCCTCGAAAACCATGCGCAAATTTATCGAAGGTTATGAAAGTCGACGGTCGCCGAAGTGACGAGAAGCGGAGGATTACTTATGCGCGGTTTGTCAAAAGGGAAACGCGACACGATCGCCGAACGATAATCCACGATGTTCCCGTCAAGAGATACACTTTCTTACAAGATTATCTTTTCATGGTCGAGCCTTTCACGCATCCAGTGCAAATATATCGACAACGGCGTCCCGCTCGCTATAGACGCGGTTAGAACGCGTTCAGCCGTCTATAATGTCATCAAAAAATTATGACTGTATTTAGGAGAGTCTATAGAAACATTTGCGTAGCTTCGACAGTTAAAGCACGGAAAATTCGAGATGTTGAAAAAGCATCGCCTCGCTTCAAAAATTATTTCAATACTTTTAAAATCTTATCGTAAAGGAAATCGACTCGTCACTCTATTTTAATGTCAAATAACGAGCCGCACTCGTCGCAAGATTTTAAGCACCGCCGGTAATTCCGGAAGCGTTTAATGGACAATGACGTTCATTACATTAGCAAGTTTCGGTGCAGTTACATCGCTATCTTGCTTTTCTTGCGTCTCCGAAGTTCCCCGATAAAAACGGTGGAAACTTCTCCAACGAGCTAACCGATCGCATTTAAGACGAGTTAGTTTATTCGCTCGGGACCATGCTGAACGTGTGTACAGGGTGCTAAGAAATGTTTGGTCTCGGAAAGCATAGGCGTATTCTACATCTTCGGTTCGATGGAGATCTGTTCGTGGAGAATTTCAAAGTCAAAATTTTTTTTATTGTATTGTATTCTATGCGTCATGAGGATAAAAAGTGTCAAAGGTTTGTTCTTCAAACGTGTGTTCGTCAAAGTTCCTTTGACACTTTTTATCCTCACGATGCGTAGAATATAATACAATAAAAAAGTTTGTCCCTGCAATTGAAGGTCAAGGACAATTTTGCGGTAACTTTTTTTTACAGATCTCCATCGATCCGAAGATCCGTAGAATACGCCTATGCTTGCCGAGGCCAAACATTTCTTAACACCCTGTACGATCGGTTGGACGAAGTCACTGATCTGTGCGTTTATTTTTAGTTAGCAACGCGTCGACACGAAGGTGGAACCAACCAAGTTTTGCCTGATTTTCGTCCGCGAATTTCTGAGATACTGTTCGCGCGGCCGGATAGAGGAGCGTTACGGTAAGCGAATCACGAGTCCCCTTCGCGAATATCTCTCGGTTCAAGAGATTACAACGAGAGCAGCGGGGGTCGCTACGGCCCGCGTAAGAACACGCCGACAACGACGTTGCAGCGGGCAAGTTAAATTTGAGGAATAGCTGAAACTTGGCTGAGAAGCGAGTTAACACGTTCCGTGGATCTGCAGCGTACGTTGTTCGGGGCAACTTGCTTCGGGGGGAAAAGTTACAAACGTTCCCGGGGCCGAGCAGGAATACTTGGCGCAGAACTCGGTTAACACTGAAAATTCAATGCCGGCCTGTCACGAGGCAACGCGCACCGTGATCCATCGCCGTGAAAATGAATTTTTACCCACCCTTGACAATCCCTCTTGATCCCCCGGATAAACAATTGTTTTTAATTAAACGCACCGCACCAGAAACGCGAATTGATTTCCCGCTGTGTTTAGTTCTTTTTTTCAGATTTCATCGGGTAATGTAATCGAAGAATGTTTGAGAGAAAAGTCTGAGCTTTCTTCGCCGGCTTTGTTGAATATTCTACGACGATCTCTTCGCTTGTCAAAAGGGATGAGAGATAAAAGGACCATTTTCACTTCGAACTGGAATAACTCAGTCAATATCGATCGCACGATAATGAACGAACGCTGATTTTATACAGAAAAGTAAATACTAACGATTGGGATAAATGTGTTTAATTTATTTATGTTAGTAACTGTAACGACGCGACGATTTGGTATTTGTTATTAATTATTATCGATTGCGTTCTTCACATTTTGTAATATGCGATTTTTAATTATTCTGGTACGACGTGTGAAAACGAAAAGACGTGTTCAAATTATTTAACCTTAAATGAATACCAGTTTTGAATAGTCGCGATACCATCATTTTCCCTAGAGTTACGTCTATCGAAATTTACAGTTTCCATTCGAATACTAAATCGTCTTTTTTTAAAGTAAACATTTCGTTGACTACTAAGTGAACTCGTTAAATGTTAAATTAGAAATTGGTTCAAGAGTCGAGGTTCCCTTCGATATCGCGCTGAGACTGAGTTCCGGCAACGTCGAACGCGACAGCACGCAAATTATGGAGTGGAAAGCGTAGGTGTGACACGATACACCGTCGGACTGACTCTTAACGGGGCAAATTGCGATCGTAAACTACGAGTCGAGAGTTCCTCGGAATTATACCGGCAGCAGCTGTCCCGCGTACACGGGGCGGGGAATATAAATTATTCGTTCGGTAGAGTAGACGTTCCGCTAGCGTGACACGGATAGACCAGTAAAAGAGGCGGCCACGTGGCTGAAATTATCACCACTCCGTAATATCGTTCTCGCGCCTGGCGTCTCGCGATTCCGAGTGGGCAATGGCGTGGCGTCGCGACGCCGGGTTATCGCACTCGTTTCCACCGAAACAATCCAATTTTTCTAGACACGCGCGTCTTCGGGTATTTATTACGGGCGAACCAAAGGACCTAGAGCTAAAAAACTTTTTGCAATCTACTCGGGCATGAGTCGACGTCGCAGGAAAATTTTTCCAGCGTGCTGCGTTCGTCGAGGCTTTATGCAAAATAAAAATTGCATCTTAATAACTACCGACTGGTTTTTATCATAAATCCATAAAATTGGTGTCCTCGGCGAATTATTCCCGAGACCCACGAACTCCTCGGAAGCGCTATCGACATTGGGCCGTCCGTAAGAATTTTCTCGGCAGGAAACATGTATATTTAACCACGGTGTTTGAGGGTTGAACGTCTCGAAGCGATCTCGTGTTTTCGCGACGTGTTCGCGTCGGTCGTTGTGTATTCTAGCCACTTTCGCGGCACTTCCGGTTCCGAGACATGCCAGAGAGTTTCCGAAGACCGTGTGGCACGCGTCGAAGAGGGTATCGATCACGTCGACGAGCATCCGTCGACACGTCAGAAAGCTGATAATCGAACTCGAGACATCTTGACCCAGGGAAAAAAATCTATACGGAGCGATTACGATCTCGACGCGGCGGTTTTCGTCCACGAAACTCGGAATCCGGGCCAATAAAACGGAGAACGTTCAGCCAGAGATTTTTTCCCGAACACTGAGGGGGGCCCCGTTATTTTGTTGCGTATGCAAAGGTCTCCGGCAAATTGTTAATAAAACGCTCGGTAGACCTTAAAACGGCTTTCCAACACGTAACCGACGTTAGAGGATCTAGTTAAAGGTCGTTTAAGTTTTTAATAGCGCCGTTTCGAACGGCAAGGAATGAGGCGTGCTGCCGGCTGGGGTGAAAGTAGATTACGCGGCGCGGCGGCACGTAAATCATATCGTAACGCGACCCAAACAACTTTGTACGCGTCGTCGAAACGCTAGAAACGAAGGCAGTTCCACCTTTACGAGAAATAAACGGGAAACCTCGCGCCGCTCGACGCCTACTTTTACGTTAATGTCGCGATTAGGATACCAGATTCGGGACGTCTACGCGGGGAACAACTTCTCCCCCGTGACAGATTGCTAAATCGATTCGCTTTTTCATGTCGTTCCCACCCGTTGCTCTAAAATTACGTCTCGGAGATGTCATATCGTTTCCGAACCGATCGATCCCCGTTCTCTTTCCGACACTTTCTTCCCGCTTATAATAGCACTCCTCTGCGTTATTTGTACGAGTTTCCTGCCTCGGAACCTGCTATTTTTGTAAGTATCGCTGCGGTGGGTTTAGTGGAAAGTTCGTTCTGCTCGTGTAAAAATGGAAAATTGATAAACGAGTGGAATTAGTCGGTCAGAAACGGCATTCGTCCGTGAAAGAAAAATGAATGGGTCAAACGCGAAATCATGAAGACGTTCGAAACATTTTGACATATTACAATTATTACATGTCCATATTAAAGTATTAATTCGCATCAAAAACAAGGAAATTAGTTTTATGAACAATATTTACAAACAATTTTTGTTATTACACTCGAGCATTTCCCATTTTCTCCGATCAAGACTTCACGCAAATCGACTTTTCAATTCGTTAATCGCAACATTAGATCAGACAGTTTATTAAAAATTGCAACTTTTGTGGAAGAGGCACAATGAAAAATCTTGCGAGTACGAATCGTTATTTATAGGCTGGCAGATCTCGGATGAAGCCGGCTCGCTTCGAAGTATCTAGACCGGAAACCGTTCGCGCGATTCCGAGCGCGGTGGCGTGGACAGCTCGCTCGGAAGATTCTTTTGCCGGAAAGACTGGATTCCACGGAATAAAATACGGTCGCGTGCACCTACGCACCTTGAAGAACGACCGGAAAGACCGGCGGGAAAGATGCGCCGTGTAATTTCATGGTAGAAAATATTACACAATTTTTTCTAGCCACTATATGCGCGTCCAACGGAAAATCTGATTGCTGTGCGCGCGACGTAACGATCTGGTATCAAGCTTGTTCTACAAAATTCACTGCCGCAGATACCGAACAATTTATCGCCCATTATTCCCATTTTATTTTCTTTCCTTTTCGGGACGCGTCGCTCGAGACCATTTTTGCCTGAGCACAGCTAGATGTACGGTTCAGGGGGTTACCGAACATTTTCAACTGAAATATGCACTATTTCAACCTGATCAGGACAAAGAACGTTATAATACCTATCGATTGTACGAGTATCATTTTTTTTTCTTTGTGCGCATGTCCCTTTTTTCTTATTAGATAAATAGTCTTGAATCTTTTCTTTGTAAATTCTTATGTATGAAAGGACTTCTGTCCGTCTATAATAATAAATAATAACAATTGATTGAACGCTATAAAATGATTCAGTGATATTACAATGTAAAAATGGAAGCTCGAATTCAGTGCTTCGATCGCCCCATTCAACGATCCCGTGATCGTACAAAAGTGACCGTACACCGTGCCCGCAACATCAGGCACATTTTCCGGACACGGCATATTGAAAATCGATATTTTCGAACCGGTTTCGCCAGTTGCCAAAGGGCGCGGGAGCCCAGCGTACCCGCAGGTATCACGAAATCGCAGGATTAGCATTTTGCTCGCGTGCTGCTCGGAGCGTAATCGTTTCATCGAATTAGGTGTAGCAGGTTTTTTGTTCGGGAGGAGCATCGCTCGTTTCAAGGGAAGTATTCCAGAAGAGGAACGTTTTTTAAAAGATGAACGAATCTCTATAAAAGTTTCGAATAAAGGAACGTGCCCGCGAGGATGTCCTCGAAAAGTCGACGACCGTGTGCCGCGCTCATAGAAAATCAACCGATCGAAATAGACGAGATAGTGTATCGTTGCTCTGTAGGGAGAGCGTATACCGTAAGCTCGCGATTTCCCGTTAAACTCGTCGTCGCCCGCGGCATCGGAGAGAGCGTCGTTCGAGTCCGCGCCGCACCACGTTTTATCGCGATTTCCATAAATTCTCGACGAGCTTCCCCACTTTTTCGATACTCGAACGGATCTCGTGCACCTGTCGCGTGTCGACCGGGCGATGCTCGATTTACTATGCACCGACCGTTTACCTTTCGTTTCTATTTTTCCTGTCGGTATTTTTACGCCCTTTGGCGTCCCGCCGATCGATCGCACACGGCCAGCCCTCGAGGAACCTCCTGTCGATATATCTCTCTCGTTTTGACACCCGCTTCATCCTGGATATCATTGTCCCCCAATTTCAGATGATGCGAAAACGTGCTACTGTCCGCGAGATGATCACGATTAAACTGCGGATTTCACGCATTCATTCGCTACAATAGAGTGAACAAAATTGAGCGATCAAAACACAATTACCAAATTTGCCTTGAATAAAGGCGAACTTGGTGCAAGAGTGAATTCGAAGTGTGTAACGGTCATAGAAATGATTTTTCTAAAGCAACACGTCCGCTTTTAGTGGCCAGCGGGTTAAATGCGGAATCGCGAACGTGAGAAGCATGTGACGGTATAAATTCATTTTTTGCGCGATGGAAATAGTGAAAGCCGATCGTGAAATAGGACGGGGGTTGGATGGAAGTGTGGTAGCAACAATGGGGCGAAAGTGTCGGTACTCACAATAGGTTTTGCTCACGAGTCGATTGATGGTGTCCTGCTTCAACTTGCTGTTCTTCTTGCCCATGTTTCTCGTAGGGGTTGGCTGTGGCCGGTGCTCCAACGGTGTGTCCCTCTCGTTCTGGATCGACTATTCTCAGCTGTTCTCGGTTGCGAGCTTCCGGAAACGGTCTCACCGCTCGGCCCGCATCTTCGCGTAAAGGTCCACGGAATTCAAGCAGGCTGTCGCGAACGAGATATCGTCGCAAATTCTTAAAAGCCTCGAGTAGAATGAACACGTTCGAAATCCTTTCGGCTAACTCTTCGCGGTATTTCACCGGTGGAAGAAGCTTCGAGCGAAGGATGCTCTTTCCCGATTTTCTCGGCGACTATCGACACCGTCCCCTAGTCTATCGAGTTGTCGAGAGAGTCCTTATCAGTCCATCCTCGATGGCCGTCTGGAAAATTTCAAAACCCCCGTCGACTCAATGCGGTTTCGATCTCGTCGCTTATATATCGTGTTATCCTTCGAGCCACGAACCGCGAGGGATTGCTCCGCGAATGAAATTGTTCGCCACGAGTTTCCCGAGGCTCCGTTTTCCCTCTCGTGCACGAAATCCGCGGAATTTCGGGACCGAGCTATTATAAGCCTCGCAAAGGTCGCCCCGGACTGACTACCAACTGATAGCCCCGAGAAACTTGCCCGTCACCGAGGACTCGAAATGTCACCGGATTTATTAAATGAATCGCCCCAGCCACGGTCGCCGCCGCTCACAAAAACCCTGAGCTTCCTTTTCAAGACGCGCTGCATTTATTCAACGCCGACGAAAGTTTCGCCTCGCTGCTGGTATTGCCAGGATCTTGCTCGTTAATTATGTAACGCGAAATGGGGGAGTTTTCTCGATGCCTGACGCGTGAGCTGTTTTTCAAATATACATGCGAACCCTCCAGGTGTTCTTCTAATGCATTCTTTCCATTAACCAACTTGTGCAATCATTTATTTCGCGGTCGGAGAACAAGTTCTTCTCATAATTTATTCGAACAAATGGAAATCCATTTTATGTCTACGTTCTCTGAACAATGGCTAAATTAAATAAAATATACTTTCTTTAATTTAATTTAATGCGTTCTGGTCTGAACAACTTTGCTGATATTTCGAAAAAACTAATAGAACGACTATATCGAGCCGTGGAGAACGGTCCAGTTTCGATCAGCTCTCGAGTCCAGCGTTTCATCGTTTCGTTTCCTTCATTTCTCGAGACTCGTCAGTTCGATTGGACATCGAAAAATGAATGGTAGCAACGCGCGTCCTTCTCGCGAATAAAAAATGGTCCTCTTCGCGATTCAGTTGTTTGATAGAACGCCGCATCGCGGAAGGAAGTAAATTGGCATAAGACGCGCGTACGTGGGTATATTCGATCGAACGTGCGCGGACGGATTATCGTCGGGCGCTGGCTTGTGCGAATAGAAAGTAAATCCCGAACGGCGGACGGTGAAAAACGGACGGGGAAAGGCCGATGCAGAGAGAAAGAGAGAGGGAGGGTTTGTCGTTGATAAATGGACCGAAGGAAAACGAAAAGTTCGGATCACGGGGCGAAAGAATTAAAGCAGCGGGCCGATTGTTTCGAAGTTGAACGTGATCGACGATTAAACTCCGGGATGATGGTTGAAAGACGCTTTTACACGGCTCTCGCGAGAATAAAAAACAGACTAAAAGAAGCTTCGAGGATCGGCGCAATTCTGTAAACTTTAATCGGGGAGAGAACTCCTCGGACTTTTCTTTCCCAAAGAGAGGAGAGCGAATTGTTTCTCTCGTTGAACATCCGATAGACTCGGGGTGTACACGGAAGATCCCGATAGCTCTAGAGTCCTAACGCCGCCGGTTCATCGCTATTACATTAATCTGCCTGGGAATAATTGCTTCGTTACTCGTTGCATTATTCAGCAACGTTTCACCGTAGGATAACGAGATATGAAACCGCGCGAAGGCAATTCATTTACCGTTTACATAGCGGTAGGGTTTGCGTTTCTCTTTTGAAGGGCGAACGCGCGCCGATCCACCCCATCCGCCAATTTTCTTCTTCGTGAAAACTATCCTTTTGTCGTATCGTTAGGGAGTGACTGGTTGCCGCGTAATGTCAGCCTGTAATTAACGCAAATTTCCCTTCATCCGTCTTCCACGCGGTAGTCGAGGGGCGGAACTCGAATGGGGATGGTTCTGTATGAGAAAGTACTGTCGCTCGAGTAATTGATCAAATATCCTTTGTTAGTTTTTAAAAAACTGTACCGTTCTGGAAAATCGACAACGTTGTGCCACATCATTCTGTGATTAATGCGAATTTCCATTCAACTGTCTTCCACACGGTACTCTCTAGAAAGGAGAGAACGATTCTGGAAACTGGGGAGAGAATGCGTCTATAAAAGGATGATAATAATGAAAGGAAGTTCGCGTTAAATGCAGAGCGACGTGACATTACGTAGGAGGTCTCTCCGCACGCGTACCGGCAAGCAATTACAGCAGAACGATAAAAAACAAGCTGGCGAGGTCTTAAGGATGTTCTGGAGGTATATAAAAGCGCAAAAAAATACAAAATATACTCATAAATGGTTTTCATTGCCAATATATTGAAGGATTTCGAATTTCTTGTACTTTTTTCGACAGAAAAAAAATGTTGATCTCATTTTCTAAAAATGTGGCTGAGTGCAATTTCTTTGAATTCACGAAGGATATTTGAAGTCGTGGAATTTTCGGAGAGGGAACCGAGAGGGCAACAATATGAACGATTGAAACGATACCGCATGGTGATCAAGTCCCGTTCAGCAGGAAGTTTGCGTGGGAGCGCGTCGATACGGAATCGTCCTCTCGTGTTCGCCGGGGGAAGTCGCGGTTTCGTCGTATACGAACGATTAGGCGTCGGGTGACTGGGTGACCCGATTCGATCGCGAAGCGGGTCGCTGCGGGTCGCTCGTGTCGGACACGCTCCCCGTTGCCGCGCTTCCTGGCCCAGGTATAACCGTGCACTTCGAAAGGGCGTAGGTGGAAGTTGACCAGCGAAGTGGCCTTCGCGTGTCCTTGAACCCTGACGCCCTTTCGAGCCCTTCGAAGCCTGTCTGCCACTCTTCCTACACTCAGACTCCCGAGAACTCGAGGGTCTCTCCCTAGCGGGACGGATTGGAAGAGACTAAATTGTTTTTCGCACTCGAGGAAACCTAAGAAACTTCTCTGCGACCAAGTTGGGAATAGAATGTTGTGTTCCGAGCAGACTGCGGATCTTCATGCAAAGTAAAAGTGTTCGCGTCGCTTGAAAGTCACGGGAGCCAAATAAAAATTTTGTTCTGTTTCTAATTATTTTAATTATTATTAAGAATAAAAAAAATATATTTGTTTAACGAATTCCTAAATATTCAATGAAAGCGTTCTAGACCGACGGGAACGTCAAGTGTTCAGTGAAAATAGCTTCGTGCGGGAAGCGATAATCGAAGGCTGCAAGCCGGAAGTTCGCGGGCCGAGCGCGTAGAAGTAAATGGCGATCGGGAAATCGAATGAAATTTCGCGACTCGATTAACGGGGATTATTCGACGGTCCGACGGAGAGTTTACCTTGCTGAATAAAATTTTCCGAAGACTGTAATTGCTGATCCGAGTAACATAGGGGTGGGGGAGGGGGTGTTCCGGTGTTGGCCGACGCGTCCGAGTTCCGCATCGAAATTTCGCTGAGGGAAAAACAAACAAGCGACGCCGCACCGGGGCCGCGCGTCGCGCCGCATCGCGTCGGGAACTTCGGAAAAATACGGCCGCGTTTCTGCTCTTGGATCCGTAGAAATTCCTGGCTATCGATCGTCGGTTTTCCGGTACGTGCAGTCCATTCACAAGGCGGACGAGATATCGACGAGGCTCGATCCGACGCAACGCTCGAACCTACGACCCCGGCTGTATTCCCCTCGTAAAATAGCAAACGGGAAAATGATCGTTGTCCATTCGTCGATCTACAGTCTACACAAGTTCTACAGCCTGGTTCTCCGACCAAGCCGACCTTTCGTCGTAACCTAACTGCGGCGAGGAAAGCATATGTACGTGGCTCGATTAAAATCAAACGATGCGCGTCGCAAGCGCTGTAATTGAAGCATTCATCACGCAAATCAGTAGTGGGAACACCAGAATTTAGAACTATTATTATATTATTTTTCAATCTGTTTTATGTTGCAATCTAGATAGAGAATTTGGTAATTATATAGAAAAAGTCAGCGTACTCCGATTTTGATGAAATTTTAATATGTTATAGATTTCGACTTTTCCAATATACGGGGGTCGCTTTTAGTTTTCGAGATATTTGCAAAAGACTAATTAAGGAAGGAATGAATATCTTTCGTACCGTGCATCGAATGCTTGTGGTTTCTGATGAAACCATAAAGTGTTTGGACTGCTGTTGGTTAATTGTTTTCCGTGTGTTCAACTGTTGTTGTTTGCTTAACAAGGAACAATTCAAAAGTAATCGCAAATAAGCGTGTGGGTAAACGTAATGTTGCTCAGCTATGCGAATTGCAGCGCACATCGCCGCGTCGGTCGAAAATGCGATTCTAGCGAAATTAACCGCATCCCGCCGTGAAACGTCCAGTCGGATTCTCGATGACGATTACAAACAGAGTCCATTAAATATTCGTACATGTGTTATACGCGAGCTCTGCATTCGGTTCGAGAGAATACAGGAAATCTCGGGAACGACCAAATAGTATTAGATCGATCGAAAAGTATTCTCGTGTATTATACTGTTTAAAGGAAACTTTCGTTTCGCTCACTGTAACACGGATATTAACGCTCGCTTTACGCTCGCCGGGATTGTTAGTTTTATTCAAAGTAGAGCGAGGAAACTTGTTGGACAAGTTAATACTTCCCACTGAAATCCCATCAAAAATTCTATTCAACTCTGGCTCATTGGAAAATCTTGAATTTGCATAAATGTCCACGGTCTGGTCGCGAATATTTAGCTGGTGCGGCGTACGCGAGCATACGATGAACGCGGCTCTTTCTTTCACGGGACTAACGGCGGCCGAAGGAATTCCAATTATCGAGGTTAAGAAAGAAACTGTGCAGCAAGAAGTTGGGAAAACGAATAATGCTTAACTCGTCTCGCCGCACAATTTTCTTCGCCGTTACGAGAATTACGATTTCTTTTGTCTGCAATAATTCCAAGGAGCAAGAAGACAATTAACATTTATCCTGCAGTTACATCCAAATCCTGAAATAGCGAAAACCAACCGTGGATTTTTATGCACGATAAACTGCATTAATCTGACAGACACAGAAGCTATAGAGAAAATAAAAATAAATTTTTAAAAAATACCACGTTTTTCAAAACGGACTAAAAAGTATAAAATAATTTTTCTAAGAATATATTTGTAAGATTCAGTGGTAATAATAATATCACACAGTTATACATACTTGATAAAAATATCATTTGCTTTTCGCGTTTGATCAGAAACTGTATGATCTCTAGCTTCGCAAATTCTTATCTCGACAGGATGGAATTAGATTGCAGATTGATTGGAAAAATCCGGCCACGTTGGACTTGAACAGGTGTCATCGAGAAGGTGCGCGTGAACGAGGAAACACGGTATACGGTTCGGATGTGACGCGAGAAGGAAAAGCGTGGACGCAAGGTTTCCACGTAAACCGAAACAGTAAGAGAAGAGACTGTCGGCGAACGGTTGCAGGATGGAACGCTGATTGTCCGGCACCGTGACTCGAACGGCTATCGGATTATTGGATATTCCGGTCTATTGGCCGATATTCCCAGAAGTAAAGGCGATTGCTGCCTACTCTTGGCACGCTGCTCCGTCGCGCCAATAATGCGACTCGTCCAAATTATTGTACCAATTATCGACGGGTTTAATAGACTTCGCAGACAGCGACGGCACTGGACGTCGGCCCTGTCGCCGGAACAGACGCGGATCTATTGAATGTGCTTGCGTCGCCTTCAATTTGATCCATTTATACCAAAAACATGGTAAATTGTGTATCTCCTAATTAATACAACAAAACTTGTACGTCTCGGTGAAATAGTTCGTTTCTCGAGGACAGAGTTTCTCGATGGCTCATGCGAGATGATTGTTCAAAGAGAAAAGGTGTGAATTCGGAGACTGTTAAGAAACTTCGCAACTCGGAAACTTTGTAAGAGCCTTCATTGTTTGGTAACGCTTCGCGCTTGTTAACACGTTGTTGACGCGCACCGTGCGCGGACGACGAGTATATTTGAAAGATTCATTTCTGTCGAAACCGGTTCGATTACATGCGACTTCGTGGGGCTGATGGTGTGGAATCCAATGCGTTCATTACAGCAATTATGGACGACTAATCAAATTGGATGATCGTGCATCGTTGTATCTAATTATCCCGAGCACGTGTGATCGATTGAAACGTTCTTCAGACGGTGCACCTGAAGAATCAGCCAAGGTGGCAGTACTTATAAAATTTCTGATTTGCATGATGCGCATAATAATTAGATTTAACGCAACCGTGTCTGTAACACTTTTATGCTAAAACAGACTGGACCTAAAACGCCAAGGAATAATGAGTGTAATGCACGGCGCGGACGGTGATAGTAATATTGTCAACCCGTTTTTTTAATCCCAAGCCACCCTGGTTATCCCTGCCAATGCATTTTCATCCATATTTCACGGTAAAAGCGAGCACTTGTACCTGTACGTGTCTGCCCCGGGGCCACTCGTTGCACACGCTGTAACGCTTTATAATCTATAAAAGCGCCTGTGGAACCTGCGAACGTGTTTCCGATTCATGCGACACGGCCGTTACACCGTCAGAGCTAATAAAAGACACCGGCGACAAGGTCTCTCGCAAAGTTCCTTATCCGTTTTCATTCGATCACGAGCGAATTAATTAAAGACACTGGTGGCAAGGTCTCTCTCAAACTTTCCTATCTATCCTCGTTCGAGATAATTCATAAAAAAATACCAACAACAAAGTCTCTCTCATAGTTTCTCATCCTGCGAATCGAATAGGTTTTTTTTTAGTTTCCTATCGGTCGACTGGACTCGTCGAGATTCTCGCACGTGGGGAGCGTAGGAGATCAGCTCGATCGGTCACAGGACGTCGGCGTCTGGTGAAACGAGGAAAGGGAGAGACGGCTTGGTGGTTCTGGGACAGGGTCGATCGGTTCCAGGCATCGAATCTGTAATGATCTGTACAATGCAATAGAATTGGTCCCGTGTTGCGACGCATCGACGGGCCACGATCTCGTTCGGGGTATCGGTTGCGGAAAATCGGCAAGAAGACAGGCAAGGATCGGTGCACTTGGCATCTCGATAAAAGAGAGAGAGAGAGAGAGAGAGAGAGAGAGAGAGAGAGAGAGAGAGAGAAAGAGTGAGACGAAAGATCGACGAAATCGAAAGGAAAACCGATTAGACCGCTGTGTGCACGGGGTTGTAGTAATCGGGGGCGATGTGGTCCATGGTTATACCGTGTTCGGTGCGTCCGGTGTCTCTGGGAATCGCGAGAGATCGGTCACTGCGAATCGGCTGGCGATCAGGCTCGATTATGGCAACGGGTGTCGGAGGCCGCGGCGGGTTTTCTCCCTCGCGGTTCTTTCGCGAGGCTCTCTCGGTCCAGGCCCGTCCGGAAGGATGCGGCCGCTTTTCATTCGCGGATCCTCACCGTTGTCGAGAAACGATCGCTGAGAGAACGCGGACCAGTGACGTCATAGCGTCGCGGCGCCTGGCGTCAGACTGGCTCACCGATGGCATTACGTGCCAGTACGTTGCCAGCGACAAGCGCAAGCGCGAACCACCTCCGGCCGGAGAATTCTCGATCGTTCCTCCTTCTTTCCTCCCTCGTCCTCCGTCGCTCCTTCTCGCTCGCTCCCCTTCGAGCAGAGGCACCCTTCGCCATATTTCTCCGTCTCTCCTTGCCCTCCCCCTTTCTCTCTTTCTGCCCCCTTGCACCCCAAAAACCTCGTGTGCCCCCCTTCTCTGCGCTTCCACCCCCTCGTACCCCAGATACGAAAACCCGTTTTCCTATCTATCGGGCCTCCAGCCGCCGCGATATCTGCCGACTCTTCTCTCTCCCTGTTCGAACCTTGAAATCGCAAAAGCGAATTGATTCCGATCGTTCAAGGCCAGTTTGACGCGCCGACCACCACGGATAACGCGGCTCTTTAACTGGATACATCGTCCCGTAAAAGAACGCCGTGCCCACCTCCCTTGCGTCAGGTTACTTCAACAATTTTTTCTGACCGGAGAACGAAGGAGGACTAGGAACGTTGCCCCTGTCGCCCTGCTATCAATTATTTATGCAATTTTCCTCGCGCAATATGTCTGGCCTTCTTAAGGCTGCAACTACTCGAGCAACCCCTTTCGCTTTTACCCCCGGGGGTAACCCAACATGTTTAGCCATCTACTCGACGTTCACTCGGCAAGTACGCGAGGGCATTTAAAAAACGATTTTTATGGAAGCTCGTGCGCTTCGCGATAGAAAGTTTTTGCATGGAGAAATTTATTAGAGAAACGCCTGCGGCGAGGAGAGTTTAAGATACCACCAACCCCTTCCGGCCAGCCGAAAAACAGAAAAATATCGTCCCGGATGTCTTTGAGGAAACGGCCCCGTAATTATCTGGTATCTGTCCGGGAATCTATCCGGCGTCGCCTACCGTATACCTATACACGCACACACGCATCGTTTGGTCTCTTTTCACGGTCCCTCGTTCCACTTTCGCGCTCGTCTTCCTCCGGTGCTCTCGTCTGGAGAGTCGCTTTGGTCGTTCGCAGTTTGTTAGACCGACGATAGCCCAAGCAACCCGGCTCGCTACATTTTTTCCGGGGCTTACTCTTAGCCGCGTCGTGTCGCTTCCGTGGCTGTAATAAACGCGCGTTCATTTTTCTTCGCGCGCCGCGTTTCTTCCTCGCCGCACCGTGACGTCCGCATAAACGGATGCGCGTGCCTTTGCCGCGTTTTCTTTTCTCGTTTTAAGAGCATCGTGTGCTCGTCAAAGCGAGCGCATCCCGACAAGCAACCCCTGAGCCAAGGTTCTTTCGGGTAACGAGTTTCCGGAACCGATCTGGTTGTTATTCTCAGACAAAGAATTAGTCCAATCTGTTTCGCCCTGTTTTTCTGTTGCTTTTAAAATTGTCGTTGTTTGCTTTCGTAAATGCGAACTATGATTAAAGGACAGGAGCCGTTGACTCGCGATGGAAAAAATGAAATGGATGAGGTTTAGCGATCCGTTTGATCCGATGATCGAGGGTCACGGGCAACGAGGGAGGATGAACCCGTTCGGGTACCCGCTGTGCCGTGGCAGAACGCGACCCGAGAACCTAATGGTATTTGCGAACCGAGAGTTATGATCCGTCGGGAAGAGAAGGCCGGCGGCGGGTGGCCAGCTTTTCACTCGCGCGCGAGTAAACACAAAGGGACACGGGCCGAGAGATTTCTTCGTTGATTTATCGACCTGACCGTTGGCGAGTCGCGCGGACCCGTCGCGCATACCCTCCACGACCAAGGAAATATTCAAACGGCCACGTTTATGCCAGCGGAATCGACTATCCACGCCAATCTGACCGACCGACGGCCCTTCAAAGCCTGCGCTAAAAGACTGCTTCGGAAAACCAGGCTGAACTCTCTCTCTTCAAGTAGCTCTTAATGTTCACTTCTGATCCGCTTCTTAAAATGGTCGACCAACATGCTCTCTGCAGTTCGTTCACCCTAAAATCAGTACCGTTCCTAGATCTACTCTAATATATTTTTTTTAAATTTTTAATCAAATGGAATATATATACTTTAATTTAAATCAAATATATCTTATAATTATCATGAAATGGCACACTTTTATTCATCGAGTCACAGTATGTAAATTATTGATCATGCTTGTTGTCTAATCAATTTCATTTTGTTATTCTAGGTCGAAAGTTTTAGACCACGGATTTGTATGTGCGAACTATAAATTTTCCAAGTCAATTGTACGTCGTTCTTCGAATCGACCCGAAATTTCGCGATCACTGAACCGATCAACGGTTGTTTCGGTATAAATAGACCGCGTCCAGCAGAACGATTTCACCTGCACCCTTGAAAACGCATCCTCTTGAAAAATCCCCCGACTCCCCACGGTCCACGCTCGATGGAGTTTCGCTGTTCAGCTTTTCGAATTCTAATGCGAGCGAATTCGTTCGCGTTAACATGCTGGCAATCGAGCTACCTAGCTTTGCACCCTTTCTTGCCGAAGGTGGCCATTGCCGGTCGACGTTGCACGCTTCCCGTATACGAAATGAGCACATAGCCGCCCGTGCAAATTTTCCGTTCGCGACGCTCGACAAAAACCGAATTATACCATATTGGTTCAACGCGGTGTCTTAAAATAATTATGAAATTAATTAGAAATGTTCACTTTGCATACAAATCCGCAAACAATCGCAACCTTAATGAATCGCATTATTGCAAAATCATGCAACACATTTATAATCGTATTGATTTCTTCATTGAATCTTTAGAAAATTTAAAAAATGCAATTACGCAGGATTATATATGATAGTACGATATAGTATGTAGTGAAACACAGAAAGCCAGTTCCCGTGAAAAGAAAACGTCGGAGGGGCTGTCGGCGTTCGAGTCGCCGCCGCGCCGCGAGGAAGTAGAATAGGTCGGCGTTCAGTCAGACCGGAGACGCGGTCCTATTCGTCGAAGGCTGGATAGGAAGAACACAAGAACAGCGTCTCTCGCCGCGCCGTCACTCGGAATAACGTTACCCGTGCACGTCGTTACGGGTCCGTATTGAATTATGAAAATGATTTTGCCGAAGCGACTTCGCTCGCCTTTATGCAACTATCCGTCGCCGTTGTCGACGCCCTTGTCGAACTGCGGTCTCCCGGCGACTCGCGTTGCTTTTCAATCCGGCTGAGAAATACCGAGAAAAGAACCAGGTACTTATAATCGTATTTGCTCTTCCGTCCTGAAGCCAATCTAGATCGTTATCGGTGTACCGAGGATCTTTCTGCGAAGAATAATGCTCAAATTTTCAATTCTACATAACGAAACGGATTTTATGCACTTATCGATTTATGCAAAATCGAGTGGCTACAGTTTTAATCAGTGCACGGATTAAGCGGATCGAAGAGTGAGGATTTCTTCTTGCATGGATCTGCAAGGAATAATGCTCGAATTTTGTACCCTACACGACTAAACGGATTTATCAATCTTTATAAATGAACGATATATTTAACAAAACCTATTACGTGTAACACGAACGATGTTTAATTACCAACTACAATTTTTTTTTAAAGAAAAACCGATCTCTGGTGCCCACTCTTTTCGTTATTTCGTTCAACCAAATTCACTTTCGATGTACATTTTGATACCACACCAGGATTTCGTCCTGCCAGCATCGGAAAACAAGAGAGAAACAAGCTATGAATACCTAGAAATAAAAAAAATACGTTTGCTCAGCAACCGGAATCGCATATTAAACCACAGTGCGACGAATCGTTGGGTTCAGGGCGGTTGATTCGGATCGATAGATTTAAAACGAGCCCCCGGAATCGGCCCTACCGACGCCGCTCTCCGCTCATGAATAAAAGAAAACCTCTTGCTCGAGACGGTCTTAACGCGAAAATCACTCTCGGGTATTTAGGACCGTCCAATTTTCCGCGTTCGCGGTTTTAACGGATTCTTTTTTCGTTGACGAAGAACTCCTGGTTGCTGGGGCGACCAACGTCGACGATAACGGACAACATTTCAAACTGACGCGATTCCCCCGAGTATTAACGGCAAGGCAGTAATTGCACGCTGTCGCGGCTGTCCTCGATCGCGATCCCATCGGCGCGACGTTCGCTTTCCTCGGTTTTGACGGATTTCGTCATTTTTACAGTTCGAAGAGTCGATTTTTTCAGTTTTGACCAATTAGAACGGGTGTATCGGGCGCGTGGATCGTTCGATTTACCTGGATCATTGAAAAAGGAAATTAAAAAAATGTTTACTTAACCCTCGTACGCTTCTGAAGATTCGCCCATTTAATATTTCTACAGATATGGTAATTAAGAAGAAGCGAGTAGAAGATGAACGGGTGTTGCGCGTAAAATAAAATCATTTAAATTACCTACGGTATCGTCCTTCGTTTGATATTCTTAGCCTCCGATAAAGCCGATATCTCGAAGATACAGCTCGGAGTTTCCCGGCGCGAGGTGGAAGCACGGTGAATCTGCGCGTGCTTTTCCGGAAAACCGTACGCCGCAACGCGTATTTTCGAAAGCGCGCATAGTCAGTTGCGAGGACACGCGGCGTTTTCGCTGTCTCCAGGTCTCGCGGATCGTTGAATCCTGAGGGAGGTCCGGTGGAGTCCGTTGGCGGGTTAGAAAGGAAACAATTTGATTTAGCCGTTGTCCCTCTTATCGATGCCTGCTCACTTTCCATCGAGCCGTGGGAGTTTGGAGAGAGAGAGAGAGAAAGGAGAGCAGAGGGCTCTCGAGGCCGAACGGACGGTCGGAAAAGGCAGAAAAGGAAACAAGGTCGGAGGCAAATGGAAGAGCGAACGCAGCAGTTCAACAATACCGACAACTTTCCCTGATACCGAAAACGGCGGCGGCTTCCCGACGCGACGCCAAACCGATAAAACTTTTCGCCGAACAGCACGGCGACGACGCGACAGAATTAGGAACCACTTAGCTCACCGTGCCGACGACGGCCCTCTGGTTTTCCCGAGGACGATCAAACTTCTCGGCTACGATCATCCTGCGAGTGACGTTTCCGCGACGATTCTCGGCCGAATTACCGTCTCCGGTGTCTCTCGACGCGTATCTTGCCCCAAAGTCTCGTGGAAACTACCGCAGACGCGTAGCAATAAAGTTGCGACGCGAGGATTGCCACCTTGAGTCCCTCCATCCGAATTCCACGTGGCCTGACTGCAATTCCTTTGCTGCACCGAGCGCTCGGCAGAACAGACCACGAAATAATTGAAGACCTTCGTGCAAACACTGTCTCGAGCCCCTTTTTAGGAAAATTGTCCAAGTTCTACGACGTTTCTATATGGAAGTATGAATTAGGCTATTTTCGAAAGGTGGACTTACCTGGGCCTTGCTTGGCAAGGTCTAAATCTTTCGTAGACTATTATTAACAATGTTTGCTCTGCTAAATTTATTTGGGAAACTGTCCGAAGGTGCGAAAGAAGGATTCTCGTTATTTCCAAAAAATAAAAGTATTTATTTTCACATGCACGTGCTCGTCGTTGCGTATCGCAGTTCAATTATCGCTCGGCCAAGCCACGCAACCGTGCATAATGCATACCGACTTAAATCTAACGTTATCTACGATTTTCCTGGCGTTTAATTGTCGAAATATGTACAATACGATTCCGTGCTGAATTTCGTAGCGAAATCTCTACGTTCCCGCACAGGTAACAATGAAAGAACTCTTGAGAAACAAGAAACACCACATTGGGATTGAATACGTAGGACCTGCGACAGTCTCCCGTTTTAACTTTTAAACCGCGAAACAGGTAATCCGGTTCTCTGTCGAGCAAACTACCGGGAAGTTCGTTTACCAGGAAGGATGTCCCGTCGTCCTAGGATCCTCGATGAAAATTACGCGTTCTTCCCGAGGCGGACGGTTCGCGAAACCCTGTGCCACCGGAAACCCCACCTTTCTACTGTCGGCACCTCCAGAGGGAAGAACAATCGACCTCGGGACGACGAATGTTTGAAACTTTGAAGTGCTTCTTCTTATCATTCTTCTTAATTAAGGGACAGCTAAGACGCAGAGCCTAGCGACGGAGTCTTTTTAATAGCTGGCAAGGTTTGATGGTGAGTTTCAGCCTGGTCTAGATTAACGTCTGTGATCCTTGTCTCTGTTATCGAGTTACCTAACGCATCTCCTACCGGCGATTATCTCGTCATTTCTGGAAATCTGTGATCCATGACTGAGAAATTTTTAATAGATCTTTGAGGAGCGACGCCCCTAGTAATCTGATAATTTCGTTTGGCATTGGTATTACGAAATGATCGTTATTATTAGACTGCAGATCTTTATGCATTTATAGGAAAATTAAGTAGATGAGATTCAAAATTGATGAGATTCAGAATGTAACCTATCAAGGTAATCTACATCTAGTGAATCATAATTTAATTGCAAAAGCAAAAGGTTTAAAATTTTTTTCAATCAAAAATGATGTATTTTCATATATTGTTCAACTTAGAAAAAAAAGGAAGTTCCTCCCCTATTAAAATCATTAAAGGAAACAAATAAAATTCGTAACATAAAGATCCGCAGTATAGTTATTATATATCGAGCTCTGGCGAATAAAGTGTTAAGTTTGATCGTTAATGGACAGTGGCGATGGGTGAAGGCACTTTCGATCAACTGGTTGCAAGCAGTCTAGTCGCAACGAAATGTCTAGACCGTTCGTCGATGCGAGGCGACCGGTGGATGAGAGGAGTCCACCTTCCGACGTCGCTGCCAGAAGAGAATACACGCGGTGTGCTGCACGGTAAAGGTCATCGGGAAAGGAGGGTAACAATAGATAGAGTAAACGCTGGTACGTTCGGCACCACGGTGCTATCCTTGCGAGTCCAGTTTCGCCAGAGATCAAGACTTTCCTCCCACTCTACCTTTCCCCTTCTACGATCATTCTCAACCCTTCTCCCACGAGCCGAGCCACGTGACTCGTTTCGTCTCTGTCCTGCACGTATCACAATGTCACGTGACTAATCCGGTAACGACAGGGAGAGGGTAAACTGTATTCCCCTGAATTTCCCCGGTCGGGCGACACTGGGGTGCGACCGACGGCGAAGCCACCCTGTATCGACCCAGCAACGCCCACCCAAACACCGACCCCCACCATGGATGACCCTGTCTACCGCCACCAGCGCCACGCAGTCCAAAAATTTCGATAGGATGCACCCCGTTCTGCATCCCTCTTCCATCACTCGTTCATCCCTCCTGTACCCTTGCTTCTTCAATATTCTCCAACGGTGCGCCGCAAATTTTTTCTTATTTAGCTGTGTCGCGGCGTCGATTACCGCTAAGGAAGTCATCCAGCGTAATTAACCCACTGTAGCTAGGACTGCAGCTAGGTGGCTCTCAAATGACAGCTCATCCAACCGGTGTCAATCAAATTTTTCTGACTGTAACATCTTATAATTGCACCAGCGAGCAGAGCCTGCATCGATTATTCGGATCACTATGAATTCGAGTCTGGTAAAACGGGACCTGTTGCAGTCATTGGTCATCTTCAATACTGATTTTCAGGAGCATTATTCACCGCTGCACATTTCATCCACCGCTACCAAGGTCATCATCGTCGCTATCTCCAGGAAGCTAGGCCGCCGCGAATCCTGATGCTTCTCGCCACCAAGGATCCAAAGTAAAGATGAAGAAAATTAAACTTCCTATGCTTTCGAAAAGCAATTCTAGAATTTTGAGTTGTCCACGTTGGAATGAAGTTGATCAGCACCTTCTATCAATCAACTGGTTTACGGATTAAGGACAAGCTGAAATGGAGAGTTGTCTTCGAGAACTGGACACTAGAACTACCGATTGCAAATATATCGATTCTGTGCAAGTTTCATTTAAAGGTTCCCTTCTACCGATTGTATATTTTTATTGTAAAAGATGCATCGATGCTCCCAGCATATTGGTTCGATCAATTCATGCTTAGAGATTTACAGAATTTACAGACACAATTATTAAATTTCTATATTAAGTTTTATTTAAATCATCCGATAGTTCCAGTGTTAAAGATGTGACTTCTAAAAATGGATTTCAAAATTCTAGAATTTCCAATTGTCCAAATTGAAACAGAGTTTATCAGCATTAAACAATCAGAAATAAAAAGCTGGTTCCAAAAGCTCTCTACGTATTTTACGATCATGAGTATCAAATGCTACAAACGGTTCTCGAAGATTCAATTTGCAGGATCTCCCAACATGATCGACGACTTCCAGAATATTCTCAGGTGTCTGAGCAGGACACCCTTCCTCGATCGTGGCGCTTTGGTAAGGATGCAACGCGTGTCGATGTTTTTCGCCTAACAGGTTTGTTCGTCGAATTCCGCCGGTCGATTCCGAGGCACAGAATTTCGTAAACGATCGATCTCCCCGTCGCCTCGACCAGAATTCTCCCGGCGAATATCCCGTGGCAGTGTCGGCAGATATTTATTCGCTCGCGATATCGTTTCTGCGAAAGAAAATCGAAAAGCTGGAATCAAATCGTTCTGTGCGAATCTCGAGGTTCTCGTTTCGCACGCGTGCACTCGATTCTGCCTAAAGCCCTGTCCACACTGACCGACAGACCGTGTAGACAGTCCACACACACGATTCGCATACTGCACACGGTGTTTGCGGACAGTGCGCGTACCATATATAATCTGCAGTATGTGGACAGTCTGCGGACTGTCTGCGGCGGTGGCTCAGAATTCATTATCGAATTGCTAGGCGTGTCTTTTTTTTTTGTTTCAGTCGGGGAGTCACGTTCCAATTGATAGGGCAGAAGAGTTCCAGGTTTTTCGGGGAATAAATGCCTTTCATTCAAGTCGGTTTCTCTGCATTACGAATACATTTGTACACGAACGAAGGGGATAGTTTAGCCGTGTGCTGCGAGTGCGCACACACGCGCGCAGTCACGCCACACGATTCGGAAAATCAGTCTCGCGAGAATTCGATCGGCACTGTCCGACAAACTGCGCTTTTTTCGACAATCTGTGACGTCCATTGGGAGACACGGAGAGCTTCTCGTTTGGAACGCGAATTCGTATATACATCGTCACCCTCGCTTTTCGAAAAACACGAATATCAGAGGCCTGCCATTCGCGAAGGAATACAAGGTGTCTGAACACTCCTTCAACATCCGGAAATCGGAGATTCCTGAGTTTGCTTGAAATGAACTCAAGAACCTCCCATATCCGGATGTTGAAGGAATTTTCAGACACCCTGTATAGTGTCGCGAGGAGTCCGGAAACGGCAGAAAGTTTTATGCAGGTATAAAACGTAGGGGTGAGTTTCCCGGACTATAATATTGTACACACTCGTTAAATTATGCAACTGTAGACTGGTGTAAATGGTTATAAAAGATTCAGGAGAGGGTCGATGCACCTTGGAGAGCATTGTGTGAAAACTAACAGCGCTAAACAGTTTTATCTGGCCTCGGGAAATAGAGTTCACTGTCCAACAAAAATGTGTCCATATAACTAATCTTTTTACAAAACTGTTTACGCGTTACGCGTTGCAGAAGCTCGCACTGGGATCACCCAGGGGATATTACAGATTAGAATTCATATTAGACAGTGCCACCCGGCCGTGTAACGCGAGCGAAACGTCTCGCCAGTCGCCCACGCAAATCGTTTTGGTCCACGAAATATGTAAAAGCGAAGACGGCACGCGTTAATTCGAATTTCTCCAGGGCGTGTGGGCGGAAATGCTCGTGAAGGGGAGCGCGCGGAAAGTATGCCGCCCGCGGAATACCAAGCACGGAACTATTTCATTGGAATCGGCATTGTAATTTGCCCGGTGAGTACCAGCTCATGCCGCGACCACCCTACCTTTCCCCACTATATTCCTGTATTCCCGTTTTCCTGGCAGTGTCAGTGTCACTCTCCACTCGCCGGAGCAAACACCCGAGGAAACGACTCTGCTCGAGTCACCGCTGCCTACGCTTCCCTCGACAAATTACCGAGCTACACGCTGCGGTCTTGGTTACGCAAATGAACACAACAAACATCGTGGAAATAGACTAGACTGCGGATTTTATGCATTCGTTTCCGTGAAAACGAGCTGATACAATTCGAAACAGCACAACATTGTATGTCAACTGATCATGGTAATCGAGACGGACCAAATTCCATTTCGCATAAAGACCCGCAGTCTAATGGCAACAATAGGAATGACTTCGCAGAACAACAGCTCGCACGTCGGGCAGTGAACGGAGAATACTATTTCAAGTCGTAGAAAATGTCCGACTATCGACGACGTTAAAACGAGCGTAAACTTCATTCGTGACTTGAATCCGAAAATAATCGGATCGTTCTTGTCGAATTGTATTCAAATTTGGATATGACCCAACCGTTGTACAGGATATCCCGGAAAGAGAGTCGGACATTGAAAGGGGTGATTGCCGAGGCGATTCTGAGCACCTTTCTTTTCGAATTGTTAAAAAAAGGGACCTCGTGTACCACCCCTTTCGCTGTTCAAGAGGTTGAGAGATTGATTTCCGGCGGAGCGAGGACAGTCGCTGGGACCTCGATCTTTGGGATCTTCCCGGTGTTCACGAATTCGCCTAAACGTTGGCTCTGTCGTGATGGCCGGGAGTGGCAATGGTGATTGGTGGCGGTGAGTTGGTGGTGGTGATCGTGGGTCTCGGCTGGGGAGAACGTTCCATGGGCAGACCCCTTCCACTCTGACTGTTGTGTCCCCAGGGCCATTGCAACGTCCGGAACAAGGTGTTCCGGAAATCCTCGGAGAACAGACAGTAGATGTAGAACGTCATCGAGTAATTGATCACCTCCAGCAAGTTCGCCAGCGCACGGAACACCTGGAAACCGTGGCCGGAACGACTCGAGTGAAACTTGGGGTCACGGCGCGCATTCGCCATCAAAGCAGACAAAGTCTATTAAACGCGGGGATCAACCTGGTAGGGATAGTGGCTGAGAATGCTCTCCCGCAGCGTCACGTTCAAAATCACCATCGGGCTGACGCAGACGAGGAATAGGAGGCTGGTGCTGCCTAACAGAAGCATCAGCCTTCGCTCCTCCGCGAACGTTCTCGTGTCTCCGTCGTTGCTGGCGGTTCTCGACAGCGTCGTCCTCCTCCGACGTTGGCACGATCGTCTGTAGACTATCATTATGCGAAGATTGAAGTTTGCCAGCAGGATCGTCGGGGCCACTTTGAAGATCGCCTCCAGCGCCACCTTGTATACCTGAAGGGACCAGTCAGCCATTAGATATGTAGTAAACCAGCATCGGTGGTTTCTGCGAAACGGTCACTGTACTCCGATTTTCATGAAATTTATATATCTAGTTGTTTAAAATGTCGAATTGTTTAAACTTTCGCAATAATAGCGAGCAAGCTTCTAGCGGGAGTCACAAGAATGTTTGATATTTCAAGTTTCATTAAACGTGCAAGATGCGCGATTCTCTTTATCGTCTGTCCAACAGTTCGAATGATGGGAAAGCGTTTTAGGGGATCGGTATAGAGACTTGAAACGATAGAGATAGGGGGAGAGGGGTGTGTTTTCGTGTGAGTTACTTGATAGAACAGCGAGTCGAGGAACGACTGATTCTCCTGCTTCTGATAGATGATAGGTCCACCGGGTCCGTCGAGGCACGCGACAACTTGTCCGCGGAACGCGCTCGGCAGATAGATCAGAAACGTTACCAGGGTGATCAGCATCACTGTCAGACGCGGAGGACCGCAGCGTGGACGAGTGTGCTGGCCAGGATGGCAGACGCTCATGTAACGCTCAACCGTTAGCGCAACGAGCATCATCACTCCAACCCCTGCAACGACCAAGGTGCATTTAATGTTTGCTAAAGGTCGTTCGAGTTTCTGGGAGAACCGTTTAGGAAGAGGAGCACGTAGACACGCGAGACACCGTTCGAACCATGGCCGCGATATCTCCCTGCCGTTGGTATGTACACGGAACACATGTTTTGCGTGCATGAAACTAGCTTATAGTTGGTCTTGATACTGCAAGATGAAAACTTTCGGAATGGGGACGGAAGTGTTTTCATTCGAACTGGGAACGATGCTATTGTCAATGACTACAAAACAAATCTAAGGATCTTGGGGGTGGTCTTTCGTACACCTCTATCGACAACGAATTAATTCGCAAATAAATCTCACATTTTTGAAATTGACAAAGTTGGCGTCGATATTGGAAGATGAGCAGTTTTGGTATAGGGCAGACCCAGTCTTTTTAATGGAAACGTCGAACTGAAGACGGACCGAGACTTAATACATTGACGATTAGAAACATATCTACGGAACTTATGTGTACAGCTTAGAACGCAAAGGATTAATGAACGAATCGAATAAAATATCATTGTTCTGGCGAGATATCTCGTCCATGGTAGAGGGTAAAGGGTGAAGATGAATAGGACAGGTTGGGCGAGTGCCACGAGACGATAAAAGAGATCATACCCAAGCATCCGTTGCCCAGAAACAGTTCGAGGTGAGCGTGGTAGAAGGCCTGTATCCAATTAGTCCACCGGCCGCTCTCTTTGTGATTAAGAACTCGGAGGGCGAACGGGATGCAAAAGGAAATCGCAAGAAGAGCGGCCATCGAGTATCCTGCAACAAAGGAGCAACAAAGTTAGCCTCCCTGCTTCTCTATCGCTTGATCTCATCGTTCAGCCAGCTGCTGCCTCATATTTTTTACCGGGTAGCGTAATACCTATTTACCTATTTACGTAATACCTAATTACACAATCATTATTATCCCAAATTATCCTCGACTTCCGTGATCGAATTAACTGTTTTACCGGAGTAAAAATCGAGGATCGATCCGCTTTTATCGAGGATAATTAATTGGTTGAAAAACTGTTGACTCCGAGCAGCATCGAAAATTAGGGGTGTGTAAGAAGTGTACGCCAACGTCCCTTGTTAATTACGTCAATTAGTTATCGATACAGTGTTCAACCGTTGATAAAACAATGTGGTCGATCCGCGCTGGGAACAGTACAGGCATCTGCTTTCTCTTCGCCTGATAATCCGTCGATAACAAGACTCCCCCGTGATAACGCGGGGGTGGGAAAATCTGCCTTATCGGTTTCAATAGGTACGAGACAGACTTAACAACCGATGTTAGCTCGAGAAACTCCGGAGGAAAATGAAGGGTCCAGGGAACGAAAGGATGAAGGGTCCAACAGCGTTTCCACCCAGAGCATCCCTCGAGCTCCTGGGCCTGGTCCCTGGAGAGGTCCCAAGACGTCCGCCCAGTTTCTCCAGCTCAGAATTTTATAGACTCTGAATTGTATGAATCGTTAAAGTATGATGATCTTAATTACCAATTTTCTACGGTCATTCCACCAGCTGACTGGTCAGAAACGAAAATCTGAACACTCTGGCAAGTTCGAAATGGAATCGCGATCGCACGTGCCACGCGGAATTACTCCTAAAAGTTTTATCTCGACCAGACTTTGCCACTTCCATTGGAACCGAATTACGCGTTACGTTTAAATTACGATAGTCCAGCAGTGGTCGCTGTCGACGCCAACCGTCTCTATCCGAGGTGCATCTACTTTTATTACCCTCGTCTGTCGCAATTGCCATTGCCGTGTCCTCTCTTTATTCAATCGATTTTTATACTTTCTTAACGAGAGATACCTGAAAGCGGCTCGAACTCGTTCCAACTTTCGCGTTGCCAGAGCAACCACTGGGCCGTGGCAAACTGTTCTCGACGTCTCTCGTCGAACCCCTTCAAAGATACTTAAAAAGAAAAAAATCTGGTACAGATTCGGTACATTTCGAAAACGCCGAAGGCTCTCTCGATCGTTCTCCTCGAGTTTCTCGTGGACACGGTTGCTTGTCCGAACACACAAAGGATTAAGACTGGCAGCTTAATATATACGCGTACCTGCTTGGCGGATCGTTCGCTTCCGGCACGGATCGCGTTTGTAACGAGGAAGAAAGGAGACACACGTAGTTGGCACGCGCAAATACCGGAGGAGCCGGATTAACCTGCCACCGACTCGCTTAAATATCTCGGTTCGTTTGTCACAGCTTACCGAACTCGCTGATTGAGTTTCGGTCTCTGCTCCCTTTCAGCTCCCTTTCAAACCCGCCCTCCTCCCGTGACCGATCGCGTCGTTACATTCTGATTGGAAAGTCCTGAACGAAAAAAGAAGCTGCGCAGAGATGCGTCGTCTGTGTTCCGCTGCGACCGGAGGACTTGCGCGTCGTCACGCGTCGCCCCGAGAAACACCCTACTTTCCGGTCCGCTTCCGCTGGATTCTGTTTGCGGAACAAAGTATCGCCGGAATATCGGTAGCCCTTAATGAAACGCGTCGTCCTCTGTTCGCCGCATCGCTGTGCCCTCGGCGATCGCTCCGAGCCGGAATCGATTTACGGAGGCTGCCTCAGCCAACCAATCGAAAAGATCGATACTCGCTAATATATTCAGTAATCGGTAGCTCTATATTCTTCGACAGCCGCCTCGAAAAATTAAGGAGGACTCGGTGGACTTTAACTTCTTTAAAATTGAAAGAAATTCCTTGAATTTTTCTGACGAGCTCCAAGAGCTTTGCCAGCGATGATGCGCGAAGAACAATTTTGGAAAAATCATGAAGAATGAAACGTTTCTAAGAGATTCTACCGAACTTGCACGGGATCGAAACCAATTCTACTGGCAAGGATATAAGATTTATCAGTCGTCCTGGAACCGGTGACGGCGCGGCGTCAAACAATTTATCCGCGGCACTGCCGAGCAATAGCGACGGAAGGATTGCCTCGCGTTTAAAATTAATTAGCGCTCGAAAAGCAGCGGTGCGTGGATCGTTACGTGACTGCTCCGACGCGAGAAGTTTAATAAAAACTGGCGCGGCTCGCCGCAGCGGTCAATTTACATCTTTTTGCGGTCAAAAATCGATGACGCTTAAAATCTTGCAGCCAAGTTGAAGTTACACGAGAAAATTCGAGGACCTATGTATCTCTCGTTTCTGTTATAATTTTTTTAGAAGAGTCGAGCGCCACGTGCAAAAACGCGTTCGCGTGCCAAGTGAATTAATTCGTGCGTGTCCTCGGCGGTCGCGCGGGCCCCTGGGAAATACCCTGTCGGCGTAACGATTAATGCATATTACGAGGTCTCGATATATTTGGCAGCGGTCGTCCTTGATGAATAGTAGACTCCCTTGCTTCTCGATCCGGAAGCAAACAGCCGCTCCCCACCGTGTCGGATAAACAAAACAACAGCGTACGTTCTTCGTCAACTACCCGAAACACGTGACCCGGTTTTCTCGAGCGTGCGCGAATACGGAAAATGCAATGTACTACTAGCAATAGTTTTTTTCAATTATCTCGAAAACTAAAACCGGTCACCGGGGGTAGTTGTAATGACAAAAGTTGTTCAGAATGTTATCCTTGACAAGATGTTTCCCCTAAACGTAAGGTTTACCAAATTCTCGAGGCCGCTCGATCGTCGAAGGTCGGAAAAAGAAGCGCGAGCGTCTTCTAGGAAGAGATCAGAATAGAATCCGAATAAAATCGGAGTTTCGCGGTCAGGACGAGAAGTTTTCCTTCCCGTTAAGCCTTGGGAGGAATTCGTTGGCTCGGAATTGCTGGGACGTGCAGGTACGTTGAAACAAACGCACGCTGGCGAAACAACGACCTCGCGAACGGATGGAAATGGAAAGCGTAACGAAGTAGACGTCGTCGCCGCAAAAACAACAAGTCGGAGGATATCGTTCGCGAGATAAATGTCGCGAGACAAACGACCCAGGTCCCGAGGCCTCTCCTGGAACAAGGATAACGGGAGTGAGAGAGAGAAAGAGGCCACTGGCCGCGGCTTTTTGCTCTCCCGATCGAGAAACATTGCGTGCAGCGATAGCCACGTAACGTCCGGAATATCTACTTAAATCACGTATTCTTCCCGCGCGTAACATCTTCCGCTCCCCCGGGCTAACCTTGTCCGCAAACATCGGAATAAATCTCGCGCGCGAGACATCCGGACGGAGACTGCGAGAGACGACGCGGAGAATGAAATCTCGGGCGCAGAATCGCGTTGTTCGAATACGGTTGTCTCTAGGTGCCTTAAGATCGAGGCCACTGAATCTGCTTCGTTAGCAGTCGGGGGGGAAACGCGTCGGCAGGACGACGAGCAGCGTCGCGACACCCTTCCGTCTCGACGTCATGCAAATTTCCCCGGAACGTCCTAAATGAACGGCCCTCGGAGCCGCTTACGGTAACCCGGTCTTTTCCTTACGACCTTAACCGCGCGCGCCGCCCGTCGAATTTCTACTCGGCCACGTTCCCCGGAACGCCGACATTGACGAGTTTCACGAGAGTCTGCGAATCACCCAGAAAATTGCGCCCCGAACGAGAACTTCCTAGAGGAAGTTTCTTCGTGCAAACCAAAGCGAAATTTTGTTAACGCGGAATTTTCTTAAATATTCAAAACGTTGTCCTTGAACTTGCAAGGCTCTTCGCGGTTCTTCACTTCCATCGCTCTTCGCGGAACCAGTTTTCCTTCTTTCGATGGATGGATCCAAAAAGACTCGATCGAGATCAAAACGATTGCTCGAAGAAGACTCTTCTGAACTGTCTCTGGCGAGCCACCGGGGAGTCCTTCGAGGAGTTTGCGGGCCGAGAAGATGCCGTTAAGCGTCGTATCTTTCAGACTTTTCGTGTCCACCGATTCCCGTTCCTTCCGCACCGTAACCGGAATTTCTTCCTGTAGTTTCCTTCGAGGAAACTTTATGCGAAATTTACTTGGCGAGAGCCGATCGTCGAAACAATTATGATCCATAATGAAAAGCGACGTTTCGAAGGAGGGTGTTCGTCGGGCGATCGATCCGTCGATGTTCGAGGATCGTTCTTTCTCGTTCGCGGAAAGTAAACCTCCCCTGGACCGGGCTATCGAACTGCGCGCGTTTAATCGAATCCCAGACGGCGACAACGAGCGGTGTACTAAAAATTTACAGAGCACGCTACCTCCGATAAATATTCATGAAGAGCCGTGAAAGCTTTCCGCGTTATTTTCTTCTAAGACTGCAATTACGCGTTCGATTACTCTCCGCAGACCCGCCCGCCGATATTTTTCTCCGAACGCAACGAGAACCTACGAAAAAAAGTCTCCACTCAGGGACCACTTTCCTCGCCATCCATATCGGAACTTTGTTCGACGGTCTATCACGAATGTACCGCATTTTCTTTATGCGAAATAAAAATAGTTTGCATAGATTGCAAAATGTAAGGACTAAATAGAGGAACGTGTAGGGAATGATTTTGATGTTCCTAGGTTATTTAATCTTGCCGGAGCCGTTTCGAAAGTAATACTGTATTTTACCTAGGTATACAGTTCTAGCCAGAGCCGCAGCAAGAAAAAGATTAACGACGTCGTGAAGAGACGGCGAGTCAACGAAGAAGGTCGAGGCAACAGCCCCGTCAGAATTCGTAGCCGTGCGCGTAAATAAAATTACCACGGTGCCCGTATAAGTAACGCGATCGTCGTCGGCGCGACGGAAGGAAGTATTTAATGTAGTCGCGGATGTCGAGTCTCCGCGGAGAGCCATAAACGCTAGCAATATCCAAAGTCGTTTACAAGTATCTGCCCCGTAGCTGTATTTATCGCTAAAAGCATGCCGAGGGGCGTCGCTGATCCTGCAAATCAGTCCTCTTTTTTTTTCGTCTCGGTTTCATCCGCGCTTCGTCATCCGAATCCTCGTCGCGGATTCTCGCGAATAATGGGCGAGCGTGTGCGTGTTTGGAACGAGCATCTGTCCTAATAAGGGTGGTCGTCGACGTAGCAACCTCGGCGCGAGAACGAGCCGGTCGTCGTCGTCGCCGTCGTCTATCGAGAAAAAGGACGATTCCGAGCGAACGCAGGACCAGACATTCCCGAGGGTAAAGACGTAAAGACTATGAGAGAGACAGCGGTGAAAAATTTTATGGGACCACCACCGTTTCCCGTCAGCCATATCACCGTCCTCTCTCCCTCTCTCGTGACGATTCCCTTTTTTCCAGTCGTGCCCTTAAAAAGCCACCATCTCGATCAAACTCGAAATCAATCCCAGCCCTTATCGCACCAAATCGATCATTACTCGTCGACGATTTCAACTGCAAGCACGATGGTCTTTAGTGCTCTTTTAATAATAAATCTGCAATCCATCGATAACATACATTTTTAATTTTAACACAAATGTCAGCAGTATCCTATATAAATTTCATTAAAAACGTGTATTAAGCTTGGGCAATGTCCCTCGTGAGTCGTTGTTACAGCACCATTCGAGAATAGATACGTCGTGGCCCTCCGCAACTCGAAAACGACGTTCGGTCGAGATTCGCGCGGCCCTCGGCTCCGGTGTGAAATTAAGGCAGAAATTTCGCAGCAGTTAGGAAAGTGTCCGCAACGATGGAACACGGAAAGTTTGCCGGGCGTTTTCCAATAAAGAGGTATCCAGTTGGCGGCGTTGTTCGAGTTTAACGCGCGCGCCTCGCGTCGCGTTCGGGCTCGTCGGAAATTGGATGTATGATTTTACGTCGATTGCCGGCCGCCAGCGACGACAGATCCCGAAAGTAGGTCGGCTTTTTCACGGCTCCTGCGTCTCCTGCTGACGGTTTGTCACCGGTTCCCCTCCGAAACGAATAATTCTCCATGTTTCCGAACCGACCTGTCGCCGGAACGCGTTCAACGCGGTCCATGATATCGTGGGTCCGTCTCTTCGAAAGCATTGGATATGCAATACTCTCAGAACCTGAAACACCTATCTCGACAGGTGTTCTTCTAACGAGATCAACTTTTGTTTCGCGAACGTACTCCCTTTGATTAGAGATTTCTTAACCATTGGCACTCGAGTGGTGACTCGGAGTGACCATTAAAAATTGCTGCTCCAACATTCCAAATATTGTTTACATTGTTAAATATGTTGGTATCTAACCAATTATTAATTCCTATTTTCCATTTCTCCAATTGTTCTTTCTCTAAAACCTTATTCGAAATATTACGATCATTTTTTTTTTTAAATTAGCCAAATTGAATTTGGTTTTTATTTATACAGATTGTATGCCATGTTCAAATTCTCCGTAAATGGCGATCGCAACTATTTCCAGAAAGTATGCCAAAAACGAATGATTTTTCACTTGGATCGGTCGAAGCTGCGCGCTTATAAAAATCATGAACGGGCAATAAAACGAATTTTTTAATGAAATCGGTGGTTAAAGTGGTTCGAGAAGATATCCGTGAAGATATCGGGGTGCGTCTGTCGGCTAAGCAAGCGGTAGGAAGCTGTCCCCGACCATCGTAACTCAGCCGCTAAGCCAACGAAGCCAAACCACCGAGGAAACTCGCGTCTCGACCACCTTGCGGATCCGAGTAATATTTTTGGTCTTTGCAATTTAACCGTGACGTGGATCCACGGTTTTCCGATGTCTCTGGAATATCTGGTAACGCTCGCGATTCGGTATTCGCGGTGATAATATGCCAACGGGCCCAATGATATTTCCAACGGTTGGCCAACCAATATTGCAACCAAGGCCCAGCAAAATACTACTAGGGAAAATACAGTCGTATTCTACGAAGCTTTTCTCCAGGGAGAATAAGCGTCGATTCGAGCAATGTAAATTGTCGGGGTGGCGAGCTGTTAAATGCCGTTGATACGTAAGCCTCTGTTATGCGAACGTTGTCCCCCGGGTTCGGGTACGAATAAACGAGGTTCTACCGTAGTTCCGAGTGAGGCGTTTAATGCGCCGACAAGCAGAGGCGTGGCGGCGTGCTCGTTAATATTCATAAAGTCTCGAGGAAAGTAGACGTTAACGTTCGAAGGAACGGATCGGCCGGATGCGAACCGAAGAAACGAGAATGAGAGACTAAGAAGTAGAGAGAGAGGGAGAAAAAGAAAGTATAGATGTACATAGACGTTGCGGGGGAAGACTCTCTCTAAATGGTAATAACCAATGGATAGACCGACGATACCCGGGGATACCGAGTAGGAAAGCTTGTCGACAGAACGGGGAAATTTTTTCGCCCGGGTCGAGCGTGCTCGATTTCCCGGAAGAAGGTAATGGGATTCCAGAGCGAAAAAAGGTTCGCGGCGGATCCAAGAACCACGGGTCCGAGGAACCTCGCGCACGCTTCGTTTCTTCCGGATTAGAAAACTGCTGCAATTCGAGTTAACGTCGAGCCCCTCGAATAAACTAACAATAAAAGAAAGGAGCTAAAAATTTTAAGGTTCTATTAGTTTTCTACATTATAGTACATTTCTAATCTTAATTACTTTAATAGGTCGTAAATAATCCGAGATCGCGTATGTACAAGTTATGACTAAGGAATCGAACGAATGATTCGTTTGATGAAAATTACACAAAAAGGTATAGTCAGTGTAAATTACAAGATTTTTTTAACGCATTTAAAAAACTTATTTTCGCTAATAAAGTAGTAGGAATAATTTTTTAACGAATTTCAGTACAAGTTTCACAGTCGGACAGACTCGATTTTATTTTATATAGAGACACGTGGCTAATGGTTTCTACCTTGAAATCACTGTTGCAGATTCGATTCTTTGGAAAATCGTGTGCATCGAAAGAAACGGGGGAGGGCCAGAGAGCACGTGTCGCTCGCGATGGAGAATCGCAAGCATAACCGCGATTTGAAATAGCATTTGTCTGGCTATCCATAGGGGAGACGTTGCTGGTGGCGTGCATTCGGCGGCGCGGCGTTTGTCCTCGAGGATTTCTCGTCGCGGTATTCGGGGCGCGAGTCTCGCGGTATTCCGGCGGCCGGAAATCCGGGAAATCACGGGAAAGCTCGGTTCGGGTCGTATCGGATTGGATCGGATACGGCGTCGAGATGGTAATTCGCGGACGCCGAAGAAATCGCATGAAATTTCCGTTTTATGCGGTTTCCTCGCGACGTTCGGGCCTTGGTCGTAAAAAACAGGGAAAGAGAGGACGAAAAGATTCTCGTTTGCCGCCTTTGTGTATTCGTTATCCGCAAAGAAGCCGTCTCATTGTTCCGGTATCTTCGTCTGGCCCCAGCTCGGCGTTTCCTCTCCTCCGTTTAATTTCCTTTTATTTCGTGAACGCTCGCGCGGATCCCCGCTGATAAATTACTGTTAACGGGAATACATTCATGGTTTGAAAAAACCGCCAAATATCGATTAGTTCTTGTTCGGTCCATTGATTCTGTTTGTATTAGCCTCGTGTCTTTGCCACGTTATCTTCTTTCTTCGAAACGTTGAAAGTTTAATCGATCTAGCAAAATTGCTTTAATGTTTTTATATGCTTTAATTGTTTTAATTAATTTAATACGTTTACCCTTTGGGTTTCTTCGGCTGTCTTCTTCCAATCTTCTTCCATTATTCGTCTCCATTTTTCATAGCTGGCTCGCTCGTCGATGTTGCTTCTGTAGGACTGTAGCTTCCGGCCCGCTAATTCTTCTGTTCGACGACTGCGGAGATTCCCGATACGTTTCACGCTTTAATCGCGACCACGGAGCTTTCATCGCTGAAGCTCTGATCCAATATTTAGCGAGGAACTGTAATCCATCTTATCGTAAAGACGGCTAGACGCTGGCTGGCTGGCTTAGCAAATTTATCCTCTCCATGTTTCATCGTCCGTACACCGCTTTATGCCTGCCGTCTGCACGCCGTGTGCGAAACGGCGATGGCTAGACACCGCCGCCGCGTCGCAACAATTGCCGCATTTTCCTCGGGAACGAGTCGAACCTATTTTTCGAATCCACGGGCTGTCGCGCGGATAATACGCTCTGATGCGCCGCCGGCAGAGGATCGATGCTGCTCGCTCGATCGTTGCGGGAACGACGCGGCCCGATGGAGAGACTACCTCCAAAAAGATGAATGGCACCGCGTTGGAAAACAGCCCAATTTTTGACGCTGGTTGCCACAGTAAAATTCCTTGATGCTGCGTTCACAGTAAACACGAGTGTAATTAATTGCAGACTCTTCATTCGCCATTCGCAGAACTTTGTCGTCGATACGTCGCGACCCGAATCGACTTCGCCAAGTTCCCCGATGGGAAATTACCTTGTGATTTTATCAGCTACGCAAAATTGGCTAATTATCGGTACACGTCACCTACACTCCATTAAACAAGTGGAGCCGATAGCGGTAACCACTTAAGTGAGGCGGAGTCGAGCTACATTAATTCGTTCTTCGTGGTACTTCTTCTGGGTAATCTACGTAAACAGGTAAAAGTCTCTCTCCGTTCGTTACGTTGTCGCTAGCAGACACAGCAGCCACTTCGGGATTTCTTTGACAACTTGAAAATTCGTCGCAAAGACTTTTCCTGTTTTAAATTTCTTCGGCTCATCAAATCCGCATGACTCGTGTTTTCCTTCCGTTCGCACGAACGAACAAGAACTCGCATTGGCTGGAATCTCTTGCAAGTATTAGGTTTAATTTTCTTCGAACAGCTTCCGGTCTGACTGTACGAAAAATAACCCGATGGTCGAAGGCCGATGCCTCCGCAAAGCCGAGTCAAAATGGATCAAGGCGGGTCATCGAGTAGCAAGCCGTTGATCTACCTCGTTCCCGGGGTCATTTCGCGGAGGGATTTTTCTTTCTCGGGTTTTTCGAAGCGTCGTCGTTTGCGGTCCATTGGAGCTCGTTGAGAATCGAGGATCTCGGGGCTGAGAGAGGAGGGAGAACGAAGAGAACACGCTCCTCTCGAAGAGAAGTTCGCCACACGGTTCTCTCTCGCCCTCCGGAAGCCTATCGATATGCACGGTGCGCGTTGATGACGAGAGGGTGAGCCCCGGAACGAAGATGAGGTCGGCGAGGACTAGCGGAGGACATGCCTTTGAGCATGGAAATATTGCGAATCCCGGGGATATTGGGCTGGAAGAATTTGTGCGTAAGGAAATGCAATTGGAGACGTGCTCGGAAACGACGAAAGCTACCTGCCTACGATCCGAGACGCCGGGACGTCGACTATGCCATGGAAAACAGAGACAAGCCCCGGTATGACTTATTTCCCTGCACAAAGATACGTGCCGCGGTTCCGAAGAGCCGTCGCGCGTCGTTAGTTCGAACTTGTCTCGCGAACGAGATCCTCCTGGCTGACGTTCGGCTGTCTTCCACCGAATCGAGAGACTCCATCCACGAGAGTCTTAATACTCGAGTATCGCTCTTCTTAGCTCTCCGAACAATCAACCTCCGACGAGTCAGCCCTACAGATTTTTGCTTCCTCAAAATTGATCGACAGACTCATTTCGAATAGAAACAGAATTCATTTGCATTCGAGGCACGAAGTTGTCTGTAATTCAATCGGGAAATATACCTTGCTACTTTTCGTTACGGCTAAAACCGTTCTGTATAATTAAGATGCAAGGTATAGCACGTGACTTAACTAGAAAGTAACGTTTTTTTACCTTATACGAGCATATTTTCAGCTGCACGAGGGTTCATTTGATAGAGGAAGGTTAACTGCACCACGCTCCGCCCCATAATATCAGTGAAAAATGTCTATTTGTGACAGAACAATTTTTTGGATGAAAAGAACAATCTAGCTATTCATTTTTATCTTTCCTGACGAAATTCTACTATCGAATTTTAATGTGATCTCACACATTTGGTTCATTATCGAAATTGAATTTGGTCTTGTTAGACCGTGGAAATGGACACTGTGACAGTGCGGTGGTACAACGATTATCGAAAATGTCGGAGAGCTGTTAGCCTAATTATCGGTCGACGGTGATAGAGTCGGACGTAACACTCGGAAGAAGCGACGCGGAATCGGAGAGAGACAGGATCGTTAGCAGATCGCACCGGGCGCGATATCTTCTCGGATAAACTTGCTTCCCGTGTTTACGTAATATTATTCGAAGCCGCGACGCTTCGGAATCCATCGATAACTTCCAGAGGGAAGGGTCTCGCCGTGGGCGATGTTTGCGACTTCCGTGAAGCAACTTCTTTGGGTTGAATCCTCGCGCGGCGCGGCCAGACATCGAGTTTGGCTTCCGGAGCCGTCGCATCGGGACAACTTGTCAACGCGGAAGCGCGCGAAAAATCAGGGACCTCTGCCAAAAGAGAGACGCTTTGACAGCGAGCCAAAAACTCAGCTCCGCTCGAGGCAAGTCCTACGAAAACTGGATCGCCTGGCCGGGGGCTTTTATTTCGCGGCTTATCTGTTGAACACAGTCCTCCCGAATCCATTACCGGTTTAGCTCCTGCCTAAGTCCGCGTTATGGCTCGAGTTCGCGTAACGTTTAAACTTTCGTCGATTTCTGTCGTCGATGAAGATCCCTGGCGAAACCTTCCGACAAAGATTCTTCTCGAGATGGGACCCGCCCGAGCCCGTCGAGTTTCCAGAGAAATAGAACGGGGTAAGAGCAAAAAGAATCTGGAGAAGACTCGGTGTCCCTTGGACGATCGAGGTTGTTTCTTAAATTCGACGACGACGGCGAACGGAACCGAAACGCTGCGGAGGCGTTCCCGACACGTCCACGCTCGTTTCCGGTCCGACGACGACGGTACATTAGGGGGAAATTACTCGGCAATTCGATTTTCGTCTCTCCTTGTCTCGACTTTTACCGATTAGGCTTCTTTCTGCACCCAGTGCGTTTTGCGATCCATACTCAGTTCGTCGTAGCTCTCTGCCGTGCCTCTGGATGTCTAAGCTTTTAACCCTCGTACGTTCCTCAGGGTGAAAATTCACCCATTCAATATTTTCACACACTGCAAAATTATTCATCCTTTTTATGTCTACATCGTGATTTTTATTTCTTTAGTCTTTAATCCTATATGGATTATTCTCAAGAGAGACGACAGGGAAAACAATGGTGGTAGATACGTAACTATAGAATATAACAAATAATTGAAACCACAAAATTTATTATATATTTCATTTTCGATTGAGAAGAATTTTGCTTTTATACCGGATGGAATTGGTGCGAATCGCCCCAATTTGCGCGGCATTGAACATGTCGATTCAGCATAAATTTCGAGGGATTGACATTCGACAGACGGGGTGTTAAATCAGGGTTAGAGGTGGACGTTAGAGATGATCGAAGATGAACAACCTACCTCTCATGTAGATGTAAGCGACGCCGCGCATGTTGCGTCTGGTGAGCACGACCAGGTTCAATATGTTCCCGACGATTCCCAAGCAACAGACGGTGGGCAGGATAATGCCGTAGCTGATCCTCCTGAGCTCCGAGCTCCGAGTGTCCTCCGGGTCCTCCAGCGAGAAGCATATTGGCATCTCCGTCGAGTTCTCCGTGCTGTTCATCTCGCCGCACAGTCTCGCGCCCGTTTTCTCTCTCTGTTGTGGCAAAATATAAAAGAAGAAACACGAATAAAAATGAGTTTCCACCGCCTCTATTAACACTCGATCTAGCGGAAGCCTATGTAATATGTTCTTCGACGATTGTGCTGTGCCGAAAAGGGAAGCTCGAGGTTGAAGTTGAGGTTGAGATTGAAGTTTCTGTTGGAGGATATATTACATAGGGTAAACTGTACTATTTATTAACAGGCACTTTTGATTTAAACGGTAAATATTAACAGGTCAGTTTTGTGTTTTATTTAAAGAAAGATGTTTTTAAAAAATAAACTTTATCATATTATAAAGAAAGATGAAAAGATTTTTATTATGATTTTGGCTTAAGGTACTAATCATTGTACAGTTTACCCCAACTTCCAAAAATTAGAGAATAATCGCTGGTAGATAATGCGTTAATGTTTGCACTCGATGCACTCGAAGCAATTGTAATTTCGAAATCGAATTTGATTACCAAGTCTGAGTGAGCGATCCCGCGCAGCCAAATACAACGTGACAGCAGCGAACGTGTTAAATATCACGGAAGAAGCGGGTCCGGATGCAACAGGTCCGACGACAGCCATCTCCCGTTCATTACTGGCGTCCGAAACCGCCAAAGAAGATCTTGACACGATTTCCGGTCGCTCTATCTCCACGGTGTATCTGTCCAGAGCGTTCCAAATAATTGGAGCGCCGCCGCCGTTTCCCATCGAGCAGCCGCCAGTCTTATCGCGTTCATCTCCTAGAAAGGAACCGTTTCGTTAACAATGCCATTCGACCGGATTCTATGGGGGAGGGATCAGGGCCGTAGATCCCGCGCAGAAATGGTAAAGTTAATTTATAAGTTGCTCGGCGAACTTTCCACATTTTTCCGGGCTTTCGCGGCGGAGTCGTTCGGTTCGTCGCGTCGGCTAATCGACACGAAGACGGATCGCCGCGCCGAGATCATCCCCGTGTTCCCCGTTGCGGCAACGAAATCGCGGGGAGCGCTGGGCCAACTGTGGCCACGGAAAAACCGGGGACGCCAGACGGAAACGGATATAATTCACCTTTCGCCGTAATAACAAAGTTTTCCGCCGGAAAAACCAACGTCTCGAATGCTCATTTCGGAGATGTGCGCGGAAATACTGCCTTCAACGATCGGACAGAAAAACACCAGAGAAGAGAGCACACGTTGCTCTGAAATTCAATCTTTCGCTGTTTGCTGCAAAAGAATGTTGATTATACATGTACACAATTTTTTCTTTCGATCTGGAAAATTGATTATACACGATAAGAGTGTTTTCCTTTACCAACACGTTGGTCGAGGCTTCGTTTTAATTAATTGTTGTATCTTCTAGGTTACTCTATTAAGTTATTAAAAATGTATGCTTAGTTTAAAAAGGACCCACCATCGATTAACGCAATGACCGCTTCGGTGACTTTGATTCGTGCGATTTTTTCGATTGTCGAACTGTTTTTTCGATTGTCGAGATCGAATTCGATCTGGTCGAAGATCGAGCGTCACGAGACCGGAAAGCCGACCTTTGACGGCGCTAAACATTCCTGCCTGAAACTCGGATGATTGTCAGGAGTAACGCGCGCCGGTACGACGATTGCATCCGGAATCCCGTCGCACAAAGGAAGGTCGCGAATTATCGTAACTTTGGATTTTCCCGTGGAAAACGTCTTGTTTCAACGTTTCCAGGCACGAACTCTGGCTTTGCTCTGGAAAACGCGACGCGATGCGATGCGAATTTTCGAAATACTTCCCTAGCTGTTCTCCGAGTATCTTCGGAATAGTCAGGGTGTGCTGGGTGTACGAATGCCGCGTATATTTGCGTTCGCACACCTTCTTCCAGCGGTTTGGAAAGGTGCGCGAAACTCGGGATTTCACTTGCAACGACTATGGGACTTCGTTGGAGCCCGAGTGGGGACTCTGTAAAACAGAGTAAAACAGAGTTTGTATTTTCAAGCTTGAAACTGTTAACCAGTTCCACTGTCAAGCTGCTTTTCTGTGGATGAAACGATTCTTATTCCATCTTCAACCTTCCCACAGAATATCGAGTCTTCTGATTCTTGATCACGTGGTTACCCCCACCGCGCACAGGTTCGATCAAAGAAATTTTTATTTAGTCACAAATTATATCTCTTCGTTTAAGTCAGATATTATGGTGAGTAACCTTTATGTAAATTATGTGTGTCTTTAAGTTCAACAATTTTTTTAGAAAACTTTGATCGAACCAGTGCGCCGATATCGCATAAAACGGAATATTTATTTGGTAGGTTCAGCGTTACCAATTTCAGTGAATGCGCTTCTGCCTAGGAATACAAGCTTCTCTTTTTCCTTGTAGAAAATCAAGAACCACAAAGTACCACGATGCAGAGATCCGAATGGAATATGCAGAAGAGCTGCACTCCGGTTAGAGGTTGCTAAAAGAAAGCGAGCGAAACGAATGCGAATGTATAATACACTGGAAGGCAAAGATTTGACTGGTCGTGTCGAGGGTCGAGTATCGGGAACCGGGTATCGAGCGCAGCTGCGGCCTGAACAACGCACCGGCGCCACACTCCCGAGAAAACTCGCGAGAATTGTCGCAAGTGCAATACGGAAATTGCAAACTTTCTTTCAGGGTTTGCGTTTCGAACGCCTCGAGAGTCGGACGCAGTTGAATTCCAGCATTCTCCGGGCATTCCGTTAACAAGGACGAAAAACAAGTTGAAAGTAACAGGTGTTCGCGACCGCGTAAACGCCACGAATCTCCCTGGTTAACGAATTCCTGTCGAGAAACTCGCCTCTTCCCAACGATGTTTTCCAAATTTAATCCGCTTAACATGTTTACCGTCAACTATACCGTCCCGAAAACTCTTGCAAAAACAAAAGTAAATGTTACAATTTACCGTGGCGATCGCTCCTTCAATCCTGTAAATCTCAATGGAATTAATTCTCTGCGAATATCTGGCGGTCGAACGAATGCAACTCGATTAATTGATTGAATATTCATTTTTATTCAATGGAGACAATCTCGCAGTGAAATGAATGATAGATGTGTAAACATAATTTAATCATTTGAAAGGCATTGTTTTAAAAGTTCTTGGCAAATCACCTAAACGAAACCGATGACTTCAGGCGTGCCACGAGTCTCTGATATAAACCTCTCCATTTTTTATTCCGAATTTACGACATACCCCTCCTAATTCTGCACCCTCTTTTTTCCAGTTTCATGGATTAGCCCTTACGCGAACGTATGGGGCCAGGCATAAACAACAAAGTTACAGTCCCCTCGAAACGACTTGTTCTTTCGTATCTTCCAGGATACGAGAGGGTCGCCGTAGATTTCTGATATCCACGGTTAGGCTCGTTAGCCCCCTTTGCTTTGTATCGACGAGCATTTCAGAAAGACGTGCATGCATTACGAACTAATTTCAGGAATTCATTTTTCGAATACAGAAGGGTTAAAGTAGCCTCCCTTGAAATCAATTGTACCCTTCAAGCTTCTTTTCGTTAAATTTTTGAAGTAACAACTAATTAATTTGTTGGAATTATTATCGCAGAATTGATCGTTAGCTAAAATATGTAGATGCAAAGAAATATTAATTTGATTTTTCTCTCTAGGAAGTTATGGATCGCGAAGGGGTTCTCTAATCGTCGCGGCAAGCGAAAGAAATGATAGTGCAAGGGGTTTAGAAGATTCGAATCGTTTCGAAGAGGCGACCCTCTCTGTTATGGAAACGCTATCTAACGGCGGGGGCCGTTTTGCCCCTCGATCCAACCGCGTCGTTAGATTCCTGTAATGCGTCTGTGTAACGCGAAAGATAATACAGTCCGATTACGTCGGCTACGCGGACATTTCCCTCGAGCATTTCGTTTACGCACGAAAGGAACAAAAAAAAACGAACGAGCGAGATTCGAATCCACGTTCCTCCTCCGAGGGGACTCGGAATACGTAACACCAGCCGGACATTCTTCGAAAATATTTCCTCGTGGACGTGATACAGCCAATTTCAGGAAACCGTTCTCCCTTCCGAGCTGTTTTTGGTACAGGCATCCTGTCCGGGAAACTTGACAAATCGTCAAAAACGGTTCCTGCGAATGCGAATTATTAACCCCTCCGATACGATCACTTTCTTAAAAAAAACACTCAATTTGCCGATTGTGCCAACACGCGTCTAGGTCGCGCTCTGATTGGTCCGTATTTTTCGTTAATAACTACTTAACAAAGTCGCGGACGCAAAAGATAATGTATTTTATTTATATTGTCGCAACAATCTAAATAGAATTTTGACTGAAAGGATTCTGCAAGTAGGTAGGCACATTCCCGCGCCATCCGAAATGTCCGAATCTAATCTTCCGAAGGGAACAACCACGATCGATCGTATCGCGAGAGACTTCTCCCTCCGAGAGAGAGACCGGATGAAAGAAAATTAAGCCAGTCGCACGAACAGTTTTTCATTGCGTCTCTCCGCGAGAGCGATCTTCAACGACAATGAGCCGAAAATTCTCTCGATCGCCGACCATACCCTCGATCCCATTAGAGGATCCATTTCTTTCCGGGACGTCAAACCAGGGCGGAATCTGCGGAGGTCTGTATCCGTGTCAAGGCTCCCCCGGCAGATCTTTGCATTAATTTTTCATGGAAATCCCCGAGACGCTGAATTTTTAGGGAAATCGTCTCGCCGGGACGCGTTTTGTATTCACGTTTCCTGATAACGCTCGATACGGACCACGTATTGGCTTCTGACGCACCAGTCGCTTTCGCTTAGACTGCGGATCTTTATGCAAAATGGATGCTTCCTGCATTCGGTGCAAGATACAGCAGCCACCTCGAAATTTCTTTCTTTCTTCCATTAATAATAAATAATAATTAAGCTTACTTTCGCGCGGTCCATAACAATAATAATATTAATACTCTTCAACCGTATTAACCACGCGGTGTTATTTTTCACTCGACTGCGATTAGAAACTCCTGCGTAGAAATCTCATAATTTCCGAGAACTCTTCAAGACGTCTATCAAGATTTCCTTGCGTCGACAGAATATTCATCGGAAAAATACTGTTACCTATAAATAGAACCACGCAGGGGTTGAAGAATCTCGATAAACAAAACGACAAAATCGAAAGAGCCGAAGTTCTGTACTAAAACCAATTGGAAGCGGGAGAGATATGTAACGAATGTTTATTTTCGAGATAAAAATTGTGTTCGGAAGAGCGTCGACAGTAGTCGCGCATCATCCGAATGAGTACGATGAAATCCTCGAGATTCGAAGAGACGAAGGCAAGGAAGAAAGGGAAGAACAAGACGATAAAACCTGTAAAAAATCAGACAACAATGGCCAGAGGAAGGTACATAGAAGAAGCTCGCGATACTTGCAGTAATTTGATGGACAGCGCTCGACGAGCAGGAAGTTGTGCTAGGAGTTTTGCTTGAGTTTGTTTCTCAGCTCGACAAGTTGGTCCATGCGTCAAGTTTCTTTCGTCTGGACGAACAAGCTCGTAAATATTATAGTTCTCGTGGTGGTGGTCGTGGTCGGGTCGGCGACAGACCGTGGCATGTTGTCGACGTTTTGCGACTGTCGCGACCGATTCGACTCTCGATTCGATCCTGACCCGATCCGATTCGATTATTCCCGTCACGTCGCTTGCGCGCAACATTTTTAATTTAAGTTCGACGGGAACCCGCACTGTTTTTTTCTCGGATGCGCGGCGTTCGTGAATAGATTTGAAATGGGGTCGGGAACGCATCGGTAATAACTCCGCGAAATCATGTTCTTTCACTGTCCGCCGATAACGCGGAGACCGGAGTCGAAATCCTCGGCCGGACCCGACCGACTTATTTTTCCCTCGGACCGATGGAAAACACGGTCATTGAGATTCTTGTCGCGTTCCGTTCGAGCAACACGCGGATCCCACCCTCTCTCTCTCTCTCTCCCTCTCTTTCTCTGCACAAGCAATTACAATGCGTCCGGGTAATAACGCGGCTTTGTTCTGAACAATACCGGCAAACTCTTTTTCCTTTACAGCCTCGTAAAGATGTTTCGCTATACGCTTTTGATTTAGACATCCCATCGGTAAATTCTATTATCCTATGATAATAAGGTCTGCCGTGTTTGAACAGCCAACCGAATCGTTTCTCTCGTGTATCCATATGTTACGACTCCCATAAATCGCGTCCCCTTTTCACGCTTTAAATGTAGAATACTATACCGAATGCACTGCTACACCGTTCAGGGTTTTAAACATTGTTGGGCAACATATCTCGCGGTTGATATCGACTACTTTGCAGTACATTCGGAAAAAACGTTGAAACGTCGAATGAAGTACTCCGGCGCGATGTATCCGCCAGGAGAAAACGACTTTCTTCTGTCAGTTTTCATAAAATCTTGTTACCGCACTTGCGAAGAAGAAACACGCGAGTACTTCACTTCGCGAGACAACACACGGTTTCAAGTTGCCTCGCCAACTCGTTAAAAAATAAGGGATGCCGCGCAGAAACTTTTTCCACACTCACTGTTGTCATCTTTATGTGCGCCGAACTTTTTTTTACTCAACTCGCAGAATCGCCTTTGCAATTTCTATTTCATTCTATGCGTTGGTTCGATTCGGTGCAAGTTCTGCATTCGACGCATTAAAAACGAGTGTAGCGATGGCACTGAACATCAATTTGAAATTTTCAAGTGGCCGACATTATACTACAAGGTGTGCAAACTTCATTATGGAATAACTCATAATAATTCTAAGCAGCAGGCAAATCTCGTGTACGAAGCACGCGAAATTCACGCGGCACCGTTGGGGAAAACGATGTCTCGAGGCTCGGCCCTTTGAATACACAGATACGAACTTTCCCCTGGCCGACAGAATGAAATTTTCTCGCCCTTAATAATCCACCGCCAAGATATAATTCCCGTGCGCAGCGTACAACATTCATCATGTTTATAAACGACGCTGTACGTCTTCTGGCTCGTTATTTACGAGACCAGTCTGCTTTCATTCAGTTATTAAAGCGACGAGTTACGGCCGTAAAAACATCCGCAACGTGACTGTCACGTCGCGACTGTGGAAACGCGAACGCCTCTATCCCGAACGGGCCTAGAACGCTGTTCACAGATTGACCCTTATATTATTCATTGGAGATTCTGTTCATGCCGATTACATCGATCTCCTTTCGTTTTTCAACACTCCAGCGCCCGTCCACGAGTTCGACTCTCTCGAAAACAGTTCCGGGCGAAAAAATATTATTTTTCATGTGTTTTCCCAATTTTTTTTAGAAGCGAATCGCCTGATGCTCGCAGCGGAGTTATTCAGCTAGAAACCTGTATATTGAGGGAACAAGTTGGTATACCGATCGTAAGGGACGGGCATATACGCGTTCCGGGAACCAAAGCTTTGGCTCGTAAATGCGTTTAGTACCCGCCGCGGGTACTAGCTGGAGCGATTGCAAAAGTTCAATTCGAGTCTCGTCCGTGCTACACAGCTCAGGTGTGTCCGTCCGTCCGGCGACTGGCGCCCATTTACCAGCAAGGAGGATAGATAAAGCGATAACGAGGCATTTCGCGGAGTTACATTATCGCCTGGGTTTAACGTCCTCTCCCCAGTATCTTCCTCTCTCTTTCTCTCTATTTCGAATGTCCTCTCGCGAAACCACTGTCGCGAGTTGCAACAGATGGCAACGCGGAATTCGCCAAGCGATGCATTCTATTAGCTCATCCCAGTTTCCGCCATACGATTGACAAATGAAAAACTCCCAGTTTCAACTTCATCCTCATTCTTTTTACTATAATCCTTGATGCTACTCGATTGTACTGGTAATTAATTATTATTTTCTTTGTTCTTAATTTATTCCTCTAGAATCATTTAAATTATAGTATTCAGCTATTTTTATACTGTTCTACATTGACACGCATCTACAAAAGGTAATTGTTACATTTTCAATATAAGTGGAAAAATTGTACAAAACAACTTTTAATATTTTCTCTGGAATTTGTTCCAACATATTTTTCACGTGTTCCAACTGAAAAACGTTATCATCTTTTTAAGAATGTCCGAATATGAATGGAAGTCGTTCCTTGAACTGCGAAAAAGATTATTCATTAGTTTTTAATCGCATGAACATCGTGGATGTTGAAATTTATTTGGTGTTCGTGGTTTCTTGAATTTGACTGGAAGTTTGTAGAACATCGATTCGTCACTGTCGAAATGAACTAGATTATAGCGTAAAGTGAGAACTTCGTTAATCGAGTAATTAACAATTGTCCTCAATAACGTTGATCGCTTCTATGATCGAGATAAACGAGGCTTGTGTGAAGCCCCCAACGTGCGCGCGGCATTCGATGTGTGACACGAACACGGGACATCTTACAGACTGCTATTCTACAGTTAGAAGAAGATGACCCAACTCGACGAGCACTTACCTTCTAAAACAGATTTGATAGCTCCAGATCGCTCTTAGTCAGAACATAGCGAAGCACCGAACCGGAAGGATAAATCTCGTCGGGGAGATCGATGACAAGAATTTCGCAAGGATTTTCGCGCCGATTTCGCCTCGGTGGGACGACCAAAGAGAGAAAGAGAGAAACACACAGAGGACAACACGATCGGAAAGTCGTTTCACGCGCGTCGCGATGCCGACTGGAGAAGTTCGCGTTCGCGGCGAGTGGGCACACCGCACCGGCCGGACGCCGGCTCGCCGCGCCGGGACGCCGCCGGGACGTCGAGACGCATGCTCCAGGATACGTCGCGTCGTGCTACGAGAAAACGACTGATGGAATGCAAGCAAGCTAATAATTGAGAGACACTCGAGGAGGCCCGGTTTTCATTCGCCTCGCAATCGAGAGAGCTGATCGACGACCGCGAACACCGGCAACCAAGTGCGGGTAATTGTCCTACCCACTTGGCCTAGCTTTAATCGAATATTCCTCGAGAACAATTCCTTCGAGCACCTTGCTCGACACGAGAATCCGGACTCTGTTGCAAAAATGGTACCTCACTATTCCCAGTAGGGATTGATGTGGGATTTATTTCAATCCCCCAGGATCCTGCGAGACTAAGAATTTAATTCTTCAATGTATATTTAATGAAGAAACAAATTTTACTTAATGAGATAATCATCGTTAATCGTATTAGGAAAAATTTATCAAGGAAATACAAAGGAGATCTAAATCTACATAAATGTAAATGAAAATAAATCTCTTTAACCCAATAGAAATTGAAATTGTTCCTGGTGTCTTTCGAACGAATCTTCGAAGATCTTGCTTCGAACTTGTCTCGCCCTCGTCCCTTGGCTAAATAGCCTTAATAAAGAGGGAATTCCGAACACTAATACATGTAGAATCGATCGTAGTATGAAATGTTTCTGAGAAGGACAGCCAAGTAATAATAATCGGAATGGAATAGCAGCACGGAACGTTCGAACTGCCGTTAACGACGGCTCGGAATGCGAACGTCTTCGTTTAAATGCGCTTCGCGGTGCCTGGAAAGTATAGATCATTCGAGCGAGGCTGCATCTTCTCGATTCCTACCCATGGGACGTCTGCGCCGAGCAATTTACCATCCTCAACCCCATCGTGCAGGTTACGATACGACGCCGACCTGTTAACGCGTTCATTGCCGAACCGCCGCCACCTCAAAATCCCACAAAATCTTTCGGAATCAAAGCAGTGGGCTTCTAATTTATGCTTCTTCCTTTTGGGTATCCGTGCGAAATGCCAAGAACACCTCTCTGAGGGGAGAGCCGAGCACTCCAACCACCATCCAAGGAGAGTATCCTAGCGCAAATTTTTATTTTTGAAGGCTGTCAAAAAATTCCGATATTCACCAAAGAGAAAATGCATAGAGAGAGTTGTCTTGATTTAAAGAAAACCCTCGGGCCCGTTTTGTTTTTTGGGTCGTGTAGTTGTATTGGCTTTTATGGTAGAGGATTGAAACAATCTGCACATCATTTTTATGAAAGGTTTAACGAGCGGTCGATGAGGTCTTGCGCAAAATCGAAGCGGAAAACGCTCGGCCGGTGACTTTGAAAGTCGACGAACTCTTTGTTTACTCGGAAACGTTGATGAAATTAATTGGTTTCCCATCTCTCTCTCTCTCTGTCTCTCTCTTCTTTGCCGTTCTGTTTGCGAACGTGATCTAACTGATGACGCGTAAACGATGTTTGATCTTTCAAGAAGCACCGAAGCACACCCAGCGTTCAAAAAGTAGGCGGCCGGGATGAGAAAGCGATTTTACGTGTGGCATTTGCTGGCCGCGCGCCGCCACGGCCAGTGGAAATAGCTTTCGCGTTGCGGCAGTCATTTTATGCGGTCGTTGCGAGCCAGACATTACCTGTCTCGCGAATGATTGAGATTTACCACTGTCAGCCATCTTCATAAACGCGAGAATCATAAAACAAAGTTGGTCGACACGCTGCTGCTGGCCCGCATCGTATTCGCCTACCCACCAACGGATATAGTATTTTTCTCTCGACCGGTAGCGTTCTCGAAAGCTTTCCGAACCTTCGAGACATTTCACTTTGCGCCAAACAATGTTTTCTCGGGGGGCGATTCGTAAAAAATTCCAAACGACTTCTGACTCTCGCTCGGGAAGTTCCGAAGTTCGCGTCGGAGCTCTCTCAGCGCGCCGGACTCGGGCAAACAAACCGACGAAAAACACGTTTACACAATCTCATTGTCGAACAGTTTGCGCGCAAGCTTGACCGAAATCGAAGCACGGCCGAAGTTACGCCCTTAATTCGAAAACCCTGTTCGAAGATTCTTTCCCTTTCGACGGGCCACGTTCGCGAATAAAACGACACAACGCCTGGAAACTCGCTCTTATCGTCGCGCAAATCGAATGCAACAGGTCGAATCGCCCCCGTACCGACCACCGCTGTTCGGATAATCGACGCGCCATTGTCTCTCGAGAGCTGTTCCACTGAATGAAATAGTTCGACGCTAATCCTGCCGACCACGGAAAGCACGAGACTGCATTCAGTTAAATTTTTAATCGATCGTGGAAACACCCTTATTGTAACTTAAATAATTGTTGAATAATTAGTTTTAAACATTGAAGAGTCTACAAGTTTGTCTGCAGAAAATTATATGGAATGGATCTAAAGAAATGTATCTTTGGGGAAAATGTTTTCCGGCGTTCAAATAGCTTCGAGTGCAATGGGTTGACAAATAAGGAAAGTACCTTTGATCCTTTTTTTGTACAGAAGAAATTTCGACCTCGACTCGATTTATATAAAAGAATCTATGAAAATAAGAGTCTCGTTTTCTGTTTAACAATCGATTGCGAGAAGCTGGACAATGCGCGTATGCGACAACGAACGAAGGACACTGTTGTCCCGTGTATGTTAAGCTGCGGAGAGCAGATACATGGACGTGAAAGCATTAGGCCGTATCGATCACGCGCGGACGTAGATCTTTGCGAGTACGCAGCATGCGAGACTGCAGTTGACGGTTCGCCGTTAATTTCCATGAGGGATGCATTCGCTCGGCTACAGGCTGCGGTCAAAGTTGCAAGCCCAAGCTCGCAAGAACCAAGCGAATCGAAAGAACTAAAATAAATCGCCTCGGCAATCGCTCGAACGTTTGATAACGAACGAATAAAAGGAAACAACGAGTATCCGATCTTTTGGAAACAATAAATGGCGCGTTATAGTTTCCGGGAAGACGACGAGATGAATCTCGATTCTCGTGTACTATTTTTCAAGGGAGAGAGAACGCGGGATGGATTTCCTCGTTTCATCGGAAATCACGATCCAAGGACCCTTGAAATGTTGCTCACGTATCCGTGACTGGTTCGCAGATGGATACTGCTTTCCAAAAAGAACAGAGTGTGTTAGCGAGCGCTCAATAACTTCCATGAAACGTCCCCGGCTCGTATGGTATCGTCGAAAACGTTCAACTCGTTACCAGGTTCCCCTTGATCGAGAAACAGAGTGATCGAGGATATATGAGCCACTCCGAGGCGAAATATATACTACTCCATTTTTTCACCGAGTAGTCAGCCTTTCAGAAATAATTGAATTACTTATCGCTAAGAATACTGCTGTATTATTTTCGATTTATTAAAAGAGATAATAAACTGTGCAGCAGGATAAAAGGGATACAGGTAGCCTTAAACCAAAATAATGGCCGATGAGCCATTCAATATGGCGTGTTAAATTTTAACCTTATAGTTTAACCAGCAGGGTAGCAATGGAATAAAAAGGAAAATCAGTTTTTCACCCTATTTCTCTAGAAAAAGTCTAAGAAAAATAATCTCTGCGGTTCTCTGTGAAAACGAAAAACTGTCTGCGGCACGGAACTACTTGGAAATTTCTTTGTTTCCTCAATAAATCGTAAACGCATAAAAGTCGCAGTTTATCGATCAGTATAGTACCCGAGTGGGTGGTCACGCAGCGCAGCGACGAGAATGAGACTAGACGGTATTCATAAAAATATCTGCTTTATTGTTTCAACTTGATTTTGTAGGGTGTCCCTTTAATTCCATACAATAAAATATGAATAGTAACAGACGTAACAATTAATGATGATAACGCGTGTACAATAGTAATAATAATGGTTGTAACCAGAGACTGTATTGTTACGAAATGAGGGGACACGTCGAACGGTTAGAAACTTATTAGCTACCTTCTTTACCTGTCTCTGTCCTCGACACCAGAATTATTCCTACATAAAAAGATTATCGAATGCTTTACAAAATTGGATCTCGCGGCACGCCGAGTTCTTCGTGAGCCGCGCGCACTTATCACAAAATCACTATTAGCGCCCCGCATCGGACAGCGAGGCCCCTTTCTCCGGTTAGACGAGACTGACCGTGTCATGGGAACAGAAAATAAAAGAACAAATGGAAATGTTTGGATCGCTTCGCTAAATGCCTAAGGAAAATCAGCTACAGCCAAGACGCGTATCAAAAAACATGGAACTTTCCCTCCCTCGCCGGTTGTTCGCGTTCCAGTTCGACGAACGAACGCGAACGAACCCGTCCGAGGCCCTTTTCCCTAGATTACATCTCTCTCTCTCTCTCTCTCTCTCTCTCTCTCTCTCTCTCTCTCTCTCTCCAACATCTAGTACAATTATCTACCAATAAATACGGATTACACTGAATTTCAAAGTCCGTGTGATTAATTACGCTTTTTTAAGACGAGAGCGACGTATCGGTAACGTGGTGCGCTGCAAGATAAAACACGTTGGTGCGTCGTAAACGAAACGAAGCAGCCGAGAAAAATGATAATGTACAACGACGAACGGACCCCGGGCTACGTTCAGAGAACGGCAACGCGGGAAAAGGTTTTCTTCTCACGGTCGCTGAAAAGTATCCCATGTGTGAATTCGATAATCGATCCGAGAACAAACGGAAATGATGATCATTCAATTACGAAATATGTCGGCTATTCGGCTTCCTCGATGAGACAACCCTTGTTCGATCGCTTCCAGACACTGTTCCGCTTGGATGTTTCGCTCGCCGCCACTCTCCCCGCATATCTCCAGACGAAAGAACGAGTCCCTCTGTTCCTCGTCCATGTTAAAATCGATATACTGCGATTCGAACGATTCCGAGCGACCGGTTCAGTCGTACTCGTGCGACGGATCCGTTTTGTTGAACAAACAGTCCCTCTCTTCCTTTGTCGAAGGAACATCCGAGGTCGTAGGCCTCAGAACTTTTGGAACTTTGCTAACTTTACTGAGACCCTCGGTGATACCACTACCGCCGGACACACTGGAAAAAAGACTGAGACCGTCACGTTAGAACTGAACAAGGTACCCTAATATCCGTTGAAACAATCATTGCAACGAACAGAGACTCATGCCGGAATTAGGAACAATGTCCGCGATGTTAGAAAGTTCTATAAATGTATACAAATTTTCTGAGTGTGAGGAGCACGTCTTCACAAGTTTGGTACAGATAGAATAATGTCTTTACAATTTTGTGTTCTACCTGTTCGCGTTCTGCAGTCTACTAAGAGCAATAAAAAGGAAGAGAATATAATAGCAAGACGAATACTCACACGACGTCCATCTCGTCGTCCTCGTCAGCATGATTGGTCTCGTCACTTGTTAAAGTAAAATACGGATTCGCGGAAGCTGGTCGGAACTTGTATCCGGTGAGGACGAAGAAGACGTAGGTGGCCATTTCTCGGAACATCTCGTCGAGCCACTCGTATTGGAAAGGTACCGTGATCTGCGGAAACGAATCGCGAATCTCATTCCAGAGCCATTCTCGAAAAAGACAAGAAACGCGACAGAAAGACGAAGATCTTACCTTGAGTAAGTACACTATGATTCGCGTGAAGTATATGTAACAAACTATCATGATATAAAAATGCCTAAAAAGCTTGAGCTTGCGTAAGTTTACAGCTGCCTTGCCGTCCGTGTGCGCAGCCTCGTGCAAATGCCTGATGCTCCAAACCACTGGGAACAGGATGGCACCGCAGCACAGCAGGTCCACGAGGATGAAAACATCTCGCCAAGTCTTGTGCTCGATGTCTCCCTTCTCGCTTTCCTCGATTATTATTTCTGCTACGTTTGCTAATACCTGTCAGATCGGAGAAATCGTTGCAGAAACTTCTACTCCGTCTTCTCGCATGAAAGACGTCAAGGCGCAAGTCTTGTCGCTTGTATTTTAACCGCAGTGTTATCTTGAAGGCCCTTCCTGCTCCAGAGGTATTTTATCGCCGTAACTACCGGAAACTTATTAACACTGTAACGTTCAAAGTTATGCTACCAATACAAGCGACAGTACTCGAGCGTCGACCGAGTATACATTGGAATACGAACTTGTAACGGTATCACGATCATAAAAAGTTTCTTGTCCTTGTCAGCCAGAATGTGTTTGATGAACGTCCAGCCCGTGCCAACGAGGACAATGGTAATGAAAAGTACAGCACCCTTCAGTAAATGCGTGATATAATAGAGAATCGCCCACGCAGCTACGTGTTCCCCTTTCGTCTGTATGAAGTGATAGTTGATGCCGTGGAAGAGCAACGACAGAGACTTTAAGTACACCAGCACTGCCATCAAGTAGTGGATCTTGAATACGGGGTGCCTGAATAGAAACGAACGCATCGTAACCCACATCGTCTACACACAATACAGAAACCAAAAGGAGTCTCTTACTTGCTCTTTTTAAGTATGAACACCCAGAAACAACCGGACAAGAAGAACAAGAGCGCCATCATGAAATAGAGAGCCGGCAACGGCATTTCACCGGCGCTCAGGAAATTCTGGTCGTTCATCTCCAATATTTGTACCTGGAAATGAACGCGCATTAGTAGTTTTTACGGCCATAGAGAACTAGGCTCATGTTTACAGGATGTTTTCCTTGGGTTGATCTTACCGTGAAGTCCAACGCGACCTGCGAGTCGTATTTGTAGTTGGGACAGTTGTGAAAGTACAGATTATAGAGACCCTCCTCTTCCTCGTTGCCGACGTACACGCTGAAGCTGGTATTGTAATACTTCTCCCCCTTGACAGTCTGCACGGTCATCGGCAGCGTAACTCGGGTGCATCCGATGCCTTCCGATCGAGTCTCGAACACGTCCTCGTCCACCGATCTCTCGACACCTACGAATGCGATCATCGATTTATTATTTCCACCTTAGCACCAGGCACAATCGATGGATAAATGCTTTTTTCACCGGTTTCATTATCCACCGACGGTACCGGGTTGAAATAAGAAGGTTGCGTTCACGGAGGATCTGGCAACGAAGTGACGAGGGCAAGGGTTTTATTCATTCATTTCTATTAAAGCGTCTAGCTCTATCGCGCGAGTCACGGATTATTAATTGAACGCCAAGGAGAGCCGCAAGAGAGGCGAAGAACGATCGTTGACATAAAATGGACTACTGTAGAAGATCGTTACCTAACCGGACCCTCAAAAATACTTGAGTTTCGAGTTATTTATAAGATTGAGGACGAGTTACGTTAATTATAGCGTCTCTCATCTCGCCGGTGTTCGATCACCGATGTCGTTCCGAGAACCCGCATTCCGTGAGATATCGACCACATTCGCATTTAGTTGGGACAAGAGTCGATGGTGGCACGCGGTGAACGTTCTCTCGCCGTCCCGATAAACATGCATTTAATTTTGGACATTGGAAGACGTTGATCGACGACGCGACACTGCGTCGTCTAATCCGCGATGCTCGATCATCGAACGAATCTTATCGACGGAAGAAGGCAATGTATTATTTTTTACGTATAGCGTCATACTTCGGGAGGAAGCGAGAGGGAGAGAGAGAGAGAGACGAGTTGCAGCTGAGTGCAAGTGCAACGAGTCGACCGCGACGCCTCTTCCTGTATCGACGCTGATCAATCAGTTAAGCGCATTAAATGTCGCACGATCGACGCAAGAAGCGAGCGATACAGAAACGATCGCAATATCAATTTAAGCACGAACGACGAACGAATCAAGGTTACACGATTAAACGTTCGTTCGAATCAATCGCAAAAACGAGAGCGTTTGTCGCGCGATCGTTTCGCATGAAATTTCGCTGCAGCCGCCGGTAAATTTACACCGGGAATGAGGCATTGCACAGGTATACACCGTAAGGTCGCGATCGTTGCAGCTCGTGCCAAGCTCCCATCGTCCCACCTGTTAGGCTATGTCACGAACGATTCGACTTCTAATATTAGCTATGAAACGCGATTAAAATAACTCGCGGATGCGGCGACATTTATATTTAATATGTCGCCCGAATAATCCGCGTCGCGCGTCATCTCTTTCTCTCTGTCGAGTTATCGGTGACAGACCGCGGGGGAATTTTGCGAAACGATCGAAGCCAGGAGCAATTACCGGACGAACGAGCAGCAGCCGACGATCGTTTAATCGAGCTGGAAAATCGAGAAACACGAATCGAATGGTTGTACCAGATCGATGAGTGAAATTGCGGAAGTTGGAACGCGTTGCGAAGAAACGCTTCGCCCATTCCACGCGGTCTACCGGCAGCTTCCTGTTCTTTGGCCGTCCGCCAAATTGAAGAGCGTGCTACGCCCGCACCTCGTAAACCCTCTCCCCTCGGTCAGTATCGTTCATCTTTCGTGACGACGCGCTCCTAACGATTAAGTAACTACAAATCTCGGGGAAATCTCTGCGAGTGCATTCTCGAGAATTGCTAGCCGTCCCGAGACCTCCAACGGAGTTGGAAAACATTTCTCGGAGTAACCGACGACCTTGACGAATCGAATCAATCCGAATCGCGGAACCATCGAATCCATAAACTCGAGGATTTGTGTCGAGGTTTTCGGTAGAACTAGCCCACCCACATTAACGCGCTAGCCGGAGGCCATTGCTCGACTTTGTATTACAACTTTTTTACATTGTATTCTCTCGGATGACTCGATGTTTTATGAATCAAGCTGCTATCGTCATCGAGCTGTTTGTTAACCTGCCGCCGAGCGATTCATATTTCGCATATACTGTTTGAAATATTTATCGCTAGGATGAGTCGTTGTTATAGAAGGAAAGTGGGAAGCCGACGATTGCTGATCCTTGGGTTTTGATGTACTGTTAGGTAACTGCAGGCGAATAAAGCGTTAAATAATGAACGACGAGATCTCAACCGCGTGCAATTTCACGGAAGGCTCGCTCGGCTGCTATTGATTCTACAAGGATGTTTGTTGTTGCGAGGAAACAGATGAAGCCAATTCAGACGATACTGACTCACCGTGCGAGCTATTCCGTTTTCTCCGTGGGAAGAGCACGGTATCGCTGAACCTGGTGGTCGGCATGTAGTCTCGTTTTTTCCGCAACACCATCACCAGGTTGTGGTTCTTGTGAACCTCCACGTTGTGCACGTTCTGGTTGCAGTTCACCTTCAACCTGCAAACATGTTCGCATCGCGTTTAACGAAAGTAGAAAAGCTGGAATCTCGGTTCAGATTCTACCGTGATTCGTAAACGCTTACGTAGAATTTTTCAAGTCCATCGTGAAATATATTACGGCGCTGCTGTCGTCCCTTTGTTCGAGATCGGTCTTCGAGTTTGCCGCGTCCTGTAGCACGCATCTCTCTTGGTGGCTATCTAAATACGGGTTCATCGCGTCGCTTAGAGTGCGATCCAAACTGAATCCAAACTGCACCGACGGAAAAAGCACATAGCATACGCGTTACACAGGAAGTACAGATCTTTCGTTAATTCGCGCTCCGTGTCAGCCGGCTTCGAACCGTTTGATCTTCCGGCTGCGAGAGCTCGGGAAACGGAACGCGTACGCAGACTTATTTTAACCCTCGTGTCGCGTTCGCATTAATCTCACACTTTTTCCGGTTTCAAGAAAGTCGAAAGAGAATCGTCTAAAATAGATTATTTAAAATTTTTAAGCACGGCCCGAGGGTTGATGAATAAATATCTTCCGCTAAACCGCTGAGAAAACTTACGATTTCAAAATCCGTTTAATTAAAATTGTTTGTCAGTAGTCCAAAGATCAATCTAGGCCGCAATCGCTCTCGGAAGTGTTATTTTTACGTTTAAAACTGCGATAGCTACATGCTGCCGAATAATGCAAATTACGCCTCGTAAATGTAAAAATAGATGGGATCTAGATTGATCTGTAAATCATCGAGAAATGAGAAGACGCATCCAGCACCCTCGCAATCCTAAAGAGCGAGACTAGCCCCACAAAAGGCAAACCGTTGATTTTTAATTTTAGAAAATCTCATATGAGATTTATTTCAACATAATTACAAAACCGAAATGTTTATACTGACAATAGTTGAACGGGATAAGTTTAACTGTGAAAACCAAGGAAGTAAAACAGTAAGGAATCAACGTTTACATGAAAAAATCTAAACGAATCTATCGAAATAGAATTTCTACATTACGCTCGAGTAAAGTTAAACGCGTTTAGACGTTTGGTGGGCGCATTTCTCGTTTGTTTGTCGATCGCTTCGATAAACAAACGACTGTAACCGCGTCGATGCGATTTTTACGAAGAACGGTGAGCGTGTTTTCAAGACTGCGTTCCGGGTTGGTTTTCCCAGCGGCAATTTAGCGGCGTGAATGAGAGAAAATGGAAACAGGTGTCCGTGAATGGACGGGGACGACGAGTAGTATCGCGCGACCCGTCCACGCTTTCGATAACTCACCACGGCATTCTCGTCGAGGGGCACAGCCTTGAAATTCGTCAGATTAACATCGAGAATGCCGCTCTTGTAAAAGCCGAAGGTGCTAAGGGCTATGTACCGCCGTGTGTCTTTCTGGAACATGAAAAATAAAAAGAGTGAAAAGGCATGGCAGGCGTGAGGAACGGGAGAGCCGTCGAGATACCGTAACCTATGACTAAGCGACCAGGAAAGAAAAGCTCGAGAGGCACGGTTCAACTATAACCTATACGTCACTCGTCCCTTCGCCTATCGGATTTCTCGCGGAAACCATTTACGTTGTTCACGGATGTTTCTAGTTCGAGTCGCGGGCGGACGTGGTTCACGCGAACCGAACGTCAATACCCGTGTAACGCTCGGTCCGTAATTTTTCGTCTCGCTAGATTTTTAAAGGTCTCCACGGACCACGGACGCGAAACGTTACGACAACGTGATCAGCGTGATCGTTCGTATCGGTTTTATCAGCCGGTTAAAACGGTAATCGATGCGACCGAGGAGAACGTAGCGAAAGCTGATAAAGTATACGAGAGCGTTGTTTCATCGGATTGCTCAACTAACCCGTATCTCGAGTTTGTGTATCCTAGCGGCGGCCAGAACGAGCATCGACATCATCCAAACGCATCGTATCGGTAGTCGTTTCGATTGCATTTTTGCTAGATTTTTATTGGAGAAATGTCACATCACGAAAACACAAAATAATCACACACCGAAAACGTCCAATGTTCGCTCGTCGATAAACGAGCAGAAACTGAGCTTCGACCACGGCGCAGAGCAAACCAGAGGTGAAACTCCGGCGAAGGTAGAGGATCGATTTAAAGTGCGTGTGCGCTCGTAAGTGGGTTAGTCGTGAAGGAAGCGGCGGAATTCTACGCATGCGTACGTTAATTTGTTCACGGTAAACATAACTTCACCGTTTAAATTCTTTAGTGGCTACGAGAAATAATAAAAATGCATGTAAAATTCGTTTTAATTATGTACAAACTTTCAGTTACACGTGCGACTTGATGCAAGTAATTTTTTAGCCATTTTTAGATCTTAAAATTGTTTGAAACATCGTTTTCCGTCGTAATACGTTTCAAATATTGCCGCGCTTTCGTGCTGTGCGCTAAAAGTTTCAAGAGTTTCGCGTCTTATCACCGGAATTCGGATCGAGACCAATCGGAGAAACGAACTGAACTGCGCGCGAATATTACAATAAAAGAATCTCAGGAATTCCTGATCTTGGTAATTATTGTTTTCATCGATATGCCTTGCGAATTTTAATTGCAATTTACTTTGTACAATTCGACAGAGTTCCTCGTCATTCGTGTTGTTTAATTTCAAAATAATTTTTCCGTTATGATCAAGATATAAAAAAAAGAAAACATCAAGCACCATGATGACTATTTTTGCATGACCGGTCCTGTGTCGTATTTATTGTATAATTAAGGATAAAAATTGCAGTGAGAAGTCTCGAACGCTAACAACGTGAGAATAGATATCGTGTTAACGCAGCCTATTTTAGGTAATAGGATATTGCATATTTATATTGAGAAGGAAAGAAGTTCTGACAACGCCGGCGGAACTTTTGAGGTTACGTTCCATTCACCGGTCCCAGTGGACGTTTGAAAGTAACTATTTACGAGTCTATTTATTAATAATGCGATGGAAGACCATTTTGCAACCTTGAAGTTGTTAGATTCGGACAGCGATACTAAACTGACCAGAGCTTTCAGTTTTTCTGAACTGTCGTCGTCTCGACGGGTACATTTAGCCCAACCTTATCAATCTGGAAATCCCCCTACTTTAGTTAGGCAATACAGTTGTGAACAAATTTTTGATAATGACACGATCACCAGGTAAAATCTAATACTTTTTTAAATTATACAGTTACACGTATCTGCACTCTCAATTTATATAGTTGCGTTCTGCTTTCAGACAATTGAAGATATCGGAAAGTGTTTTGTATAGAAAGAACGAACACAGAAACGATTGGCGATCACCAGCACCTTGTCCCAATGCTTTTAAAATACCCGATTGGCATTTATACAACAGTGGTAGGCTGAAACAAAAGCCAAATCCTGTGTCAGGTGAAACAACAAACGATGTAGAATACATGGAAATTGAAAATGTAGAAACTTCAAAAGAAGATATACCAATATCCGATGATACGCTAATAAATACTGATGTAAAAACTGATGTGAACGCTAAGCCAACGTATTTGCTACCTGAGACCAAACAAGTCGATGCTACAGAAACAAAGAACACAGATTCCTGCGAAGGTGTAAAAAGAAAACTGCGTCCATTGATTGCAACGATATCAAAGAGCCCAGCTAAGAAAAGGAAAAACATGTGCTGCCGTGGCTTAGTATGTTTAATCGTCATACCAGTTGTAATAGCTATAATCGCCCTGTTCTTAAACCCTGTTACATACACGGTTTGCAATCGTACCGTGTTGTTCGAGAATAGCATGGTTCAGCTAAAAGAAAAATTACATGGCCAGGAAAACGCTGTGAAAAATATTGTATACGCTTTGCAAAACGACATCGACCAATTCAAGATCGTGTGTCTCATAGGCGGAACAGGCGTTGGGAAATCTTATACCACCGAAATCATTGCGAACAATTTCCCAAGGAAAGAAAAGATATCTCTACACGACGCGACAATAGGACTCGAGTTCGGAAAGAATGTAATTAATACGGTCGGTTCTTCCGAGCTGATGGTCGTGGAGAATTTGAAGATGAATAATCTACATGGATTTCTCCAGTTGTTTAACGAATTGAAAAAGATCAACAACAAATGCATCACGATATTCGCGATTTTCAACGTCGAAAATGTAAACGAGCAACTAATACGAAACGTAGATTTAACGAAAAGCGTCGATGAAATTAACCAAGCGTCCGCTGATAAACTGATGGATATATCTATCATCTCTTACGAACCCTTAAAAGAATCTGCTCTGAAGATGTGCATAAGGGATGCAGCGGCGCACAGTAATTTAAAACTCTCGGAAGATCAGGTGAATGAAACTCTGCAAATTTTGTTATCATCGGGCACTGGTTGCAAGGGCGCTTACTCGAAAGTGCAAGTTATAGGTCGAGGATAAGTACATGCAATTCCTTCTTTTTTTAATCGAAGCCACTGATCACTATTTAGGCGGGCATTATACTCGATACATTATTTTATACTTGTTCCTCATTGTCAGACATTTTAATGAGAAAACTGAAAGAAAGACAGTTCTCTGCTCAACGCGTTCATGACGACTGTTGCATTTGTTATTTATATAGGGTAGAACGTGTACCTGGAGCCACTTCGATCGAGTGCTTCCATACTTGTGTCACTTCGAATGATCGAAGTTGTTGTTTTACTATATTTAAATAAACTTGACCTTCGCGCGTCCTCTGCGCATTCATTATTATGTTCTTCTCGAAACCATTCATGAAGGTTTATCTATAATATTTTTCATTAAGATAATCGTTAAGTAATCGAAGCGATTCCAGTTACGCGATACACCCTGCATATATATTGTTCCTATTACATCGTCTTTCGTTTTTATTCTGTACGAGTGAATAGTGTGGTTTGCATAGGTTTTTTAATAGTATTCGTAGTTGAGTTTAACGTCGACGAATGTATTAACATAAAAGGCGATTACTATTTTTGTATTACGGAGTAATTCACCGTCGAAACTATAATGTACGCCGCGATGCGATAATACGAGAAATAAAATGCATTTACGATCATCATTCACTTGTTCGTTTTGTCTACGTAATGCACAGTAATCGGGTACGATCCTTTCACGCACGTAATTTCTCCATCCTCAGCCGGAACATTCTTGCGAGTATAGTCGCATTTCACTTTCCGATTGTAACTGTCCGAGCAGTATTGCGTGTCAAAACTAAGAAAACAGTCAAGAACCAAGGATTACGTGTACTTATGTCGGTTTATTGCTACCGTTATGCAAAACCGTGACCATCTGCGTGACTATGTCGACGGTGAATGGTCGCATTAGTGCTAGTCGGTTCCTTATCTGGTACTGTTTCAGCCATAATTAATCACGATGCCATCGTCTTCAGCCCGAAAACCTACAATAATAATATAAATCCCTTGCATTGCAGTTGATCTGCGGATCTCTACGCAAGTCTCTAGTCCCAGAAATAAATCGCATGGCAAAAATTGCTACTTTATCATTCAAAACATTTCGTACATTTCTCGATTCGTTTCTATTCAATAAATTACTAAATATTTAAGTATTAGAGAGAGAGAGGGTTTTATATTTTTCATCTTACAATTACTGAAATATATAAATATTTATACATATATATTTTTATAAAATTCTTATTTAATTTTTAGGCCGGGAGAAATGTTTGATTCGCGAGTTAAGATAGTTTCTGACGCAGTAGAGTAATTGGAAAGCCTGCTAGCAGGTATACAAAGTGTTAAGAAATAAATTTGAAGAATTTTTGATTTAACGATGCTCTAGGAAGAGGGATGCAGGACGTAATTGGAGAAGTTTCGCAAGGAACTGGTCAAGATCGCGATGGAAAGAAAGCATCGTTACGAAATTAACCACCGTCGTGGTTGGTTTAGGCGGACGGGAGATGATACCTGTCGCGAGACATGTATAAAAGCTAGACAATTAGGTAAATCGAGTCATTCTGTAACTGCATAGAGTCGTGGGATCGTGAGCCAAGTCTGCTGGAGGACAGAAATTTCTCGACGTCCGGTTCTCGAGAAAGAGCCGAATCAAATCGAACCTTGCGAAGCGACAGTGGGAATTGACCCTCGAAGGGTGCTGGCAAGTCAGCCGACCGCGAGTACTCCGGAGGTGGAGCTAGAAGAAAGGTGCGACTGGAAATTATAAAAGAGCGATCGACGGTCAAGAGGAGACAGTCTCCTTCAAGTGTTCACCTGTGCGACAACGATCCGGGTATGTCAATCTTCGTTTTACTACCGTACTTGCAGCAACTCTTTTTCGATTTTTTCGTCGCTCTTATTCAAAAGAACAGATCGTTTTTATTCGGGTCAATAATAAAAAGAAATTATTCAGGTCAATAATAATTTCTTTTCGGTGACTAATTTCGTAAGCAAAATAATTGATTACGATTAACGAAAATATTTCAGTTGTATTTTCTTCTGGAAACCATGATTTCGCACGAATGTTTGCGAACATTTTGAAAATGTTTCCCGAACCCCAAGGAAGACAGCTTCTCAATTTATTGAATATTCGAAAATGGAAAATATATCTCCCAATTTGAAGGTTGTCGCTCTAATTGTGATTCGATGTACTCCAATCACGATCGTTGGTGTTATTCATCGTTTCGACGCGACGAGAATTCGAAATTCTCGCGTGTAGCGGCCTCGTCTTTAACGATTGAAGATTTTAGAGGTCAAGAGTGCACGAACGTCATCGTCCTTTTAAAAGATATTCAATGACTCTAGCGCGGGAAAAAAAGCATTGAAAAAGAAGTTTGTTCGGGACATTAAATGTTTAACGTTCCAGGAAGTAGTGGCATATAGAACAACGGCAAACGCTAGGCGAGGAATCGACAATTTACACGATACTGTTTAACTAATAAGGTTTGTTCGCGAAACGGGCCGATCGATTCGAATAAATTCCGCAAAAGTTCGGTTTCGAAAATGATGAGAAGCGAATGCTTGATTTCGAAGAAGTCACGTGAAATTGCTCTATCACGTTACGCGATGCGATGCGAGGAAATGGTTGCGTTCGGGGCGAACGGTGATTGATGCCGAAGAAAGAACTTGAAGAGTAATAATCTCATAAGTAGCACTTTCTACGCGGAAGACGGCTGCGCGGCGTTTACCTTCCCGATTGCTTGGTTGTACAGTCGCCCCGTAACCTGATTAGTATTACGTCCATTCAAGTTAAACGTCGTGTGAATCGTTTATTATCGAATGCCTTGCGTCGACATTGACGATTCGATCTTGCGATCCTGAGAGATTTACGAAACCGTGGGTTTCCATTGTCGCAAATTAGACGCCGAAGATCGAGGATCTTGACGTTCCAATTCGTATGCGAAGCTTGTAGAACAACGGGAGAGCCCTTGAGGTGACGCCGATGGCCTCGCGATAGTATTGTTTTTCTTTTCATTCGAGGCAAAGTTGAATTAGCATTACTGATTTTTGATCGGAGGCTCTCGATTTTTAGACCTTTCGTTTGTGTTTGATAAAAATAATTTTATAAGAAATGATTATACAAATATCTTTAGCGGGACACGTATAAAAATAGGAGCAGCGTAAAGTCTGAATAAAATCAATCTTGCCATTTCTATAAGGGAACATGTTGAGCCAACAATTCACCCTGAATAACGTGATCTAACAATTTCTTTCGGTATTATTGCGCAAAAGAAGATTCGTCAGGTTATTACCAATTTTCCATCATTAAAAATGTTCAAAACCTGTTGAATGCGACAGTGGAGCAAGGAATCGATTACGAGGGATGAAGTAAAAGTTCTGCAAAATGATTAACGAGGAATGTAGCATCCCGTTTACGTAAGCCACTGTAAAATTGCGCGGTATGATTACATTATTAGAATGAGGGTTAAGCTTACGAGGCGAATTCGCCGTGAAAATGAATGGTCATCGTACCCTCGAGCCGAAAGACGGTGATTACACGGTTGCACAATAATTTCTCCGTCCGGTGAGATTGGATTGGTGTTCGGAATAGGTTGGCGGATAGGAAAACTACACGCAGCGCACGGAGTATAGGTTGTTTAATGGTAGACGATGGGGAAACACGATCGATCCGCGTTAGCTCTCTGGCCGTACAAAATTGGAGAACAAAGATGGGCGCGCAGAACCCAGACGATTGCGTAACCGGAGAAAGTTGTTGCGAAACTTTCGAGGGACTCGCTTACAGCATATGTTGGGTATCGCGGAACACGTAATACTCTCTGGCGTTCGTATACCTGGCCGAACATTATATCATGAACCGACGAAATTGTTATGTCACAAAATCACCGGCGAGTCAGCGATATCTATGGGGTATTACGAAACTGTTTGGGAGCCCACATTCGTTGCGGAATGGGGAGGAAAGTAAGCGAGTGCTATCGTACACGAGCAGGTCGAGCGTGTGATGGCTCGCATCCGCGCGGTACATAGATTCGCTTTCATCGATGGCGTGACTTTGAACGGTGCCGAGGGAACCATGTCAGTGGCTCGGACCCGAAGGAATCGCATCCGCCGGCTGTCGAGAAGACGGGGAACCGGATCGCATCCAGTTTCCCGTGTGCTTTATCGCACGTAGATTCTAAAAGCCTAAAGAGCGGCCGTAAGAACACCGATGCACTTTTAACGGCAACACTCGAACCGTGATCCTAAGCCGACGGGGTTGTAGAATTTCAGCGAATATTCAACACAGCCGCTCGAATCAACGAACTTTGAGAATCGAAATGGGTGCCGTAGAGTGGGTAACCGCGGAAGACAACTACGATTGCCCTCTCTCGAAGGAGACGCAACAAATCGCCAAGGATGAGCTCAGGGAGGACAAGAACACTCGGGACCAGGCCCTCGAGCAGATACGTAACTGGATCAAAATGAATCCGCGAATCGAGAACAGCCGTCTCGGTGAGAGAACCGCGTTTACCTATGAAATTGTCTTTCTATTTAAACTTTTATTAATACTGTTTTAAATCGTGCCTACCGTAACTGCATAAAATGCGCAGTCTAGTAAAGCCTAACGATGTCGCTCAATAAAAGTGTATCATTTCTAATCGGCGCCGTTCTTCCGAATCGCCAGATGCGCAATTCCTATTAAGGTTTCTGAGATGCAAGAAATTCAACGTACCGATGGCGGAAGAGGCCATCGAGAGATACCTGTTGCTGCGGCAGGTCTACCATCCGGCTTTCAATCATTTGGACCCGACGGAGCCAACGATGGAGGAGCTTCTGTCCTTGGGGTAAGACTCGAAGGAAAACGGTGAACGCCTAGCGTCGCCGCAAATTCTGATCTGATTTGGTTCTTCTCGCTTTAGGTACCTGTTCGCTGCACCGGGTCGCGACGCGAAAGGCCGCCGTGTTATAATCGCCAGACCAGGTAAACGTCTAATCCCCTCGCATACCGTTCAATCGTAATGATAGCTTTCGGCTTCGACGAGCAAAGTCTGCGGAGAACACGCTATGCGACCGATTGCAACCGTGTTTCCGCTCCTCGTTCGCCGGCACGAATAGTTTTCTCGACACTTGTCTTCCACCTGGAACTTTAGAGAATGGTTTCTCCGCAGGTGTGTTCGATCCGCACAAGTACACGAACGCGGACATGTGCAGAATCCACGCGATCACTTACGAGACGATGATGGAGGACGAGGAGAACCAAGTCCGTGGATTCGTTCATTTCGCCGATGGAGCCGGCGTCAGTTTTCCGCATTTGACGCTTTTCACTCCGAAGGAAGCTGTACGCATCGTCAAGAACGGCGAGGTACCACCCCTGTCTCTCTTTCTTTCTTCCTTTCTCTCGTTCGCTCTATTTCTGCCACGAGTTTTACCGTGAATCTGGGACGGCCTACCAGCTTATTCCCAATCATCGACTCCGCCGCTCAGACGATTTCGATTCAAGGACACTGATGCAACAGCATTTCGTAACACCTCCGAAAAAAGACAGGCCCCGATAACCGGTTCTCCAGCCCCTGTTCCACTTTTCCCGAATGTCCGACGATCTCCGGATAACGACCGTGAAATCTACTCTCCACAGCATCGTTGAACCCCCCTCGTGTGTCCCACATTTTCCAATTAAATATGTACCTAGCTGTAAGATAAATATTGGACTATTTCGTCACCCGTATCCGTGTTCTCAAAACTTCTCGTTTTCTTCTTCGTTCAATAACGAATTCGTTCGTTTTCATTCACGATCTTTAGAAACATCGCGATAAGATCAGACAGCTGTTCACGAATAACAAGTCGTCGGTCAGGACTAATTTGAATCGACACGAGGGACGGATGTGCACTTTCACTTGCGACGATTCATATCGAATTTCTTTCAGCGAACCATACCCATGCGTCACAAAGAAGTCCACGCCATTAATACCCACCCCTCCGTGAAGTTTGCTCTCGACTTCGGGCTGACATTGATCTCCGAGAAGATCCGGAAGCGAGTGAAGATCTACACCAGTCTCGATGACGCTGTCAACCAGAAAATGGACACGAGCCTGCTGCCGAAGGAATACGGCGGCACCATGCCCATGAAGGAAATGATCGGTAATGAATTAATCAAATTTTACAGTACAATATTAAATTTGTATAAAATTTTAGGGATTTTATATATTTAATTAAATTTTATAATGAAATATTAAATTTGTAGGGGTTTTACATATTTATACATACTGATTAACTAGTTCGAACTAGTTAGAATACGCGTTCGTTTGTTATAAAGTAATAGAACGGACTTAATATTGTAGATCTTTGGAGGAAAGAGTTAATGGAAATGAGACCAACATTGCTGAGCCACGACAAGATGAAAGTGTATCTGGAGCTGTACTCCGAGAAGGCTCGGGAGGGTGCTGTGTCGGCCTTGAAGCAAGGTTTCGGCTGCTCCGACATCAGCTCCAGCGACTCGAACATGTACGGCATCACCGGCTCCTTTAGGAAACTCGAGGTCGATTGATCGCACGAATTCACCCGATAACCAAGCACTATCGTCTCTAATCGCATTTACTCTTCGTCTGGGGAACAAATCGATTATTCTGTTGGTAGCATTCGTATCGCGGACATAAAGAAATGAATCTACGATCTCGGTCGACGCGACTGCTTTCTCGCGAGCTCGACCAATTGTTCATTTTTATTAGTTGCCGCCTCTCGCGAGCAAACCGTAGAGATAAGGATACACTTTAACGCTTCTTTCGCTCGAGCCTCGCGGTATTGGCACCATGGAAACGGTCGTGCGTCGCTCGAGCAAGGTAAATTAGGTTTACACATAGAGTTTACGTTTAATACACTATAAGTTACATGGAATTTCATTGTGGCACTCGATCGGTTGTACATAGATAATAAATGCACGTTTTTCTACATCGATCCCGATCGCTTTATTCTCGATGGAAATTAAGACTTGATCCAGCTGCTGATTATGCTTCGTACTCTCGATCTTGCTTGGATCAGCTCTGGGACGTCTGTGCTTTCCTGGCTGTACAAGTCGCTGCAGTGAGAGGAACCTAAAAAATGATGACGATGTCTTAATCCTCACCCTTTCCTCGTGTCGATTTTACTTCAATTTATCATCCATTTTTAAGTTCTTTCTAGTCATACTCGTGATAAAGATTCCGAAAGCTAACTATTTTGAAGTTACCATTGTATCGATCAACTTGACAACAAGGGACAAAGTAAAATAGGGGATGGTCGAGGGTTAAAAGACAAATTGCGTCGTCCCATACCGTTAATCAATATAGCAGGCGAGAATCGGTTCAAGTCTTGAAGAACCGACAGAGCATGCCACGGGTCAATGTTCCCGTTGGTGAAAATCACGTTTCGCAAATCCGGTCGCAGTCCTCCGTACATCAAGTTCGTTCGCTTGACCCTCGTGTCCAGGAACTTTCCGTCGAAACTGCAAAACGAACGCTACAGCAAAATGCACACACGATTTGTTACGAATCTTGCTGTCGGTACATACTAATCGCCATAAAGATCGCCGCACAAGTCTGTGAAGAAGCTCAACGGGAACAGCGTGCCGAAAATCGATTTCTCCGAGTTAGTCGTTTGGTAATAACCATACTCGGTGCAGGTCTGGTAGAACCATTGTCTCACTGAAAGCGTTCAAATGATAAAGAAGAAAAGAAAGTAATTCGATACCTGTTTCTCTGGGTTATTTCTAAAGAATGGGAACAATTTAATCTCGCCTTATCTTCCGTTCGCAACGCAGTTGTTAGGAAATCTGACGATCTATCTTGCCAAGACACAAATTAATATTTTATCTGTCGGAAGCTTGTTGATAAGTCTTCTAATAATTGTGCCACAAAGAAAGCTGAAGGAGGATTAATCATTTCCTTTAAGTAGCTACCACGGAATAATGAAACTGCTATCGCTATTGAACGGAAGAGGCTTTTCGCAGTGACTAATGGCGAGCATGAAACGTACTGACGTCGGGTTGCTTGTCCCATGGTTTCCTGGTGTACATCTCGATGAAATCCGCGTACCCGATCGAGCATTGATTTTCATCGACGACAAGGCGAGCCAGTCTCTGAAGGGGGCTGCCTAAATAGGGCGCAGTCATGTGTTTGCAGCAGGTTGCAATTTTCGTTTCTCCCTTCACCACTTTGTCGTACTGAACGATCCCGGCGAACCGCTAGCGAGAGCAAGAAACCAACCGTTAGTTGCGTAACAGAGAGATTGATTTTTCTCGCGTACGCGGAAAACTCGGTAAACACCGAGTGTGACATAATCGCGTGGTTCAAAGAACCGTACCTCCGCCAAAGAGTTCATAAAGAGCCCAAGGTCGCTGGATGAGTTTGCTTTCGGCACCTCGCACAGGCTAAACAATTTCATAGAAACCATATATAGTTAACAGAATCGCAAACAACAGTGTTGCGTAATGTCAAAAGAAATGGTGGTTTACTTGAAGTAGGATTTCAATTTCTCCGGACCCTGGGGAGTCGCCAGCAGTTCCTCGACCGCGTCGAACGCGGCATTAATCTCGTCCACGCATTTCTGGCTGTGTTTACGCAGCGATTCGGTCACGACTTCGTAATATTCTGCAAAGCGTAATCGATACGTTTTTTTGTTGTCTTTGTTGCTTGAACGCGAGACGAAAGTCTCGTGAAACGTGGACGAATGAAACTCACCGTGAAAGTCGGCCTTCGCGAATACCGGAGCACTGCTGGCCAACGCGCCCTATAAAAAACGATCGGTCACACTTTCGCTGAAATCTCAACTATCTTGTGAACGCGTTGATCACCTAAACATTCCTCGCGAACATTGGATAGATTCGAAGAAGTTTATTTGCTAAAGCAAACTCCTTGAATCTCGCGAGGGTACACATACTCGAACTATCAGCGCAAAGATTGATTTGCGAGACTGCACAAATAATTCAGCAGTGAACGGGAAAATTCACGGCACTTAATACTTGACTTTCGAATGTCTTCTAGATATAATTGGTAGACGAAACGTAAAGTGGAAACCGTAAAAGAAATACTTGAATAAGATGAGGGTATTTCAGTCTGGCCCAAGCCGCCACGTTTCCAGCGTAAGACCCTCCGAAAACGACCACGGCGCTCTTCTGGAATGCTTTCTCTTTCTTTTTACTCTCTATGAAGTACGCCAAGTCCGCCAATGCTTGATCGACGCTCAAGTACTGCAAGTTCTTCGAGTCCAGGTCCCTAAAATTTATTCATGCCGCGAAATTGCGATATCTTGCAACCGTTTGCATCGGAAATGAATCTCTTACTGGGTGGGATGACTTTTGCCGTAGTAACGATGCTCGGTGTAGTACATCATACCGTTGTGCTCCTTGGCTATTTCGTACACTTGACCCGTCTGCAGGAAACCCGTGGATATTTCCCATTCCCCGCCGATCATGATCAAAATCGGCCCACCCTCTTTGAACAGGGCGGCATTTTCATAGTAGCGCTGTTAGAATAGGGATACCCGGTGAATTGAAGTTGCTTATAAAAATTTAGAGGACAATCATCTTTCATAATGTATTCGCCTAACGCATACCATAGACCAGGTGCGATTGTCCCGCGGATTGAAGTGATCGAGAGGCTGCCTGATCCACGCCTCGTCGATCCTTTGCGCATCGATTATGTGCGAAGTGTCTGGCTCTTCCAGACCTTGGAAATGGAATCCATGAAGACCGACTGCGTCGCCGAGATGGAAAACGGCGCACAACGGCCACAAAATGCTCAAAACTATCATGTCGAATCCTCGACGCACCCGCAGATCAACTACTACAATGAATAAATCAGCTTGAAGACTTAGAAACGCCTGTAATTCACCGAATACTGATGCTCGAGATCCGTCGACGATTGTTTTAACACCTATGAATCCGACAATCCCCACTGACGATCGATTCGAATTTTACAAAAAATAGCTTATCTGATAAAATACTGAAGAAATTGATCTGTAAATATCGATCGAGTGCGCGCAATCAATCCGTCGAAAATATTGAAATATAATCACAGATATACAGCCACTCGGATCGATAAGATTCGAGACACGTTGAATTAACGCAATCATCGAGTACGTAGTGCTGCATCGGAGTTGTTTATCATCTCGTTCGCGCATCGGTTCAACGGCAAACAGATTTGGTCGACAATCAAACTACGTAGATATAAAATACTTTATTGTTCAAATGCACTTTGACATGGAAAAATGACTGGTCGTCATATCAAGTATATCGATTCACCGCTTGTCATTGACTTTTGATTCGTTCTCGGAGTCTGTTGTTGCCCAACCATCGTCCGCGTCGTGTTTGCGAGGATTTATGGACACCGTAGACTTATCCGCGTCTTGCTCCTCGACGCTGCTCGAGGAATCAGAGTCGGAGGACTCCGAAATGTCAGAATTGTTCTGACCGGAAGCGTTTTTGTCCCACTTCGATTTTACACGAGGTATATCTTTGGCATGGTCGTTCTTCTCGACGACAGAGGTCAGCTTGGATTTTCGTTTCGAAGAGTCCTCCGCGGAATCTCGATGACTCTTCGATTTTCGTCTATCTTTCTCTCGATCATCTCTCCCCTCTCTCGAGTATTTACTCGAGTATCTGCGAGACTTCGACCGGTAGCTTCCTTCTCCGCTCTTCGAGTACCTCTTGCGAGAGTGCCTCGGCGACCTTGATTCCTGCCGATCCTCTTCGTCATCGTCGTCTCTCTTCTTCTCATACTTCCGCGAGTATCTTCTGGATGACTCGCGTCCGTTAGAAACGTCCTCGTCCTTCGCGTTCTCCTCGAAATACTTTTTGGATCGCCGCCTTTTACTAGGAGTCTCGTCGTTATCGGTGATTAGCCTATCTCTGTCGGACTGACGCTTATCGCGAGATGGTTTCTGCCGGTGCAACGATTCGTCGTTTCGACGGTGCCGCTTATCGCTGCTCCTCGAGTATTGATGATCAGATTCAGGCTCCGGAGACTCCGACCACCTCCAGTTCTTGCCGTCGTCCGCTTCGCTGCTGTCCTCCCATTTCGATTTGCTCCTGAAAATTAAAACCAAAATTTAAGTGGAAAAACTTCTTTCTTATTAGATAAGTAGTCTTGTATCTTTCTTTTTTTTCTTTGTAAATACTTATGGAAAAAGGGCTTCTGCCCGTGTAAAATAAATAATAATAATAATGTAGTTTTCATCCTCAACTTTCAGGGATCGATGGACCCGACGATAAACGGTAACCCACCTGTGCTCGATCCTTCGGCTGCTCGCAACATCTTGAGAGGACGAGGACTTCGCCCACCTATGCGGGCTCTTAATATCGTACTCGTCGCGAGGGTTTCGAAAGGTATGCAGAAAATTGCACGCCCTTCCTTTCGGGCACTTCGCCATACCGCAGACGGCGCTTCTCCAGGACTTGAGATTGGCAAACTCGCAATTAAGCTGCCGGCCGGCATACCAACGACCTTTCAGCTTTCTCAGTGCCCTGGCAGCCTCTCGTTCGCTGTAGTATTCGACGTACAGATTCCCTCTCAGATGGATCTCGGTGTTGCAACAGTATTTCAGGGTCTTTATTCTACCGAATGACTCCAGTTCCGGGACCACGTCCTTGTAGAACTCGCGGAAATGCTCGCGCGTCTCCGAACTCTCGAATTCCAATGCTATGTCTGTGTCGTACTCCGCGGAGTTCTTCTCCAGGGAGAAATGCGTGTAGAATCCGGGTACTAGGATCACCTTGCTCAAGCATACTCTGCGGTGGTTCCTCGAGCAGGTGTCGCCATATCTGAAAGTCGAGTTGCTATTTTATTCGTTTGAATATTATAATACTATTGCTTAATCTCCATTTCAATAGTTTGGTAATGATCGTTTTATTTTGTTACAGCCTGATGCAGACTCCTAAGCTTTTTAGAGCCTTGTTCGGGCTTTTATTGGATTCGAATGATTGCAAATTGATGCACAGGATTAATTGCAGTTCATATCGTTTGGTTACCTGCAGGCAGCCGTCTTGCTGAAGAACGGACAAAGCTCTTTCCCGGGCTGACTGTCGATCATCTCGCGCAGAGCTTCCGGCGTCTTGATCCCGCTGTCGATGTAGTCATCGATCTCCTTGTACAGTTGCTCCCGCTTCTTAATGTCCTCGTCCCGCTTACGTTTCTCTTCTTCCTGTTTCTTGCGAATCGCTTCCTGTTTCGCCTCGAACTCCTCTCGAATCTTCTCCTCCTGCTCCAGCTGCAACTGTCGCGCTCTTTGCTTCCGCTCTTGTAGGATTTGCCATTCCTTCTGAGCTCTCACCTGAGAAAACGAAACGGTTAGAGATCGTGATTCGGGATTTGTGCTCCGCTCGCTTACAGGGATCATGTAATAGCTAGCAGGCTTCGGCATCCACATGTTCGCATTGTTTTCATGGTTATACAAAGCTCTCTTCTTTGTAATCGCCGAAACGCGTGTTATCGATTACGGGAACAGAAGACTGCCGAGATGATCGGAGAAAAAGGGACGAATCAACTTTGAAACTGACGTTTCCTTCTATTATTGAAGTAATCGAGGTGAGAATCTGTTGTGTAGCTCGAAAGAATTAATTGCTGAAAGGAAATTAGTTATTCCTCGATCATCTGTAACGGTTAAAAAATAACGAAACACAGAATTTCCTTTATCTTGATCATGATGATTACTTGTAAATAATTAAATTGATGTAAAATACATAAAACATCAATTTAGTTGGAAACACAGAATGCATGGGAAGAGGTGCACGAGTATACTTTTATCCCAGAAACCCTACAGAATTAAGTGGTATAAATAAATTAGGAAATCATCATGCGAATATAGAATAATTATAAATGGATGTTATTGGTACTGTGGAGAATGCAACTCACCTCCTCTTCCAGCCAGAGTTTCTCTCGCTGCTCGTGCTCCTCTTTTTCTATCCTCTCTCTTTCGGCCTGTTCCTTCTCGCAGTTTTCCACCCAATTCAAATAGTCCGCGTTTTTTTCGAGTGCTGCCCTCAGACGTTCAGCGTCGGCATCTCTCTCGGCGGCCGCTCTGTGACGCAGACGCCTGCGACGCTCCTTTTTCGCTGTCCGTCGCCATTCCTTATGACTTCTCTTCTTTGGCTCGCAACTTTCCATTACCAAGCATTTTCCATCAGGAGTTCGACGTTCGCCCTCGTTGTCTCCGACGATATGCCAAATCGTTCGAGTGAACCGTACCGATATCCGTTACTCGTCCGACACTCAATTCCAACGAAAGAACACAGACGACACGTGCACGCCGCCATGTTGTCTTTACGGTAAGCTTTTCATCGAGATTGTCCCTAAATTTTTATAAAATTACACGAAACAATGCAATTTAGGAATTCGTAATATTTTCGATATTCTAAGGACTGACGTTTCCTCTGCATTCGTTTATTTTATTTTTCTGCTTGTTCGAAAAGAAGAATTCCCTGCTGGCGACATTTTGTCTACGGATTGTCTGCCGTATAATTTAATGCATGCGTCACGAGCTGCGCCTTCGATGTCCTACAAACCTGTATTTTATCGTTCCTCGATGGACTGATCGTGTTTTCTCGCTCGTACGTGGCGTCACGTACGGTATAGGGAATCATCGTAGAACGCCTAGGGACTTTTGTCTGAAAGTCACGGCCACGTTTACCTACGCCACTTTTAAAAATGGAATCTGCTTTACGATCGTAGTTTAGTAGGTCAAGTTCAGTCGAATGCATCGACCTGAGCACCTCTCGCTCTCTCGTTGCATCAGATTTTGCAATCGGTGTCCGACGAGACGTCATCTATACGTATAATTAAAAAATTCCAGCTAGTTGAAACTGTACCAATCGATAATTGAATCGATTAAATCGATGGAAGGGAAGCTTATCTTTCGCTGGCATTCCGTTTTAAAATATTACTTCCCGATTCGCTTGCGGTTAAAAGATCACGATCTTTCGGCGCATAGGGCGGAAATAGATTGACTCGTAAGAGAGATCTATAGATCACGGATGGTTCAACGGCGGAGCCAAAATTTACGACGTTCGAAACCTGCGGATACGGGGAGTCTGATTTAATATTACGATCTCGATTTAAGCTGTTAATAGACCGTGGATCGTGCGCGTTTAATTTCAGGAATATTAATAAAGAAAATGTCCAAGAATGTAAAACACCCTTTTGAACGTTTCGTAATTTCGCGTTTCCGCGGATTAGAAATGCTGCGAGCGCGTAAAGCGCACAGTCTGCGAATTGATGAAGTACATCGAGATAACGATATCGCATGGGACACTGTATAAGGAAAATTACACTAAAACGGTGGTTTTACATTATCGCCGCGTCACGCACGCAAATAGCCCGGCGTGTTAATACAATAAAAGGGCGTTTCAGCGTACCAAGCCAGAAGTTGAACAAACTGTTAAATGCAGCACGCTATTTTCGAGAGCTTTTTAATATTTACGATGGACATTTAGTACGCTGCGTTTACGACGCCAACTGAAACATCTACGTACTCTCCCGAGAGAGTTCTCTGCACGTAAACACGGGCAAAATGTTTTCCCGGAAAATTTCCCCACCGATTCCGTTGTTCGACGTGAAAAACAGCCTGATATCCGACTGTAAACCACCGATGAGCTACCTCCTCCCTTCGGAGGAGAAAAGCGCTCGGAGGGTCCTCGAGGAAATCCCTGGAACGAAAGATATGACATAAATAATAAAGTAAAATAAAGTTATAAATTTAATGCCAAGTGACGTTGGTGAGTGAATCGAAGAAAGAACCCTTACCAACGCCTCTCGAAAAATAAGAAACGTTCAACTAATTTTTAGTTCAACTTGCTATATAATAATAATAATGAGTGTAACGCAGATACAGTCGTTGAAGAGTTTGCGTTTCGAAGTAGGACTCGAGCATATAACGAAAGGAAAGTCGGACACCGATTTTTCCCGAGATATCGAACCCGATCCCGTCGTAAGAAGCGATCACGTATCGAAACGGTTGCGTAGGTACGCTCCTGCACAGGTACCGTTAGCCCTGAGAGAACGTTGAACCACAAACAGTCTGAACCGGCGCGGCTGAACCAGCTCCGGTAGTTCCCGAAACGACACGGCGAAACAAGGACACGTACTCTGATACGGGAGATCTCGAGAACACGTAATTATTCAAAGGAAATCGCACAAAGTAAGGCAGATGTTCCTCGCAACGTGCCGTAACAATACCGAGCAGCGTCGTGCCGGTTGATGATACATGCGACACGAAACGGTCGGTGTATGTGTGTCGGCTGACAAAGGAGACAAGGGCGCCGGACAGGTTTTGTATGCGCGATTACCAGTTATCGTTACACGATTCCAGTCGCCGGAATTCGACGAATAGGAGAACACCTCGCGGAAATTATTTTACCGTTCGTTAAGAGTCGTCGAACACGCGTGTCGATTCGGCGATCCCGATGGAAGCAGCGAGGTTGATGGCAAATGGACGCGACGACGAGCGGAACAAGAAGATGGAACGGAAACGGAAATCGGTGTTTTGGACGTACGTGTTTTGGCTGTTCGGCGGTCTTCTCGGAGCACACCACGTGTACCTCGGACGGGACAAACAGGCGTTTGTCTACTTCAGCACTCTAGGAGGATACTTGGGATTCGGCTGGCTTAGAGACATCTATAGGATACCATGGTACGTGGCAGACGCGAACGACGATCCTCGGTTCATCGAGGACTTCAAACAAAAAGTTCGGACCAACCGCAAGGTATTTGGAAAATCATCCCGTCAACCGGTGGTCTCCACTTAACGATTAAACTGTCCAACGAATTTCAACTTTCGACCCGCCAGTATAAATGTTTCGAGTAAATCTTACTGTTTCAGCCGCCGTTTTCGACAGTGCGATTCGCAGCGGGGACCGGCGTCGCATACTTGTGGGCCGGAATTTATCGCAGCGCGATACCGGAGGACGAAGTCTACGGGATCAATTTCCGACACCTGTTGGTTTTCACACCTTTCGTCATCGCGCTGGGTACGAAATTACAAACGACACACCCGCGTTTTCTGCATAATTACCGCCGAGGCGATAGCGTGTCGATACTCGTTGCACGATAAGACTCGCGAGGTCGCTCGATCGACGCATACCAAAGTATTTACCGGTAGTATTCTAATGGAAATGGATATTGATAATTCAAAAGCGCGAGTAAAATAGGGCTTCAGCCCGTTTATAATAAATAATAATAATTAGAGTAATATAATTTTCAGCTATATGGACAATCGGGAACATTGGCAGAGAGCGAGGGTCCATATGGTTCGCTCTGGTAGCAGCATACCTGTGTTACCCGACTTTATCGTACATCGGAGACGACACGATGTGGCTGTTCCTGATGACCGTGGCTTCTGCGTTGAGCTTCGACTCGTTCAGCAAGAAATGGCGGCTGAAACCGAAGAAGAAGGAGAGCCTGATTCGCAGGCTGTTCTATCTCGGCCTGGCTGCAGCCCTGTACACGTCCTTGCTAGTTAGCTACTTCTACTTCAACGCCGTGGTGACCGACAGCGAGGGCGAGGAGATCAAGCTGTCCGAAGCTATCCAGCATTTCCTCACCTCTCCTATATGGCTCGATCTTAAAGTAAGTTTAAGGAATCGGCTTCGAAACACCTTCGAAATCTTACGAACCTCGTTCTATTCGCCAGGCTAGTCTGGAAGCGACTTGGAACCAGGCGGTGCACCAAGGTTTCTGGGCAACGTGGGCGCAGCTAATCGATCTGACCGATCCTCGCGGTGAAATAAACGCCTACAAAGTAAGTCGAAAGCGTATCCGGAAACGTTGAAACTCCGTTTCGGCCGAACCGTTATCAGCACAATCGTTTCGCAGGTGTTGGGTCTATCGCAGACAGCCACGCAATCGGAAGTGACGGCTCGCTGGAGGGCTCTGTCCAGGGATAACCATCCTGACAAGATAAAAGGCTCCGAGCAGGAGAGACGGGAGGCTCAGGAGAAGTTCATGGACATACAACAGGCATACGAGATCCTCTCGAAGGCCAAGAATCGGAGGCAACGTCGTAACAGAAAGAGCGACGATGGCTCCAACGCTGAATGAATCGGCAGCTAAGATTAATTCCCTTTCCTTGTTTGTTTAAACATTCGCCGCAATCTCCGTTCTTGTTCGTCTAATTTTACCGGCATATTTCATGAGTAAACAGCAGACATGTGTCTACAAACGTAGGCGCTTTTAAATGGTTTAATCATTGTTCGCGTATGAACGCAGAATTAATTAATTGTCAATCGATGCGAACTCATCATCGTTTCATATCTTGTTAATTTTCTTTATCATATAAGAGGCTACGTTTAAACAACAGTTTGCTATTATCGTACAACGTAGAATGTGCTGCTAAAGTTTCACGAGAAAAGAGTACGGCATCCTGTATTTTTAGCTTGATTAACGAGACGCATGCATCGAGACGAAGCGATCTCATTCTACCTCGTTACTACGTCCTGTTTGAACGGCCGCGCGCGGTCTCGTTGCGGTTAATTCGTTAGTGTAAATATAGAGATGGGAATCGAAAGAGCCGATATATATGTACGTATAATGGATGTATGTATATGTAATGTATATATATTTTTCTTACAAACGTTGCGGTAGCAACGAGAAGGAAAACGAGACGTCAATGAAACAGGATCGGACGTTTAATACGAAGACATTTATTTAAAAGTTGTTACGGCGATCATCGCTTTGGTAGAAAATACCGGAGGCGTTTTGCAGAGGCGAGGTAAACACGGTTCGGATTGATTCCAGCCGCGTAAACGAGGCGGAGAATCTCTCTCTCTCTCTCTCTCTCTCTCTCTCTCTCTCTCTCTCTCAATAGACACACCGACAGTACCCGAAACTATTTCGTCTATTTCTCTCCCCGTTGTTCCTTGCTCACGATGAGTCACGGCGATCGTGAGTCGAGACCGCTCTGGGTTCCTGAGTTTCGACACGTTCCGCAGCGGCGGACCACCGAGATCGTAAACCAAAAATAAGTTTCGAACGCTTACGCCCTTAACCGCGCGTCGCTCCCATCGGAGAAAAAACAATCTGGAGCAACGCGCAACCGTGCAACCGGCGCTCAAATAAACCCGCGTTCGAGGAAAGAAACAGGATCCGGGCGAGCGCGCGTGCCTGCCTCGGTAGAAACGGCACCGTCATTCGCGAGAGGCCCACGTTTACAAGATCGTTCGCAAGATTCGAGGAAAGAAACACTAATTTCCAACCCCCTCGCGCAGTTCATCAAAGTCGAACCGACCGTGATTTATTTGTTCTTCTTCTTCGATCGAGACGGCTTCACCACCGCGTTCTCGATCTTCTCCGCGAAACTAGACTTCTCCTTCGACTGCTCGAGGAAATCTTGCGCCGACACCAATGTTACCCTGCAAAACCGCCAGACACAAACCGGTTACGATTGTTAATGATTCGGAGCGACCCTTTGATGAGTGAAAGACAATTAGGATAGACATGATGAGATACAGCGTTAGATTTTCTTTAAGTTATAACTATTGTAATTAGACTGCGGAGTTTGTGCGTTTATAGCAGGATCGAGTGGATGATTAAAATTATTATAAGATCCACAGTTCGATTATGATATAGGACGGAGGGGTGTCCCTTAACCGGACACTCTTTTAGATTTCCCTTTCAGGGATAAGCTTTCAGGGAAAAACTTCTCAGAATTTGTCACAGACTGATTTTACATATTTCAAATTTACGAATGTAGATATTATTACAAAACTTGCAGATAGACCGTGACCGGTTAAGGACTATAAATGTAAAGAGAATAGGATATGATAAAAGTTAGTACAGATGTTGCATTACAATAAAATCAAACGAGCACCGAACTGAAATTGTTGAAAACCAGTACGAGTCTACGTTGGGACTAGAAGTAACAGGGAGTAGAAGCTAATCAAACTGTATCAACTGTATAAAGTTTGGACGAGTTGAGAATCGGATTTGGCGGTACTGTGTCTAAAGAAATACCTGAGTTGCGGGACGCTGAGAGGCCGGAGCAAACTTTTCACCACCGGAGGAACTTCGCTGGCTTTAGGTAAGGCAGGGCTGCTGACGCAAAGTGCGGCGCTGGTCAGCTGCGAGACTAGCGAGAAATTTCGGTCTGGTCCCGAAGTTGTGCGAAATACTCTTCTAATTTTCGACTTGAGGCCGGTGGAGGGTGGCGAGAGCGGCGTCGTTGGGATGGGCATCACCTGCGACGATACAACTTGTTACGGTAAGTCCTCGACTTACGCGGACGAAATTAGTTTTTTGTGAACTAAATTAATTAATACAATGAATCGCATTATTGCAACAATCATGCACTATTTGTACATAGTACGTACAAAGTCAAGGACTTATTGAACTCATTGTACTCTCCTTACGGGAAACGAGTTGGGGTTCGAAATATGTACCTTTCCTTGCAACACCTTCGCCGCCAATTCGGGCTCGCTGCCCCACCTACAGGAGGTCGATCTTTCCAAGAGTCGATGCCTGGCGAACCTCTCGATCACTTCAGCGCAGACGTATCTGCCGCAGAATCTGGCCCATTGCTCTGCCCTTAGTCCTCTCCCGTGGTCCCTCAGCGTCGGATTCGCACCTAGACAGAGCAGATCAGACTGTTTCAAGAAACGTCTAGGTCGTGCTCTAATCACTCTGTGTTTTTCGTTAATAACTCCTTAACTAAACCCATTTTTGCAAAGGAAAATGTTGCTTCAAATTCACTCAAGAACCTCTAGTTTCCGGCTGTTGAAGGAATTTTGAGACTGCCAGTATATCGAAGCTGCAACTCACCGGCGAACAGCAGAATCTTCGCGCATTTGGTTCGTCCTTGAAGCGCGGCCTTCATGAGCGGCGTGAAACCGGAAGCGTTCCTGGCGTCCACCTCGATATCCGGGCATCTCTGCAGCAGGATGTTCAAGCACTCGGCTTGGCCTGGATCGGGAACGGGAAATCGTTTGAGATCGGGAACGATTCGCGCGTGTCCTTCGGACGAGTGGCCGCTTATTTTCAGGTAACGTAACGCACGCGCGCGTACGCTCGAGATTGTGTTGTTTTGGCTTGAAACGTTCGTGGACGCGCGTCACAGCGGCGCGGACCACGCGTCTCTCGAGTACCCAAGTACGCCGGTTATTTTCGGCGATAGTGACGCGCTCGAATCCTTACGCTTTACTTACGGCATCGCGGGCCCGCGCGCGTGAAAATCTCGACGTTACGTTCTCGCCTTGCACGAGCCACTCGATCATATTATTCGCCGACGCGGCGAGAAACCGCGAGAACCGCGGCCGTGTTTACAGAATTTATGCTTAGCACGTGGCTGCACTTTTTCACGAAGAAAGAGAGATAGAGAGCGATAGGAACGCGCGTTTGCGGAGGCGGTGATCCTTCTCGAAAGACGTAATCGAGAACACCGGAACGTTTTCACTTTCGCAACCGAAACGAGGCGTTCCGCGAACGTTTATCAGCCGATCCCCCTTTCTTTTCGAACCGCGAGCAACGTAGACGAGGCTTGATAAAAGACGCGACGCGGTAACGGAATTTGCGTAAAACGCGTTATTGTCTTTGTTCTTTTCTTTTTTCGCTACTCCGTTTTCTCCAAAGTATAATGCAACCGCTTACCCGCTTGCGCCGTGAAATGCAGCGGCGTGTTGCCCTCGTTGTCGGGAACATTCGGGTCCACCCCCTCGAACGTCAAAGCTAGCTCCAGCATCGCCGACGCACCGTTCCCGGCCATGTAGCTTATGGCGGTCTGCTTTGCAAACAAACAACCTGAATGATGGATCGCTCGAAACGATTACGTAAACCGCGTTTTCAAAGGTACGAGTCATTCGCTGGACCACGTCAACCGTCGAATAATGCGCTTTTCGCTCGCGTGTTTTTTGCGGGCGGAAAAACTGTGGAAGAAACCCGGCCCCAGCTCGTGGAAAGATTCTCGGTTCCAGCGCCGCGCCACGACTGGCTCGCATTGTTTGCTTTAGAAAGTTGCACAATACGCTCCAACGCGTTATAGATCAATTTATTTAAGTGGTTACTGACGTTGACGCTGTCGTTCAGACGCCATTACCTCGTCCGCGGCCGCTATAACGTAAGTACGCGCGCGTCAGACCCGCAATTGCGTCCGCGGATGGAGGATCGTTCGATTCCTTTCGGGCTTTAACGACTTCGTTTATGCCGTGAGGCCGCTCCCGTGAAAAATGCACGCGAGAAGAATCGATGCTAAACTTTCATCCCCTTTCCCCGTCAGCCGGCTACGAGCCGTCTTTGACCAGTTGGAAGGGACATACGGGCTCGGCGAAAACCACCGATTACCATCGATGTTTATAGTCAGTCAGCTCATTAACGCCAGACAAAATCTACCTAATTCTCCCGGCTCGACCGAATCGGAGACCGTGACCCGGAATGCTTCGAGCAGAGGCTCTCAATCTATTCGCTGGATTAGACCGTCATAATTTTCACTTGACATGCAACAAATTCTGAATATAATTCATTCTTTCTATCCTTGGTATTTATTGACTCTGAGGGCCTTCTCACCGATTTTGAGCACCTTGAAATATGTTGTCAAGCTCATCATTCTGAACAACTTCCTCCTATGCATGTTACCGCCAACTAAAAAACTATTGCCAATACTGTACGAAAGTTGTTCAGAACGATGAGCTTGACAACATATTTGAAGGTCATCAAAATCGATGAGAAGGCCCTCAAAGTAAATAATTACCCTATCCTTTATTACAGATTGTTTTACTCTGTTTGTTATCGAGGTTGATCCTCTCGGTAGATCGAACAAGAAACGGCTGACTGGATTTTGGAGATGTCGATGTTGAGGAGCGGTTTTCTTTTTGATAACCTCCACGGAAGATATCGATGTGCTTATTGCCGTGTACATTTACGCTTTCCGCGACGGCGGTCATGATCAAGCCGTCACGGAAGGAAGCAAGGGACCTCTGTTCGTCGGCTCTCGGGAGACTAACTTTAGCACGGAACCGCTCTTGCTTCTCCCGAGCCGTTTGTTTCTTGATCGTGGAAATCTAAGTACGTTTCTATCCAGCAAATGCTGCGAAACAAAATAAATAGCGCTCACCCGTCCGCTGCTGTCAACCACGTTGACGTCCATGTCCCCGAGTCCAAACCTCTGCACCTGCGCTGCAATCCGATTGAGCGCCTCGTCATCTGCATCTCTGGCAGCCCTCAGGAAGGCCGATCGTCGGCCCTCGGAGGATGATTCCCACGACGGCGGCACTTTTCTACCGTTGTTGTCGAGCGAATTCCGATCTGTCCCGAAACAACGTCGAACAGGATTTTCAATGTGAACGCGAAAAGCAGACATCACAGCTCGAGCAGCTCGATGCAACATTGAATTATATCCCTACTTGGGATAAATCTAACCTACTTTCAAACTGTTTGGCGCTACGTGCCACTATTTCTGTAACATCCCCCACTAAGTTTAGAATAGCTTAAAGTATTTCAATACCATCATTCCCTCGAAATTCAACAAACTCTTCGTGCCTCGACCAAGTTCTAATTAGCGAGACGTGAAATTTCTGCTTGATCCAGGTTTCAAAAGAAGTCCGTAAAATGTTAAAATCAAAGTTCGAATGGGTTCGGAGGTTTCGCGAATAGCGATTACGATTTATAGCTTCTCGATATCGAGTCTGTTTGCAGACACGTCGAACGCGCGTATAGTTTGTCCTCTTGAAGGATTTCCAAAGAAAACAGTGACGCAAAGAGAGCTGCGCGCTAATCCCGGCATTTCCCGAAACCAGCTGTGTAACTAAGCAGCTGTATTCTTGAAGAATAGGATTTCAAGAGATGGAAAATTAAGATATCGTACCTTGCAGGACACCTTTGTGGTAGATCTTGGCCTCGTGGATGGCACCTTTGCCGAATGGCGATCGCCTCTCCTGGAAACTGGTGTCGGAGCTGAACGAGACCGATTTCTTCACGCGGCAGCCTGTCTTCTTCTTCCGTTCGATCAGCAACGTCTGGCAGCTCGGCGAACGTCCGAGAGGTTGTCGGCTCGAGTGGTGGTCACCTGTGACGCTGCTCAAGATCGAGAAGTATCCCTTCAAGGTCGAGTACTTGCTCGAGCCGCCGGTGCTCTCCGAATGATTAAGGTGAGAGCCGGCTTTCCCTTGCTTCGACGAGTCGTCCTTTGTCCCCCACTCTGCGATCCTGCTCACCGAGTGACTGAGATTCGCCAACAGGCCCGATGATCGCTTCAGTATACCCTCCTCGGTTGTCCTTCTAGGTTTCTCTCGCCCCGTAACACCTGCAGCATCGAAACATTAGCTTGGCCAACACACCAATCCTCCACTCGCACTGTTTTCTCAGCTACCGCTTATTTTCACTGTCCCTCCTTCGACATCTCTTCACTGTTCCAAGCGAATATTAATTTTTTGGCAGCGAGTGCTTTTTTATTTTAGGAAGATCAAAAGTTCCGTCGAAGAAACAAATATCTCGAAGTATACACTGAGCAGACTGCTAACAAATGTGGACGTCGGCGGTGGGTTGAAAGATCGAATAACGGAGATTTCGATCCGGAACATCGTGCACGAAGGGGAAATTGAAAAATCCAAGAGAGATCGCACACTCGTTAAATGTTTCACGTAAATCACTTTCATTGAATTTAAACGAACTCGGAATGACGAATAGGCAGTTCGCGATTCCTCGTTACAGCGACACTGAGCGATCGTTCATTTTTAACAGAACTCGTTAACGGAGATGAAAAACGCGTCCTGCTCGACAATGTAAAACGAAAGACGCATTGATTCCAGCTAGGATATTCATTCCGAACATTAGAATAACGTGGAAACAATAAACGCGTGCATAAAATATTTTTCTACAGTTGAATATAACGACGCCCTTGCGAAGAAATGCGAAAGGACTTGATCCGAAGTTGAAATAGAAGTGGAAGTGTACGAGTACCTTCGGTGAGATTCAAGGGAACGGAGAACGATTTCCGGATGGCCCGTTGTCCAAGTTTGCCGACGTTGTTCGACTCGAGGACGTCTTCGGGGAGCTGTTTCCTCGAGAACTCTCGCTCGAAAAAGGCGTCGCGGCGCACGGCGGCGCCTCCGGTGCACGCGGATGCGTCGAGGATCGTGTTGTTCCTCTTGTTCGCGATACACGGCGCCGGCGTCTCTCTCGCTGCGCAGTTATTTCGAGCTAGCTCTCCCCTAGAGGCGACGATGCTGTAGTTGTTCACGGTGCAGGTACTGCCCTTTACCGGAGAGTTGCACTTTACTCGCGTCGCCTGGAGACCGTTTACCTGCCAGCCATCGTCCAGAATCCGTCGGGATTTCTGCTCGAATCACCATACGTGCATGGTAAACCAACATTTCGCCACCGTTTCGCCTTTAACCCCTGTGCCAATACCCAACGATCAAGTCCCTTCGCGCCGCGCTTCGCAGTTTCAACCGATACTTCTAATTTCAATTAATTTAACCCTCATACGTTCCTCAGGGTGGAAATTCACCCATTCAATATTTTCACATACTGTAAAATTATTCATCTTTCTAAGTCTACATTTTGAGATGTATTTCTTGAAAATGTGATACTTTTACTATTCAATTAATTTAACCCTTATACGTTCTCCAGGGTAAAAATTCAACCATTCCATATTTTCACATACTGTAATATTATTCATCCTTTTATGTCTACGCCGTGAGATGTATTTCTTTAAAATGTGACGCTATAAATGAAACGTAACGTATTGATTAAACATATAATTGAAAAATGAGCGTACGAGGGTTAACAATTATTTAAGAAATCCTGTGTAGAACAATGTTGCCATTTCCTCTGGGTATTGGCACAGGGATGAAATGTCAAACGCAATGGTAAAAACGTAAACACAACGCGAAGATAAACGATTGCAACTACCTTCCCCGGAGGCAGGAAAACTGTGGTGAGATGAGGCAAGATTAAAATGAGATTATTCCAGTCGGCTCATGAATAATAAATCGACGCGCAGAACGAACGTTTTTTTATCAGTAACAGCGTGTAGAATACGTCGAACTAAATATACGCTGACAGAAGCGCGAAGCTTGTGAAAAATGTATTACAACATTTATTTCGGTGTGCTTCGCGCATTGTTCGAATGTAAAACACTTTCAAACGAATACTTCAGGAGAAGGTAAGCAGCTCGAATCGGTGACTTTGTTTCTTTTCACAAGTTGCTATCTGCCTATCGTATACACTCGTATACAGTTGTATTTGTCTAACACTAAACGTACAAATGAGCAATTTGTTAATCAACAATTACTGAGATTCTAGAAATCTTCTCGCTGAAGTAATCATTTTTATTCACTTTTAATAGTTGGTAGATTTAGCAGATACGAATGATCAATTTAGTGGTTCGTAGAGAGAAGAGAAGCGTTGCTCGAAGATGAAGACGGACGAGGGGTATCAAGGGTTGTAAGGAATGGATTAACATTGATAAATCGAGAGGTGTATAACGCGAGGCAAATGCGGGATGGAAAAGGGAAGAAGAATGACATCTGTTTCACGGAAGGAAATGAACGGAACGAGAAGAGATGAGGCAAGCCGCAGAGACACTTACGAGGAGATCGCCGAGCCAAATATCGGAGGAAAGTGGGCGAAAGCGCGGTTGAAACACGACCGTTCCCGCGGAAACTCTCGGAAATCACTGACGCGTCGATTTGTCGCGATTCGGTGTCGCGAATCACGGGTGGCAAACCGAGTATCGGCCGATGCGTGCTACACCAGTGGTATACCGGAGTAGGAGAAGTTCCTTGGAAAGCGAGCCGTGCCTTCCGGATCACCTCGCAAGACGTGCACGCGAGTTCTACCGCATCCGTTTCAACTAAACGCTATTTATATGTCGGTTAAGTCCTCGCGTCGCTCGCTCGGCGGCTAGTCTGCGCGTGTACCTGCGTTATCGAAGCTCGTCCGCGTTAGCGATACGCGAGATACACGCGAACAATTCGCGAACGCTTCTGTCGGACACCGTCTACCGATCTCTACCTACTCGAGACGCATTACAATTTTTTTACTCTCTCTTCCGTAATTAAACGTCTCGTCGCTCAGTAATGTATGCGATTCCTGGCCGAGCAAATGTTATTTTTACTTCTGCTTGTTTTTCGCTTGTCGTCGTGTGTACAACAGCGACCGGCTCAAGATTGATTCGGTATTACGTGATCGGCTGGTTAACTTGTCGTCGGAACTGCTTCTCAATGCGTTTCCACAATATTTAAAAAATATTAAACAGTTAATTCTGATCTTTTGAAACATTTAGTACAACATTCAGTATTTTTCAGAGGTAAAATTCTCTTGAAAAGGATCCAGAATTGGATCGTTGAGAAAAATTTTATAAATTGAAAAATTGCTTTGTTGTTTCATTGAGATCGAACCTGTGCGCCTAATTCCTATATGTATAAACTAATTCCTATTTGAAAAACATGCATTACAGTGGATAGCGTTGAAGCACGGCTGTCAGATAAATCGATGACAAAATTACCAGCGAGAGTTCCGGTTCAATGAACTTCATCGATGAATTTCGAGCGAAGTACCATAAAAATGAAACAGTACGCCAGTTTCTACTGTTCCGCGTTATTTCTCTTTTGTATTGGTGCGTGCATATTACGTCCACTGCTGATTCATTGATAATAATCTGGAAATAAGTCGACCCAGATTTTTCGTTCGGTTAGAATTTCAGAGAAACGTGCGCGTCGCCACGTAAATATTCTCACGAGATTTTCACTTGCCCCTGCTCTAAACGCTCCGTCTTCGTTTTCGACGCCCGACAGCGCGCGAGTGACGTCCGCAAGCTCGGAAAAATCGGGAAATCGCGAATCTCCGTACGTAAAACAGTTTCTACAGGCGTCGCGTCGCGTAAATTGATCAAGCGGCGATGACGCGGTCGGATCTCCTCTGTCAGACATGCAAATACCGAGAACGCCGAGAAACGCTTACTTGCAGAACGTTTCGCTGCACGGAGGAGACCAGCAGACCATTTCCGAGATCGTACTTGCTGGACAGAGCAGATTTTCCGGTGATCGACTCGCTGGAGTTGGTCAATCTGCTGCTGCGACTCCTCGCCATCGCTGATTCCATCGAGTACTGTCAAAACAGTCCATCAATTTTATATTCGATAATTAACATCATTTTTTTCACAAATTTTATGCACATATTTTATTTTAATTTATTTAAAACCGACTTGTGGATTAATTAATCCAATGAATCGTATTATTTCAAAATTGATTGTTTCACTGATTCTTTACTAAATTTTTTTTCAAGGGCTTCAGTCCGTCTATAATAAATAATAAAATAATTAGTATCGTATTTCATGACGATCAGCAAACCCGATCGCCCAGGAAGCGACTTCTCTTGGTCAAGTTTATTGAAAGAGTTAAAAGTAGACGCAAGATCATTTGCGTAGATTTAGAAATAAACGTTTCCGCGAATGTATCAAGAATCATTGATTTTCTCGTTTTAGGATGCTTGGACAACGAAAACAATTGGTTTCATTCGAGATTGGATAAGTCTGTCTTCGCAACCCAGTGTCCAAGCGCAGGATCACCCGAAGAGAGAAATATTATTGAATTGGCATGTAAGAATGACTGAGATATGCTCGCGGAATGATCGATTTCAGTCGAGAGATCGTGATTCTGTCTTCGAACCCCTATATTTATCCGATTGTCGTGAAACATCGAGTTAGTAAATCTAGATGTATGAATTTCAATTTTCTGTTTGTTGGGGGCAACTATCGAGGACAAAGCCAAGCTTGCGTTTCGTGTATGAAGGAAATGAGAGGATCGTCTAAAAGGAGAGAGATATGCGTGGACTTTGAAGCTTTGGCCAAGAATCATCGGTTTCCAGCGTCCCACAGGTGGACAGTTGTTAGCGAAAGGCTGACAAGCGACTTATTTCTAGACGACGAGCGTTCCGCTGGCACTTAGGTTCATTTTGTTGGTTTCCGCGGCCGGGATTCCGTGGCTTCGATAGGTATTCCCGAATCGGTGGTCGAACCGTTGATGCGCGCGTGAACCGAGCTGTCTCGGTAACCTTTTCGCGGACTCGTCCTTTTTGCGCCGGTTCGGTTTCGGGCCGGGCCGAGTCCGGCCGATTCCGCGTGCTTATTTTGGCGGCGTTACATTTGCTCGAGAGGCTTGTCGTTCTCGGCTCTTCTGGCGTTAAGCCAATATTTTGAATTCTCCGATGCACGGGAATCCATCGATTACGCCGCGCTCGACTCCTGCCGTTTATCGATCTTTCAAACTTCTCGCTCGGTGTGTCTTCTAGCCCGGAGGATCGCGGGGATCGCCTGCCGTGCCTCGATCGCGGACTTTTCGTATTTTCCTCGTTGCACGATATTTCACGTGCAACGGAAACGATTAATCCTACGCTAGGCTGAACCACTGTGTATTTTCAATGCAGAATACGCTTGGGAAAAGCTGTGTGTTTCGACAAATATTCTTCCGAAGCCTGCGATTGTGTTCGTAAGCGATCGAAAAGCTTTCGTAGTCTTGACATCGACGGCTACGTAATTACACAGCGGAGTTTATGCGATTTATGTGGAATGCCTTCGAACAAAGATCCGCAGTTTGGTCACAATCGATGCGGCTAATTTTTTTCTGAATTAAGCATCGAGCCGTGGCAGGTTCTCACTATTTTTAGTGCACCGTACATTTAATACGTCATTACGGGAACGAGATCGACACAGATACACGGTCGGAGGGAGATTAAAAAGTTTGCAATTTTTATATCGGTCGGTAGTAAATTAGACGTTTCTACGGTCCGCCACGGGCATCTAGGTCGTATGTTAATGGTTCAACCGACTTGTCGTGTTAATGCTTTTGCACGAGCTCCGAATATGTCACCTCGCGGATGAACGTTTGGGATCTTTAAATTAAAGTAAAAGTATCGAATCTCGCGATAAACAGAAATTTGTTTCCTCCGCAAATGTACCGATTTAAATCCCTCCGACACTAATCTTGTCACGAGTGATTAAAATCCGCAGTGTCCCCGAACAGATTTTAGCGTAATCGCGATTGCGTAATATCTAATTAAATCTACCCGCTTGCAGCGCAATAGGTGCGCGCACATGAATAAAAACCGATTACGTTGTGCCGAGCGGTTGTTGCGACTTGCAGGCACCGTAAACGGGATTGGTAAACACCGGAGAAGAAGATCAACGGTGAGAATGTCATTATTTTCGAACGGAAATCGCGGGTGGCGCGATTCGATTCGATCGAACCCTCTCTCTCTCTCCAAATAAACCGGCGACTAAACGAAGCTGCCGTCGAATCCGGTGAAAAATATTTGCAGATTCCTTCCGGTGGGTTGCACTCGGCGAGAAAAAATATGCCGGTAATTTTCGAGAGGAGGCAGGATCGTCCGGGACCACTATAAATTCCGAGAACGACAAGCCGTCTGCCATTAGCGCGTCGCGGAGATCGGACAACCTTTCGTAAGGGTGTTATTAGGAGGCGTGTTATGAGTCGTACTTTCCAAATACAACGACGGCGATTAATGAAAATTCATAAGGGAGCCGTGGCGCGCGAACCGGCGAAGGTCATCGACGCGGGCGACACGCACGCGAGTCCATAAGGAATGTTAATCGTGTCTCGTTGATAATCACGTGCGACGCCCGTGTCATTGACACATTTCAAAGGCGAGATAATAACCTCGGGAACTCGACGGGGCCTCCCGCGTAACGACGAGTTTTCTCGCGGCTTCTTTGCTTTCGAAGCGGATCGGTTCTTACCCGTGTACCGACCGGGTTTAATTTTAAACGAGGTCGACGTCGGCCCGTAAATTTGTCGCCTAATATCGTGACCGTGACACTTTACTGGCTATTCGACGCGCGACCAATCGCCCTTTCCACGAATCCGCGGTTGGAACGATCAGAACTTTCTCCTATGGAGTTTTCGTTTTTCATTTTTCTCGAGAAGAAGGAGGACCTGTTTAATGATACCTGTTTCCATTCCATCTATTGCAACGGGACACCGCCGGCACACGGTCTCATGGGGAAATAACGCCTAGAGCTCTCTCAAGCGTTTTGATCGCGCAACACTATATATTTTCCTCGTTCAAACTTCTAGCAACACACGACAACACATTCTCAAACGTTCACTGTGCGACAGACTGTGAGTCGGGATCTTCCAGTTGCGTATAGAGAAACGGTGGAGCAGGAGCGTACAAAGCATTTCTAGTTCCATCGAGCGATCGTTTGGTCCGATCGGCTCGACTAAGGGTTGATTGGATACTGGGCCAAAGTTTAATTCGCACCCTCGCTCTCGGAAAGTATCACGAGGGCCGCACGGCACGCCGTTACCTCCGCGCAGCCGCGGATTTCAGCCAGGTGTTAGGATATTTCTCGAGTAACCGAGTCAATGGAAAATGCGACAGGCAGATTTTCCTTTTTCGTACAGTCGGTTTCCGGAAAACGGTGCGGAAGAGCGTCACCGTGATCCTCGTGTTCGGGATGCCGATCATCGATATTCCTACCCCTTCGAGACCTCGAGGAAAGTTCGACTCGACGCGAGGTGCGTTCTTCCTCGATATATTTTCGATCTATTTTTGCTCGGTAACACACCGGTCGACCGACGCGCGCACGTGCTTCGACGCTCCGGTGATTCAAGATCAATTAGAAAATCCGAACTTACTAAAAATAGTGTTCGAAATGGCCCGCGTGCCGTGCTCGCCTACTCCTCGGGAGCAAGCGATCCGTATTCAGCCCAAAAGACAATTTTATTCTGCGGTTGCATGGCTACAATGAAGTCGGAAGGTTCTCCAGTTAAAGCACAATAAAATAAACGCATTTGTAAATGACATTTTATTATTCACCATCGAAGATACATGCGTCCATTTTCGATACAGATCCTCGGGAACGCGCAAGTGTGTTTCTCTTTTGGAATCGGTTCTAAATCAACGAGCGAAACGATTATTTTTTACGAGTATTAGTTTCCGCGTGCTGATTTTACCGCGTTCGAAATAAACCTTGATCGCGGTTCGTTGCTCCCCGCGAAAAAATCGCGACTCTCGTAAAAACCAACTAAATTTAAAGGTGCTACGAAACGGCTTCGTGGAATTCGAGGAAATTAATATTGGCGGTAGTGAAAACGTTAGTCAGTCGAGTGAAACCATGATACCAGCTCGTCCGAAAATAATTTCGAAATAAACTGACAAGATGATCGAACTTTGTTCGATGTAAACAAGCGAGCCCATCATCAAGCTCGACGAAAAGGTTCGCACGAACTAGACCAATCGACGAACGGAAGATCGTGCCGGTGATTGGTCTGTGAAAAAATTTCCGGACGATCTCGTAAAAGACAATTAGGACTCTGCGAGCTGTTGTTTTAGCGCTCGGCGAGATCGCGATCACGCGAACGTTCCATACTTGTCACCCCGAGTTCCCGCACGGGTCACGGAACTCTTTAAAAACCGCTCTGCAAAAGGAAATGAGGCAATTTCCTCGGCGCGGTAAACGACGCGCGGATCTACGCGAGGCTCCCTGCGATCTAGCTCGACGATCTCGCTAACGAACAGGTGCCGCGCCGATCACGATGCGATCCAGGGAAAAAATGGAAGAGGCCCTTCGCGGGACAATTAAAACGTGGTTCAAAGTGTAATGCTATATTTCCGATAACATACAGAGTTTACATCGAGGATGAGCGCTAGTTAATGCAACGCCGACACGATAGCGCGCATGAAACTTCCTCGCGCTGGCAGCCCTTTAATTATGAAAAAAATAGCGATATCGTGGCAATGCTGATCGAGTGAAAAATACAATTAAACAGTGAGAGGTGAATTTACCCACCACCATGTTCTAGGTACGATACTTATTTTGGCAACAATCAACAACAATTGGGATCAAAGGTCATGCGCCTATTATCGACGTCGAAACTTTCGAATTTTCTTTACCATAATAATTTGCTATCCGTCCAAAGGCGGTTTACCATTCCGAATCGTTGATCCTCCCCGTGGGGCTACGTAAGAACAATTAACGCGGTTCTTGCGTTCCTCTCGGTTTCTGCACCTTCAGATGTGTCGCCGATCTACAGAGTTAACTTTTGCGTCTCGCGCGCGAGGCTGGGAACAATCGAAAGCTGTGCGGAACACGTGCACTGCTTCGTTTTGTCGGACGTCGCGGAAAGCTTCGCTTTTATTTGCTTGTCGAACACACGGTACAGAAAGGCGGAACATGTTCCGAAACAAGGTGTCTCGAAGCTCCGAAAACCGTTCGGTAAACCGTCGTCGGCGTCGGTCGAGCTCCTCGCCGCCGATTCATTTTGCTAGCTCACTCGCGCCGGATCGTTTCGCATAGAATCTCACCAGAAATTCCACCAGAATTCGCGATACGAGCAACGAAGACGTGCATCGTCTGGACTCTATTCGGAAGCAGTGATGCCAGAACGAGGATACAGGAGGAACTTGCCCCTCCGGCTGGGCCCCCTACTCTTACCTCTACTGCGTAGGCACACAAACGAACGTACCGCTACTGTGCCCGTATGAGTTTACCCATACACGCACAGTCACGTCGTACAAGTAAGAGTGGGGGGTCCAGCCGGAGGGGCAAGTTTCTCCTGGTTCCTCGTTCTGGCATCAGTATTCGAAAGTCGCTAGAGACGCACTCGTGCGTAATCCGGCAGCAATGTGTCGATTACAGTGGCGGCAACGGAGCCAACAGGAAACAAAGGGACCGATACTCGTGTCTACGGGTAGAAAGTAGTAATTGAAAGTGTTTGACAAACTCGAAACATCGTAGAACAGCGAACGAGGGATCTTGGACACGGTTTACCGAACGATCTTCCTCGAGAAACATCAAGAAATGCATCGTCGATCTTAGGTAAGTGCTTTTAGGGAGCATCGATAACAAACAGACTCCTTCGCGACTCCGTTCCGCGGTGTTCGCGGAAGCTTATTGAACCCACGAAGCAGGTACCCAAAGCGGCTCCGATTCTACTCGGTGAACCGCGTTCACCAGTTGCTCGAACGCCATCGACAGGTCGGCGTTCACTATCACCTCGTCGAACAGATGCGAGTAGAGAAACTCTATCCTGGCTGCGCTGTGCAGGATCTCGTGAAACTCCTCGTCCTGTGGAACACCGACAAAAAATCAACTCGTGTTCAGGAGGTTAACGGGTAGGCGTCGACAAAGGTTGCCCTTGGGAGGGTCACGCGCATTTTATACAAGAATTATGTAAATAAAAATAATTTTTTAAAAGGTACCACGTTTTTAAAAACGGACTAAAAGTATTGTGAAAAGAGCAAAATTGTTTTGTGCTAACAGTTGGATAGGATTCAGAGAGGTCTAGCTTTTTCTAGATCGCTCTGGTTTCAACGTAGACGTAGATTACCCTCGGGCAAGAGCATGACGAGGAAAATACTTGGATTAATCTGTCACAGAAAAAAATTGAAAAAAATTTCAAACAGAACCAAAGCACCGACCGAATACTTTGATCTCGGAGCTGGCGGTGATTTTAGTCTGCGCGAGAAACGTTTGGACTCCGCGGAGACGGATTTGTATCCTTTTCTCTGTAATTTACCCGGAGGCGATGCTCCCCAGGGCCAAGAGCACCTGTTGCCCACGCCTGGCATCACTGAAAGGATATTTACCGTGAAGCCGCGGGAGTTGGTCTCGTCGAAGGTCGACCTAGCTCTGGAGTCGCTCCTCGTCTCTTTCAGTATCTCAAACCTCGGCGGTTTAATGTATATCACGTACGGTTTCGTAAGCGGTGTCCGCAGCATCTTCAGCGCCTGATAGTGCGGGTTCAAGAGGCACACGTAGCCAGCGTTTATCAGAGAGCTAACGCTCTCGGAACTGGTACCGTAGAGATTGCCCTTGTACTCGCCGTACTCTATGAACTTGCTGGCGGCTATCTCCTCCTCCATCTTCTCGCGGCTCACGAAATGATACTCTTTGCCGTTGATCTCGCCCGGTCTCGGTGGTCTCGAGGTATCTGAAGAGAAACGTGCTGGCGTCATCGGGGTAACGTGACGATCCGGGAACGATCGTAGGAGTTATGACGTTGGCGTTAGAGATGGGATAAAGTGTGTGCCAAGTAGATACGATGATAGCTAGCCTGTAGGTAACTTGTCCCTGTGTTCGAAACAAACTTGCGTGAACTGTACAGGCTGTTCGGCAACAGGTGGGAAAAAATCCAAGGGATGATCCGTGTCTGTCGAACTTCTCCGAATTGCAGACCTTCGATCGTTAATAACTCGAAGCTGAAGTCTCGAAGGATCATCGTCTCTCCCAACCGTTGTCAAACACCCTGTACAAATTTCAAGTGCACTCTAGTTTTTGAGTAGCACTCGAAACTGATGAATCGAAGCTCGGATATCGAATTGGATTCCATTTGCTGGTTAACGGCTCGAATGAACGATGGAGAGGAGTCGAGAGAGCAATGGGAAAGGGTGCGAAGATCGCGGGTGGTCGAGCACGGGAGGGAAGGGTCACGGGTGACCCGAACTTACAAGGCACGGGCGTCTTGTACTTATCGGGATCGGCGGCCATGAGTCGCCTCTTGAGCTCGTTCCTGCCAACTCCCGGTGGCCCGATCAGAACCACCGGCCGGTATAGACCTGGCCTCGGATAGAGCTTCGCGACCTCTTCGTAGGTCGGTATTTCTTCTCGGTCGAAATCGTCGTTCTCTGCAGCGTCATACATGATTTTTTTAGTTTTTACTCCCTGCAAGTTGCACTTTGTGGGCGAGGCGTGCAAAGAGGTACTGGGACGGGGGCACAATGAAGGCAAAGGCACTGGAACAGAACACAAGCCTAACCGACGGTTAGGTCGTCAGGCCAACATCCGTTAAGAAGAGCAGCCTGGATTCGGCTCCGAGATAGGATCGTCTATCTAGTTGCGATTCTCTCGACGCTTTTTAGTCAGCATTAACATTAGAACATTAATGTTAGCTGAACGCGCGTGTTTACGCATGCCATCGGACGAGCAAAACTCCACTAAAAACTACAAATCCATATATTTTAAATAGAAACGACAAAGAACGAGATATCGCGGCGATCGTCTCGTACCAACGTTTCCCAAACTGTTCCTCTATCGAAATTCTTCTCGATCGAAATTTTAATAATATTAAATTTTGTGTTTCCGGCGCACGGTTCGGCAAACGTTGAGTTAAATTAATTTTCAAACTTGCTGTTAGTCTATTAATGATTGAACCGTGTTCCGAAAACATAAATTTTAATATTCTTCGATAGAGGTCGTTTTTTTAGTTTCGATTGCAAAACCTGTGCAAGAGTCCCTCGCGTTTTGGAAACGCTGGTAGGATCGTTTTACGTACTTTGTTCCGTTCGAGCGTGAAACCGAGCGACTTACTTATATTGTCGTCATCGGTTTTCTCCTTCTTCTGCCTCTCGAGGATAATTCGTCTCTCCTGAAGAGCTCTACTGGGGATCAAGCCAGCTCTCATATTTCGATCACCCTCGCGTCTCGCCTGCCACCTATTTCGAAACGAATGCAATTGGAACGTGATTCCTCGGTGCCATATGCCATGCCGATGTGCGTAAAAACGAGTCGAGCGATTGGAGTCGTACCAATAACGGTCATCCTGGCTGACGATGTGAAGAATGTCACCCTTGGTGAAGTCGAGTCCAGCTTCTTTGCAAGGTGTGTGCGGATCGGTCAACGCCTCGTACGAAAAATGCGCTCGGACTCGGACCTATCGCGCAACCAGAATCATTCGTCTCCGTGTTCGTTCCAGGATTCGTTCGGACCTCGTCGAACCCAACCGACTCGCACAATTTATCGAACACCCTTTGAAACGGAATTTACTTTGAAGATCCTGCCGACTTTCCACGCCACGTTTCCTTGTTCCGTTTTAAATGTTGTTCGATCAATTATGCGAGTCGCGTCCGACGAGCTCTTCGATGGAACACAAAACGTACCTTACTCTCCCGAACACCTCCTTTGCTGTCCGCTGGGACTATTTTAAACGTGATCGTACCTTCTGAATTTTGCTGAAAGAGACACGCGAATTTTATCCCCGCAATCGCTGCCATTCCCTCCCATATATTTACAATTTACGACTCGACCGTCCGTTACACTCCCGGACTAAAAGATGGCGCGGATAAATTCCGCAAAATTGCTTTTGGTATTATAGTATTTTATTCATAAATGTCCCGAAGGTCTGACCTGTAAATGTTCCAGATCTATCCCCACTATTACGCGGGGTGTGCCTCGATGACCGGGGACTTATATCGATAAAAAACGTAGTAAAATACTGTATTGCGAGAAATATTGTTGAAAATGGTCTTTCCGTCCAGGGGTGTAGAAGACGAGAAATTAAGGGGTTCTGCGTGACCTACCAGTATCTTGACAACACAGTTTGGTGTCTTCCCTTCGACGCTGATGCCGTTGACCTCGCAGACCTCGTCCCCGACGTGAATCAGGCCGGATCTATCGGCTGCGCCGCCGTGCATTATTCGCGCTATCACGATCTTGCCGGTGTCTACGCACGTTTTCATGGTCGCCCCCTATCGTCAATTTTCAAGCTAGTAATTTTGATTACGTTGCGAGGCACGCGCACGGGGCTGGTGGAGCACCTTCGTTTCTCATGAGAAATGAAATTGAAACGAAACGTAAAACCAAACAGAGAACGAAACGAACTGAATCGCAATCGGACGCGCGCGCGCGCGCTCTTGATCGAAGTCACTGGAAGCTGGCCGCGTCCAATGTGGCGGATACAAACACTGTTCGTTGCTGAAAATCCCTCGAGAGACCACAAAACAAACTTCTCGGATATTCCTTCGCACTCGGATTGCGCTTTTCTCCGATAACCGGAAACTCGATTATTCATCGTGGAAATAACTGAACGAAATACAAAAGTATTGTATTCGACGTGATAAATAGAAATGAAAGGGACCATCCGAGTATTGGCTAGAACCGCGACGTCTCCCTGGAGAGGAGAGTCGAGTGCGAAGGGTTTAATTAGAAATTTTGGATCGTTCACTTCGAGAGGGATCTTCGGCACTCGCACGAGGACATGCGGGACAATAACACAGGATACCAATGTGGTTACGATGGAGAAATCGTTTTATTTACAAGCAAAAATCACAAACGGAACAACACAAACTAAGGGGGACTAATGGTGGACGCAGGGTGTGTGAAATCAAGAAGCGAAACGAATAAATTAGTATGACAGGGAAGAAAAACAGCGTTACTCTATTTACAGCGCGGTTCGTCCATACTCTATTCTCATTCCAATATAGAGCTGCGTGTATGTGTGTGTGTGTATGATCATGTAGATTGGACGGCCAATCGAACCGGAAACGGAAAACGAACTGAATAGAAAAAAATGAAAGATGACACTACAAAAGAATCGTTTACGGCGAGAAATCGATGTGAATACGCGTGAAACGTGTTTACAGGCCTGTGTGGGTGTTTCGGCTTGAAGGCGACTTACCAAAATCGGTTCAACGCCGGAGTCACACTTCGAAGCAAGTTTGACGATGAAAGAAACACGTGATTACTTGAGAAGTGTTCGGGAGCATCGCATCGCGCGATACTTCGGGATACGTATTCGATACTACGAGATACTGTGTTACGGGGCCACGGCGCGTCTACGTCGGTACAAAGGATTAATCAGGATCAACTCCCATGCAAAATCGACGTGACTTTACGCTGTTTGCAAGTTTACGGTTTACGATTACGCAAGACGGAGCATTTCGAACAATTCACCCCAAACGCTTTGCCATCGATAACACTGGCCAACAACAAAAATATTTTCATATAACTGTTGGATGGATCTTATAGAGTTTTTTGTTAAGAACAATACAATATCTTTTATAATAACATCGCAATATTTGTTTAAAGTCATGTTCAAATGAAAACAAGAAAAAAGTTGAATTTGGTTGGACAGTGTAACAGAAATCAAGATATTCGAGAGAACATCAGATATTCGAAAAGCTCCGCTCTGTGTACGCTATCGTGTATTAAAGTTCGTTAGTACACTATCCTGTTATTAATGCTCTCACTCTCGATCGTGATAATATATCAAGCTTTCTCTTTACCGTGTTAATCGAGCGGAAAAAACCTCAAAGACACTCTAACAAAAGTAAGCACCGGAGGTGTAATGCCTATCTGTGACGTACCAATGGCTCGTTCGATTTGACCAACTGCACGATCTTCACCGTTTCCTCGTCCTCGTCCACCTCCAGAGGGATATCCGGCAAACGGGGGTAGTAGTCTTTCTGGGCGACCGCGTCGTGCGCGCACAAAAGACCCTGCGACAAACGAGCCTCTTATCGTCGCACCCCCTTTTCAGACAGCTTTCTCTCGACACGGCTATTTTGTTTTTTTTTCGTCAGAAATTCGAGTAACATTCGCGCCAGCTTCGTCGACTTCAACAATGTCGAATAACTCCGCGTTACTTCGGTGTAAGAACGTGTTCCTAAAGGATCTGGTGCGGGAATTGCGAGGGTGCCATTCGGAAAGAGGATCGGTTCTAGAAACAGCAATATTCAAATGCTTTTAACCAGGTACAAAAGACCCTGCGACAAACGGCTCTCTAATCTGTGCACCCCTTTTCAGTCGGGTTTCCAGCGAATTCTAGTCACCCCGAAGACTATTTTTCACCAGGAATTTTGACAACGTCGTCCTTAGAACTATGAAAATAGGGACACGTTTCTAAAGGATCAGGTCTGGGAGATGGGAAGACGAGCGTACCTTTTGGAAAGAGGACCTAGCTCGAGGGGTATAACAAAAGCGCTGAGAGACTGTTAAGACTTGTAATGGTAACTGTAAATATTTGCTGGTGTACCTGTATGTGCGGCTTCTGGAGCAGGTGGAACAGCTCCTTGCAGTCTTTCGAGATGTGCGTTTTGGTGGACAGCAGGTCCAAAACCTCGATGTCGATGTCCATGGAGTTGGACAGAACCGGGAAGAACTTGTCGTCCTTGACATTGTTCACAATTTTATTGTGAACGTTGACCAACGCGTTCAGTTCCTTGGACTGCAGCAGATCGCTGAGGAAGCCGAACTCCTCGTCCGTGCAACTCGGTATCTCGTTTTTGTTCTCCTGAAGAGAATTCAGAAGCCTGGACAACGCTGGAAAATCAGACAACGAAATTATCATGAAAGACGTCGCTGGTTGTATGTGTGTTCGTTCGTCGGTTCGTTCGAATTATATTGGGCAAAGTGGTTTTGTTATCGGAGTCGGGCAGCGCGTTGTTCGAGCACAAGCTCGGAAACGTCCGGTGCACGACACATTTACCTCCTGATCGATAAATTAATTTCCTGTGACCGCTCGGAGCCGAGCTTCTCTCCTTTCTCTTTCCCGTAACGAGAAAGAAACGAATCGGCGAACAAGAGCTTCTGCCAGACGAGTGTTTCTTTTTCCGACTGCCGATGGCGCCGATCAACGCTCGAGCTTTGCGTTAATAACGCGTGTTCAAACAATCCTCGTCGTTCGACCTGTTTACCGGATCATCCGTAGATTATAAACACCTATGCGGACGCGATTCCAGCCGAATCAAATCGATCCAACGAGGATTCTCTTGCCGCAGTGAACGCGAACTCCTTCGAACTATTTCGACGGGATACTGCAATAAGGGTCAAGAATTTTATCGGTAGAACCAGCACGCGAATAAGAATCATTCGGACAAGACATCCCCGATGATATTCCAAACAGTAAGAGTAAAATTAGCAGGCTGTACAAATGTTTTTAATTTCTATGAGACGAGACAAAAACCACCTGTATCATACTGCTGTAAAAGCTATGGGTATCTACGCAAAAGTTAACGAAACAATAAATAACTACCGCCGTGCAGGCATCGAGAAAACATAACAGGAATGTTTAAACAGCAACTATTAAGTTTATCAAGCTCCTGACCCAATTTTTTTGCGAAATAAACAGTAAAATTTGCATGCGAATTGTGGTGCGGATGTTTTAGAATTGAATGGACATCGTCCTTTCAGATTGCATTGCTTGTTGGAGCAAACAGATACGAACAACACGCCCGCACAAATGAACGAAGCATGAAGTTTTCCTTACTTTTTGAACAGAAAAAAAAAACAAAATTGATCAAAACATTATTTCGTGCTCTTGCTTATGGATGCGCTCGGGTGAAGAACAGGTAAAAATTAGGATCGTCGGCAGACGAAAATAGACGTCGAGCACCTGTCTGACGCGTTGTATTCTCCGTGCGAGTATGCAGTATGTATCGTGACGATCTCTTTGAATCGAATTGCACCGATCCGATGCGAACCTAGCCGAACACGACGAAGGTAACCGGTAAAAATCCACGGCTTCGCGAGACACCACGAGGCATCGTTATTTTTAAATTCCTGACGTTCGCACGCACCGTCGCCGATAGACGTCGACGAAAATAAATGACGGAACGTTGATTGCCCGATAAAAGCTGCACAGAGTGCTACAGAGTCCGGTCCGGCAGGGTAGATGAGAGAGGGAGAGAGAGCAGAACAGATAACACAGATTACTCACCGGGATCCCAATTCACGTTTTCCATGACGAGCGCTGCTGTCATAATTTCATTCCAGCTCGAAAAGGGCCGACAACTCGGTTTCCCGGCAGTTCCCGGTGTTCAGCGAGAAGAATCGAGCCGAGAACGGCAGAGCGTAAGCGTATCCCGCGATATCGGGACGAGAGACAGTGGAAATTCAGGTCAGTCGCGATGCTTATTTCGAGCGGATTGCTGCTGGCCAGCGCCGCGAATAACCCGGTAAAATAGTTTCTTGTTTCGCGTTCGCGGCTGGAATATCGTTATCATAGCGAGAATAATCCGTTACGTAAGCGCGGCTGTCACTCGACACGGGGTAGTATGACGAGCGCAGCTAGATTCGTCTGCTCTCTCCGCATCACGCCGACCGATGCGACGCGACGACTCCGATATTCCTCTCTTCAATCTGCCGAAGATTCTCGAGCCACCGCCATTTTAGGGAGTAAAACGGCCCTGGCACAACACACACCCTCCCGAACCCGTTTACCCGAATCGTCCACGAACCAGACAACACACCCCGTTCAAACGATACTCGCGAATCCGTCCAGGATTTTCCACGATTTTCCCGTTTGCTCGCGACACGCCGCGCTACCCGCGGAAGCCATCTTTAAAGGCGCCACTGCTTCCACCACCGTCTCGGTGTCTCTCTCCCCCTCTCTCTGTGTCTCACCCTTCCCTTCTCCGCAACTCCGGCATCGCCACCCCTCGACGTGCTTCCCTTTATTCGATACTGCCCCCTCGGTCTATTTATTTCGATCCATACTTTTCGTTTTCTGCCCTCACGTTTACGCGCGCCACGTCGGCCTCTTCTTCGAATCGCCGAATCTGCGATATTTTGCACGAGGCCCTTTGTTCGCACCTTCTCCGCTGTCTCTCCCTCTTGTCACCCCTGTTAATCTATACTCTCGCGGGAGGGGAGAACGCGGAGAAGGGCAGTGAAAAATGAACTCTTAACCTTTCCCACAATCGAGCCTTCTGCTACATTTTTGTCTACCCTTCACCTTCGACTTCATTGTCTATCTTCTAGTTAAACTACTATGAACAATCTTGTATTACCAACGCGCCGGTAGGTACAGCGTTAGCAATGTATATACATATAAATTTCATAATTCTACGCAACTCTGGATCATTCTAAGAATTACTAAATTTACAAATGTTGTAATTAAGTGAATGGAGCAGCAATAAATTAAATGTCTGAGGAAAGGTTCAAATTAATTAATAAACTCAGTAAAATAAGGTTCCAGCTTCCAACTTCTGTAACAATTAGTTTTCAACAACAATTTCATTCGTAAACTGACAAGTTCGATTCTAGGTGACCGTCCGCCAGATCGAATTGAAAATTTGAAATTGCGCGCGGTCCTTTGCGTGCCTCGTGTTTGCGCCGTGGCTGGTGCGCGGCAGCACCGTCGGCTGTGTATACATGCAGTTGTCTGCACGAAACGTCTCGCCGCTAGGTTCCGAATGTTTTGTGAATTTTGTGTTGTTTCCCCCTGTGAAATATTCGTTGGTGATCGTTACGAGGAACCCGTGATTTTCCGTTTGTTCAGTCCCGGTAAGATCATCGACTTCTTTCTACTTTCGCCGAGCAACGCCACTCGAAATTTGACATGGCGTTGACACACGCATACACGCGCAGTCTTCCGTCGAAATTTTCGACGAGAACTCACTGTCCCCGTGGACCGTTCATTTTGTACGGCTGCAGATTAGATTTCGTAAGCGACACGTGGAAATTCCGTGGAAAGATCGAGCTTCCGTGTGATCACGGTCGAACGATAAATACCCTCGATCACTGACATCGGAACACGCGTATCTCTCGTGTCTCCGATCCACAAGTGGTTGTGTACCCGCGCGAGATCCGTGCAAACTTGATCTTTCCGAATTTGACGACACTCGATTCAATTATTTATTTCGTCGTGGCCGTTCGCGAACGATCACCGAATTTTTTGTTATTCTCGTTCGCAGAAGCTGTACGCGTCAAGCTAAGCAAAATGTTCATTGTTATTAGGGGTTAGCTACTTCTTTTAACCCTCGGACGACCAGTCGAATCCTTAGGTGAAATTTTTACCTGATATACCTTTTCCAGGTTCGAAGGGTTCGACCAAATTCTGCACACAATAGCTAATTTGTAAGATTACCCAAACGTTGGGATTCGGATTTGTTTTGGTATCGAATTCGGATTTATTATCATATTATTTACGATCAAAACTTGAGCTTTTTGTCTAAGGGATAAACTTTTTGTTACGAGACAGTCTTTCTTGTCTATCCTATTACTGAATTTTTAAACAAGTCGCCCGTAATACCATCTAATAAATGATAAAACCGTAAATATTATATTCATCTGCTATATTTGAGACATTTATGACGCATTTCTAGAGTTGTCGATGATTACAATAATTCGGCGAGTGACAATAGACAGCGGATCTCTTTTCTTCTTTTCTTTCTTAATATGTAAAATAGGTTGAATATAGTAATTCTATTTTAAAATTCTTTTAACGTTTTAACTTTTTCAAATTACATCTATTCATATTTTTGTCGTAATCTCGTAAAATCCGCTGTCTAGTGATATGATGGTCGTCGTTAGTGAGGAAAGGGTTGAACTTATGGCGCCAAACCGTTCGAGCGTGAGCAATACTATTTAGTTGCGATACGTTCGCGCTGCATGCACCTTACTCATAGGGAAGAGATTGTAAATCGTACAATGAGTATCATCTGTTGTAAGTCACTAACGATAAGTCGAGCGGAGAATGTGTTTTGTCAATAAAAGCTATACAACTCACATCGACGTTTCGTTTTCATTCGAAGAGAGAGAATGTCTGTTTGAAATGTACTTTTTCGTTTGTTGCAGTTACCCCTGTTACCCTCGTTTTTTTTTCCGTCGTCGTTCTGGTAAGTTTCTTGATTTTACGTTCTTATTTTCCTTCCATATTTTCCTGTTTTATTTCTCCCCCGCTGATTGTTATCTTTAAACTGTTTTCCACAGACTTCAAATGTTTACGGACGTTGCAAACAATTCCATTTTTTCACGGTTCTGAATTACCGACTGCAGAAAATGCTTTAATATTTAAAGGTTACAGAAGGTCGGGTTACCAAATAAGTTTTCAATGAAAATAGCTAATGGAGCGCAAGATGTAACACATTAAATTACATCAATTAAAAAAGCATTTGTTCTCGGCGAGAGAACGCTAGAATCGGTCGCGAAATCCGAGTCGGTAATCCCCGAGATGGTTCACCGTTTTATTTATCAACGATCGACGATAAAACGCGCGCGCTTTCTGCATTATCCACCGAGTTGCAATGTCCCTGCATCAGTTTCGCGTCCTACAGATGACGGGAGCGATCTCGCATAGATGCACTTCGCTGCACGGCGATTGCTATGCATTTTTCATGGGTACACGAGCGACCAAACCAATCGGCAAAGTCCGATCGACAAGTTTCGCAAATGGGAAAACTGGGGAAGTTCAATCGGGGATATTCGGCGAACGATACGTCGTCCCGCGCCGCTCGAATCAACGCTCGTCCAGCGCAGCATTCAAAATTTATGCTTAAAAATGCAAATATTGTTGCGGTAAAAAAAATTTCGATTGCACCGTTATTTGCAGGAACGCGCGCGGAGAACCCACCTGCTAAATAGTTTCGCGCTAAAAGCGTGGACATTGGAACGGCCTGCGACACGTACCGGCGTTAGAAACGCGAATAAAGGAGTGCCACGCTCACCTAGTCCCGTTTTAAATCCATTCAAAGAACCGCGCCGCTGCGTCAAACACGCCGATGGAGATTTAATCAAGTTACCAGACTTTTTCCCGTTAAACGCACTCGTGTTTCCCTGCTTACGAGGGACGTTGCGCGAGTGACGATTTTAATGCGCTTTTAGCATGACACACTGCTCGAAAATACACTGGACACGCATTTTTTTTCGTTCCACCTCGACAGTCGTTCGCTTTCAGGGATGAGGACAAGCCTCGAATTTGAACACTCAAGTTTTCGTGAAATATTTATGCAACTATTTGTCATAGAAAAATAAAAGATGTATCAAGAAAATACATTAAAGCAATTTTGCTAGTTTGATTAAACACTTGTGCGCCGGCATAGAAACAACACGTGTTTATATATCTCAATTTCCCTTTTAAAATTTTCATAAATCAAACGCAGTTTTCTTCTTTCTTGAGAAAGATCCATATCAGGATCGAAACTTTGAAAGTTTAATCAAACTAGCAGAATTGCTTTAATGTATTTTCTTGATGGAAAATTTAACAATCTAACGATCGATAAAACAGAATATTATTATTAATGATTTCGGCGAAATTTTCGAATACACACAATCAGTTTCTTGGAATTGGGAATTTGTAATCACGTTTACGAGTACCGAGAATATATGCACGACAACGCGATGACGTAGCTTTAATTATGCGGAATCTTTTTGTCAATGTACATTAGTCATCGTATATTTCTGTAAATTTATCTTACGGGAAGAAGAGGTGAAAGATTGTGAGAATTGGTTTAAGCGCATTAAGATTGAGGATCGTCACCGGCCCTGGCTCACGCTGCGCATTATTGAAACAAATGTCGCCCGTCGCTTTTACATTACTCTACGGGAATTTGGATCACGGTCGCGTGAACGTTGATTTTCGTCTGCAGCCGAGAAAAATTACTCGGTCGTTATCTCGACGTTCGTGCGATCACGGTCTTATTGTGCAACGTGCAATTGTAATTTGTACAGAAAAGAAAGTCCGCTGGAGAAATAGCTTTCGAGGAGGTTGTGCGACGTTTCTTTCGGATATGCTTGAAAAGCGTTGCGACGACGCTTCGATCGTGAAAGCAACTGCACGCGATTGTCGTTTGACCAGTATCCATATTATTTCCGATGCTCGATGGGAAAACGTTGCTCGTTAATCGCGAGCTGTAATTCTTATTTTATAGCGATATACGATACCCGTGATTTTCAAACAGTATGTGGTCGAGTTAAGAATTCTACAAGCTACTCCAGATATGCGTTTACTCCTGGAACAATGCTCCGAGACAAACCATATTACAGAAAGAGACAGAAGGAATATTTATCTCGCAAATTCCGCGTGGCTCGGATGGGCGTGGTTTAGTTGCTCTCGATTTCTATGGAGCTGGGTCAGTGCCCCGCAGGGCAATTTCTACGTATGCCTGATCTAAATGCAACCAAGTAGAAAAAGTTCGACAGAAATCGAACTGCTCGTAAGAAAAGGAGAAAATGCGCTCTCCATCGACCGGTGGAGAACTAGATCCTTTTCTCAGATAGACCGCGGATCTTTATGCGTTCGTGGCATCGGTGAATTTGTGAAATACAAGAATACAAAAGAAAGATTTACATCGTGCTAGCCGTGATAATGCGTTGCTCAACGATCGAAAACGCCGTTCAGGAATTCCATTAGGAAACTAATATAGTCAGCTTGTGAATCACTGATTTCTAAAAAGATCGTTGACCAACTCCGGACAGGTAAAGGGGTAACCAAGTAGCACTTGTACGTTAGTTTTTGTTGAGAGGTTACGTCTAAGTAATTCTATACGAGGACGATGGAAGAAATATATTTAAATGTAAGAAAACCTTTATACCTGAAGGGAGGGCCTTATTATGTTATAAAAACGAAGGGGAACCAGGTATTTCCCAATATACCTGGATGTTGAATTTTCTCGTAGTAAGGTAAAAGGCCAGATGTTTTACCTCGACAATTTTACCGATCGATGGAAATTCATTATTCTCTTATTCCGGTGTTTCCACAGGTCTCTGAGAATAGTGATTTAGGGAATAGTCCTGACCGGCGAAGTTTATCGGTATTTTCGGTAGTGGATAACGTGCTGGCGGACTAGCCGAGTGGTAATTGTTGCGGAACGCGTCAGACACGTCGGGACCAAGCAACGGAAAGTATGTTTGCGCTTGGATCGGAACGCTGATAAATACAAAGGAGGAGTTATCGGCGGGCATCGTCGTCCGTTTGGCAGAACGAAACGAACTGTTCGAGTCCGGTCTGTCCGAGACAGCGAGACAGAGAGACAGCGCGGGGATTGCCGAAGGGTAGGTGTGGGCTGGTGCGCAGCGCGAGAGAGAGGCGTACTAGGTGTCAGGAAAGTGTTTTACTAGCCTTAATTTCGTGTGCTTTCGCAGCCAATATGTCGAGCAGTAAATTTCAAACTTTCCGGCGGGTTTCGCGTTTCGGTGTTGCGCGTTTTAGCGGATCCGCGGTTTTAACGACCCCGTCCATCCTCTCTCTCCGCATCCTCCGTATCCGTTGCATTCTCAAGGAACGTCCATGCGATATTAATTTCGTAAACAGCCAGCCGCCCGCGGCCGACGCGCCGCGCCGGCCCTGCGATTTATTTGTCTGTCGAGTCGGTCTATCCCTCCGCGGAAAACGCGAGTCGATCGACTTGGAAACGACGCGTCCACGATGTCCTCGACAATGGTCAATTACGAGCTGCTTCCGATCGGAACGTTCGCGACGAGGTCCTGAATCGAAATATGTGATGGCGATGGATTTAGAAGACCTCGACGATGGAGTAATTCCATGGAAAATATTGAGAATGGGAGAAAGGAACAGAAATGTTATTCCTGGAACAGCATAATCGAGATCCCGTCGAACAGATCCGCGTGAATGGCTTCGACTCGCTCGAATTCGTGGGGAAGCGAATGATAAAAACTTGAAATTCGACTTTTGTCTCGAAAGCTCCTTCTGACGGCTTCGATGCCGCGGTCCATCGAAAGCAAACAGAACGCTGAGCGACGATGAAATATTGGATAAACGGCGCGTAAAACTTGACGATGTCCATCAAGCGAAAGGGCAACGGGGGGGTTCTTCAGCAAGAGGACACCGCGCGATGGAAGGATCGGAGAAACGGCATTCGAGAGGCTACGAGCGAGCCGGCTAATCGATGAAGGTAACGTGGAACGCTGAAAGACTGATAGAAGAAAAATAGTAATTTAGTTAGTAAAACATAAAGCTACATCGGGTGGCCGGAGAAGGAAGGCAAACACATTAAACATTTAGAGGGCATAATAACCCGTGGCATACGTAATACGGCTGGCGCCCTTTTCACCGATGGCTATGAATAATGTACATACGCCAAGGTATGACGTAGGCTCGCCGAGCTGTGTGTATTTCACTGTGGGGTAGATCGACCAGACTATTTCCAATAACCGGCGCGTAACGTTATCGCGTAGCCGCGAGCGAGCGAGCGGGCTAGCTAGACGAGCAAGCAAGAAACGAGCAAGTAGCGTGCACTAGCGTAGGCGAGAGACCCCCAGAACCCTTTTGTGCAGTTCCTTCGTTGCTTCCGCCTCGAATAGAGACCGCGTCCTCCTCGTCTGGTCTCCGTTGGCCCCCGGTTTTGCCCCGGCGGTGTGTCGGCTCCGTTGCGAAACGCATTTTCCTCGCCTTCGATTCCGCCGAAAAGACCCGGAACATCGCCACCTCTCCTACTCACCAGCGGAGAACCGTGTAGCCTCGATTCTTCTCGAAATCGTTTTCTCCGCGGCAGCAGGCGCGTACACCGTTTCCCTTCTTCTTCTTCTTCTCCTTCCAGTTCTTCGTTCCGTTCTTATTCATTTCGAATGGCAAACATTAAAATTTACGGTTGCTCTAATTGCGCGCTCGAAAGGGTTACTGCAGCTTTAACGTTGCAAGTACACGGATGAGACGGTAAAACTTTTACGATCAGAAAGCACGCCGAACGGTATCGAGGAGATGCCCTCGTGTATCCTTTACCCTCCGCGGGGAAACAGAAAAACATTCTCGCCCCGTCGAGATTATTTCCGAGGAAACGGAACGGATCCGACGGCGCGGCGCTGCGTCGCGTACTTCGACCAGAGTTGGAGTTAGACTTGGATCATGCTGGATGCGATTTTCAAAATTGCCTTGACTCGCAGCATTTTTTAATCGAACAGCTCGCGCGTATGCGCGTCCCATTTGTCTGACCGAATTGCGTTACCAACAAGTATACGTCCCACCAAAAATCGCATTCGGCGTAATAACCGCAACCCTACCTTCGATCTGCGGAGAATCGCGGATGTCTCGCGGACATCGAATTTCCGGGAACCGAAGAAAGAAGCGTTTATTCTCCGCGCGCGACGCAACGGGTCGTGCGTGGAATACAACGGCGAACCATCGAGCGTTGTTTCCACCGATGGACAATACCTACGGAATTCCAGCGATTTAAAACAAATGCGCAACGCCGCGGTATATTATTCAAAATCGCCGCGGGTCCGTTGTTGAGAAAACACAAGCCGCGCTTGGATCGCGAAAACAGTCCGCGATGAGGTTCGCCGCGGAAAAACTTGAATCGATCCGGCACGACAAACGATCGTCGATCGATCCACCACCTCGATCAAACGGAAAAATAAATATTCCACAAACTTCCACCGCATAATTCGCGTGGAGAAGAATCTTTTAGCTCGTCGCGGAGGCCGGCGATACTTTGGGTGACAATTTCGGCGAGTTTTGACGGGCGACGATCGAATCTCGCGTGGATGGTTGTCTTTGGGGGCAATTCGTCGACGAGCAGGAAACGAGCGGGCATTTGTCGAGGAACGTCGCCGTTGGGAAACGAGAGCCGCGGGCGTCCGGCTCGCGACGAAAAGTCAGGCAGGCGTCACCGGTTTCGTTGACGGGCTCCGTCCGAACGAAAAACTGGTAGGACACGCGTCCTCTGTCCGATAAATCTAGTAGAGGTGTCTAGGGCAGAGGGTCGGGCGGGTGGGGAGGGCGGGATTCGGCCTGCGGGGGCCGGCTCGGTGGGCAGAGAGGGTAGTAGTGGGTTTCGCGCAACGAATATCGCCATAAAGGCCAGCTGAAAAGTCAATCAAGCGGGCCGAATTACGTCGAAAAGCGTAGCGCGCGCGATGCGCGGGGCGAGCGCGGCCGCCGCCGATATACAACAAAATGAAAGCTATCAGAGGTGACAATCCGCGGACGACAAATCAGCGTGTATATTTAATGCCCGTGGTGCCACCCTCGCCCCCGGAAAACCTCCCGACGCTCGAGGTGGAACGCGTTCGCACCCTGTGCGAATTTCGCTCTCTCTCCCTTCCACCTCGTTTCCCTCTCTCTCGCTCTCGGCCCTCTCATGATTCGACTCTCTCGTTCTACCCATATCTCGCCGACTCTTTTCAGTAGCGTTCGGGATCGGTTCTGCTCGCTCGCACTCACTCCATCCAGTTGCCGTTTTGATTTTCATTTCGGCTGTTTCCTGCCTGCTCGGCTTCTTCGTTCTCTCTTTCTAGCGACGGTGTAGCGCGCTGGTCATCCGCTGTCTCGTTCTCCTCGCCGTTCCTCTCGTTCCTCTCGGATATGTCACTATGCTACCGGACATAACCCAGAACCACCCCAACCGGCTTGCTTCCCCGTCGATCCATCGTTTCTCGCCTCCACCGTCTCTATCCGTTGCCCGCGTTATTTGCAACGCGTTGTTCCCTCGCGCCGCGCGCGCCGCACGCCACCCGCTGCGATCTAGCGCAATCAGTGCTATTATATTAATATTTATGTCCCCTCCTATTCCTTCACCCTCCCACCGCGCCGGGAACCGGCCGCCGGCTATATTTCGCGAAAAGTCAATCGAAAACGACCCCGTATCCCGTACACACCGACCTCCAACGCCACCTTGTTGCCCACCTGTCGACACCTTCGTTCCACCGCTTCGACCGCCTGCTTCGAAACAACATTTTCACGCTCCAGGGCTTGTCCACTTTGTACTTCTTCAAGGTTAAGCTAGGCCTTAACTCGGCACCCACTTTCAATTTCTCTTTTAAACTTCTTTCACATTTTTGTGGGCTTTTGAAAATTATGGAACAATCTCGCCGTCGACAGATGATGCGTGAAACTGGGTTCGGTCGACGAGAAACGTTCGCGTGTGTCGCGCGGACACGTCAAGGATCACGAGGTCGAGCGAAAGTCAGCAGATGCTCGGCCGCGTTAATATTTTATATAGAATATTCCCAGATACTGCTCTTAGGCGACCTACTTGCTTACCGTATGGAAATCTATGCGCGATAGATTCGATTGTATGTAAATAGTAATAGGAAGTCCAGTGTTTTGCGCAACGCCGATACTTCGCCAAGCTTCTGCGAAGAAGATTCTCGTTCGGTATGCGTCGAGAACGAATACATCTTCATTCTCATCGCGAACATTGTCTTTGTAGACGGTCTGACAGAACCTGGACCTAACGCAATCCAAAAACCGGCTGTTCGCGCGGTTTTCACGACTCGGCGAACCCGGAATTGCTTGTACTCGCTTCACGGGCGATTAGGCATCTTTTGATCCGCCCCATCGCCATCCTCTGCTCGCTGCCACCCTCGATCCTCCGGTACCGTTCCCTTCACGGTTACTTCATTTAATTCTTCAGGATCCTCGCAACTTTTAAACAGAATTTTCACAGAATTCGAATAGTTGAACAAACAATGCGGATCTTCGTGCAAAATAAAAATTGTCTCGAGCTGAAAGAGGTCTTAAACTTCCCAACGAAGGACTACCCTTTGATTTTCTGTCTGCCAGCGGATCGGGGTGGATTTTCTAATCGGTCTCCTAACCGAGTAATCGCGTTTCCCTTTTATCCAGCAGGGTCCCTGGCTCCCATGAGTTCGCTACCCCGCGGAGATTCATCCTCGAAGGTATTACCAGAAATGTTAGTCCGTGTAGCGATAGTCACAAATGGGAGCCCGCTCTCTTTCTCTCTGGCGCGCACGATCTCCTGCTTATCTCGGCAACGCATTTTCGCAACGAGCGCCCCGGAACAACACCCTGCGCCTTTATTATTGTTTTTACGATCTCTGAAAGCGCAGATACGGCGCGCCCGGCTTACGAAACATGTAAAAAAAAGGGCAATCGATTGCGGCTAATGAGCGCAGGGAACGGCGTTGCAGCGCATTATGACACGTAGCAATGGAATTGCTGGCGGTCGTTACATATGCTAATTAATCTGTGTCGCGGAGACGCCGATTGTCTTTCGACGATTTTATGTATACAACCGATCAGCTGACGCATTACGTGACGCACGTCTACAACCGGAATATTCAATTTGTCGCGCGCTTCGATAGCCGACGCTATCTATAGTTTCCGATACGATCGGCCATAGTTGTCGATCGTTATCAGCAGTAGTATACAATGCCATTATTCCCTGGAATCAAATTTATAATTGCAAGATAAACTGTTGCTCGAAGAAAAACTAGGAGCTCCGGCCTCCTAGAAGTTAGCCCACCACTTGTTGAATTAAATAATTTCATCAGTCGTGCTGAAATGTGCTATATAGAAATAAAAAATTCTTAGATGACGTTGTTCTACTATTTTTTTCGTGAACGCAGAATGTTTTTGATGATCGTTCGAAGCACTCGATGAAATTCGCGACAGCGAGAAGCGTTGATCTCTCGTCGCTTTTGTGTCGGAGCGGCGACCACCCGTCGCGCAAAAATTGGTGCCTAATGCGAATTGTAGGTTAGATTTCTCCGGGCGGTGACGAGGCCCTTTCGTCGATCGAAATTTCATTTCCGATCGGCCGAATAGCCCGCCCGGGGTTTCCACCCTATTCTGGCCGCGTTCTGTTCCATTGAAATTAGATTGTAGCCGGTATTAGAAGGATAACCGTCGATTTTATTGTATGCTGGTACCAGGGGATTGTTCCGAAATCGTCGCGACAGGTTGCGAAAACAGCCACTGCGAGCAGAAAATCTCTCGCCCTTATCCGACGGCTCCCGGTCGTTTCGGGTGGGCCAACTCGATTACGATGTCTCCGATCTGTCATGCAATTCACGACACCATTAAGTTATCGTGTCCATGGTAAAATTATCGCGAGGTTATTTCCATCGTGGTGGAAAATTCTAGAGAAAACCAACTGGCAATGGAAAATCGAAATGAAATCGCAGGCCAAGGGGTTAAGTATTTCAGAAATGGATGGAGTTGCGAGGAGAAAGAGAGAGAGAAGAGGGAGGGGAAGATATATGCGGTATATAAAATATAGATGGGGGGAGAATTGTGGACCATGAAATTACGCGTTAGGCCAGTTGCCATAGCTAAGCAGCGGCAGGAATCTGGTGGGATCGCGTTAGAACGGTGGTGCTCGGATATAAACGCGCAACCGGAGACTTATCCGAGCTGATGCGATGGGGTAGAGAGATCGCGAGAGGGAAGGCTGTGATTCGGTGGAATAGTAGATGATTTTCATGATTTCATGATTCGCGATATCGAAGGGGATCGTCGGTAACGAGCCGGTCGTGACTCGTCGGTTTTGTACGGTAGCTTTATTCGTTGTTTCATAGCGGTACAGCCGCGGTGGCGAGCAACGACTCGGCCACGAGAGCAGAGGAACGCGTTCGATGTTTCTGCGAGGCGGAGGAACTGCCACTTATCCGCTGGCTCGTCTCTAAATCGGCCGAACGATAGCGCCAAAGAGCTCTGGCATACGTATAAGAGAGAGAGAGAGAGAGAGAGCGAGAGAGAGTATTCTGGAATCGTGGTGGAGAATCGTTCTTCCCTCCGCTTCTCTTTCTTCGAATTCTGCCTTCGCTCTCTCGTTTGTTCTCCGCGCGGGAACGCGATGTGTTTCCCCTCTGCCCTCTTTTCTGCCTGTTTACACACTGCAAAGCAAACCCGAGAGGCCTCGTCGCCCGGCGATGCCAACGATCGATCGATTCCCGAGCATCAAGGAGGATGGAGAGAGCGCAGCGCGCTGACCACAGCCCTTCGCGGGAAATTATCGCCGATCCTTTCCCCCGAAAACCTGGATATCGGGATTCTGGGCTCGAGAGACACAGCACGTCGGCTCCGAGTTTTTCGTTCCCCCCCCCCCCCCCCCCCCACGGTGCTACCGTAGCGTTTCCGCGGTGAGAACGGGAGCGGAGGAAGCAACGATTGTTTCTTCTAGATCGGTCGGGCTGATGATACGTTGTGTTGTTCGGGAAGGTATCGGTAGGGAGAGCAGGAAATCGGATCGCATGTCTGCCTCGAATCTTTCCGCCATCTTGCCAGAATTCTTTCCACGGTAGCGAGCGACGAGCGGCGAAAACCGAGCTCTGCGATTACATTCCCTTATAAATATGCAAATATGGCGGCACGGTGCACGTAGGGAGAAGAAACGGAGGAGAAAGAGGAGGAGGAGGAGGAGGAGGCGGCGGTGGCGGAGTAGTAGGAGGAAGTGGAAGAGGAGGTAGAAGAGGAGGAGGACGAGGTTATGGAAGAGGGGAGGAAACGGTGGCGGCGGTTCGCGGTGGGTTCGCGGGTCTCCGGCAAACGAAGGTTTCTCCGAGAACGCGAAGGGGGCCAGGACGCAAAAATAGAGAGTATCGCGGTAATAATTATTGATTAGGTATTCGTGACCGACTCGCCATTGCTAGAGCCCCCGTTGCACCGTACAAGACCAGTTAAGTACACGTACCTCGATCTTTTCCTCCCGTTTATTCCTTTCCGAGACGGTCGCCGTGCTCCGAAAATGCTTATCGCTTCTCTTGCCTCGGAACGAATCCCTTCCTCGACGAATTCATAGCAAATCGGTAAACCGTGCCGCGCGACTCGCGACACGATCAAGGTAAACCGTGTGTATGTGTCGGTGCGACGACTTCTCGAGCCGTTTCAAACGCGGTCAAATCATCGTAAATGAACAGCTGCGACTCACGTGCCCGGGGACAGAGGAATTTTCCGCAAGAAAGTTCTCGCTCTCTCTCTCTCTCTCTCTCTCTCTCTCTCTCTATGACATCGACACTCCTACACTTTTGCCAGTATACACAGACAGTAGAAACATGCATCTTCGATGGACGAGCAAAAAACTACAAATTAGAATCATTAGTGTTAATTCGCGAACAGGAATGTTGACAACTCAATTATAGAGAACAGATGTTACATGCAAATTTTCCTCTTTCGATCATTTTGATACGTCGACGATAACGTAATGACTATACTACGGATTATTATGGACAATAAAAATTGTCTGTATCAATTACAAATTACAGGAGCTACGCAGACACGTATAATAATTTAATAGAGTCGCCAACAACGCAACAGTGTTTTTAAATTCCATAAATGATTCTCCTATTTTGCATTTAGCGTACACTTTTTTATCATAAATGCATAAACTCTCCGCAGTCTAGCAATAATGTCGTTGAATTCTTAATGCCCTCACAGTTTTGTGTATCGCCTATTTATTGTGATTACGAATTCATAGGATTCGCAGTCTATTGATAGCACGTGTTTCGTCCCATTAAACTTATTAAATATACATCGCATTCAATTTGGGAACAGTCTCCTCTCTCTTCGAAAACGTAGATTTATATTTTGTCGAGCAAAATTTATCTTACACAGTTTCGACCGCCGCCGCCGCCGCCGGAGAAATATTCTTATCTTTAAACATCCCATATATTTAGATTATCATCGTTATAAAGTACACGGCGAAGCACACGGTAATACCACCAAATTATCGTGTCACCAAAAGAGCGCGAAACATACATCAGCTTATCCCAACGAGCCGGGTGTTTGGGTATCGCGAGCAGCACCGGAGGATGAACGACGTCAAACATCCCGAACTCGAGCAGCGCCATAAAATACGGCTCGTCGAATCGGCCACCGTGTTCTCGCGTCTGTAACGGGTCGACGCGGCTAACAAAATTTCGTTGCATTATCTTCCTTAAACGGTCTCTAAGAGGGTGACCGTACAGGAAGAAAAAGAGACTGGAGAGTGCACGGTACGCCTCTCGCGTTGCCCGCGCTCTTCGCAGTCTCCATAATTTTCGTAATACCGGGTTTTGGAGAAGCGCCCGGCTGTATTCCGGCTACCAGTCTTTACATGGCCCATTTTGTAGCCCCGTCGCCGTACATCGTCGACTCGATGGATCGCATTATATCGAGGCCGGCTGCGGATCGCGCGCTCCCGATTTCGCTTTCGATCGGAAATTTTGCGAACGGTGGCGGGCAGCTTCTCGGCGAAAAACGACGACATCGTTGGCGATGATCAGCGATTTCGTACACCCTTTAGAGAACGCGAAGGGAAGGTAGGTTGGCGCGAAGTGTCCGATCTATTTAAATGTATGTATGTTTCTATCAAATGTATGGTTTTCTCTATCGTCTCAATCTAGTTTGCACAAGTCACACGGTTATTTCAAATTCCCTTTCTCTATCAGGCTTGTGAGATTGATAATTTCGCGAAACGCGTCTTAACAGAAGACATACAATTGGGAGACGGCACGGGCTGTAATCGAGCCTAAATATTAAGGACAGTCTTCTGAGGCGGATGTAGAGAAAGAGCCCCCTCTCTTATTTCCTTTATTGACCACGCGTATCGACCACTGAGTGACAAAAGCGGAATGTTATATTAGGGACAATTGACATAATTCGAGGCAGCCATATTTTCGAATTGCATCTGTGCATCGATGAGCACACGGTATTATCGTGCACCGGCTGGCAGTCTTCGCGTGTCTCGCATTATAGCTCGTTGTCGTTGGGCCGACAACGCCGGGATCGCGTTAGATCGACTGGAAATCGCGATCCCAATTCTCTCGGCGATCCCGATCGGGAAATTTCGGGACGCGATGGCGGCGTTCTCGGAGAAACACAGCTCGGCGAGTCGTCGCGACGGGACGCGTTATCGCTCGGCGACGATGGGGCACTTTGTACACCCTGTAGAGAAGTCGAGCGCGACGCTCGGGAAGGTACAATGTGCACGCGGCATTATCATTCACCCTGGCCATTATCCATCCACCGGCACCATCGACGACCCAACCCCTATCCTATCCAACACACCGGTCCCTGCTATCCCCTTTCGCATTCGACGAGATGGAAATTTAGCGGAATCATTCGCGATTTACGACAGGGCAAACGCTCGGCGCTACCGATCCCTATCCCAGCCCACCCGCCTCCGGTACTTACCTCGGTTTATACGCGAGAAAGATGAACAGCGTTATCTCTCGCTCCCGTTTCTACTTCTGCTTCTGTTTCTGTTCCCGTTCTTGTTCGACGACCACGATACCTCAGACCAAACCACCACCCCACACCCCTTCCCCCGGCATTCTAGTTTATTCGCCACCGAGTACCGTCCCGCTCTATATCTTCGAGATTCCCCGAGGATAATTATCGCGATAATCCGGGACTAACCGAACGAACCGACGAAACGAGTCTACTCTCTGCATCGTCGTCCCCTCCCTCTCTCTCTCTCTCTCTCTCTCTTTCTCTCGCTTCTGCTCTCCCGTATCTATACCCACGTTTTCAGCTTTGCACCGGGGATAATTGCGCGACGATACGTAATAATTACGCAACGATTTATAAGGTATCGACGTTTTGCGGCACGCGCGACGCGACTCGGAAAATTGCCCGAAATCGCATTCGCTTTCGCTGCTAATTCGTAATAATCCGACCCGAGTGAATCTATGAGGATCGATCCGCCCCTCGATCGGGCGATTTATCGACTGCTAATTCGCCGCGCGTCCTGCTCCCCGCGCGGCATCCGAAAAAAATCATTTTACACGCGGGGGCCGAGAGATTCGACCGATAAAAAATGACGCGACCTCGCGGAAAAACAGCGACCCCGGCTCGTTTGCCCCGATAATCGGTGCTCGAGCATTTCCAATTCGCGTCGCCGATCTTGACATTCCGGTTTCGAGCGGGCCACTCGACGAGGGAAGAGAGCGAGCTTTAGTACCTTCGTTTGCACCGGTAATGGCCTTAATAATCAACGTAGTTCATTAGCTTCGCGCGTGTAGATTAGAAACAAGAATTGCGGCCGTACCGCGTATGTTGCTAGACGCACACCATGTCCTGCTGGAAAGATTAAAATTAATTGGTGCAAAGAGATCGCGGGATCGATGCTCAGCGGGAAACTCGATCCGGGAAACCGCAAAGAAAACGGGGGCTCGCGCGATTTTTGATAAACGCGGTCGGCGGTGGCGGCGGTGCGGCGACGCGTATCGAAACGAACAAACGCCTAACGCGAACTTTGAGTGTCGTTTCCACTTGGTGGTTCCGCGGACTTTGACGCGGAAGCGAGACACAAGGGTCAAAAGTGTAAATTAACGTGACGTGACGCGACGTTAACGGCCGTGCACCACCGGTGAAAAGCGCGTCCCACCTTTTCCCGCCCCGGCAAGTCTCTCCCGTGTTTTATTACGCGCGGTTTGTAGTCGCGCGCAGAACGCGAGACGGGAAACGCGAAACAGGAAACGCGTAACGCCGCTTCGGATCGCACCTATAGCTGCGACGACGGCAACCGCTCTCCCGCGCACGCGGTTGTTAAATTTCATTTACCCGCTTACTTCTGTAGAACTTTATATTTCCCATTAGCGGGATAAACTGGGCCAATTCCGGGGCCGCCGGTGGTCGGGTAAAGCACGAGTACGAGCGGGTCGCCAAGGGAGAAACGTTGCCACCGCCGCAGTTCGCAGTTCACGGTTCCCAGACAACACAGGCCAAAACCTTCTCCCGCGAAGAAGATGGAAAGAGAGGTGGCTCGGCCGCGTGCGCTCTCTCGCCGCGCCGCGCCGCGCCGCGATGAATTACTCTTCACCTAGCACCGCAACTACTTGGACCGCACGGGAATTCAACCGGCACGCGACAAACTCCACGCTTTTCCACGATTTAACGCGCTCGATCTTTCCACCAGATATCCGCTCTTGACCTATCCGCTTCGGACTCCTAATCTGTCTCTGGACAACGATTTGTACGGGTGTTTGCGAATGTTTAGAGCGACCCTGGTCACGACACTGTGGTGCAAATGTGTTTTGGGTCTTGTACGAAAGGAAGTCTTACATAAGTATTTACAAAGAAAAGAAAAAAAAAGAGTAAGACACAAGACTACTTATTTAATGAAAAAACAAACAAAATGATACTGGTATAATCAATAATATTATCACATAATCCTGCGTAGTTGCAGGATTTTATTATTATTAATTAAATTCATTAATGAAATTGTTGAAGGATCTCGTATCTAGAGGATGTTCTTTTCTCGTAATGGAAAGTGTAGCTGGAACCAGTTTTCCATGTTATAAATGCAGCAGCAGCGCTCCACGAAACGATCACAGATCGATATCGTCGCGGAGAATTCACAATCGCGATAACTAATAGACCGAGTTAGAGATCGTGGTTCTCGCCGCGTCGAGTTCGTGGGATATCGAGTTAGCGTCGCTTCGTCGCGTTGTGGTCGCAGCTACGTTCTTGACGGTGCGCGGCGGTGGGTTATTTTACGTTCTCTGTATTTTCAATGTAATTATAAGCGATTGTTAACCGTAGATGTTTCGACTACACTCCGGAGTCACCGGAGCGCGTAATACGCCGGGTGTTAGAGCTTCCGAAGTCGTTTGTTCGCGAGTTTCGAGCTCTAACGACCGCACGTTCAAGGGAACAGATTTTTATGGAATCAACCCATTGCAACTAGACTGGGTCTGTTACAAGGAACAGAAGCCGTTTAAAAATGTCTGCTTCGAGATTCAAATTGTCTCCCTAGAACTCGTGATAAAAATTTTCGACAGAATTTATTCATTTTTGTCTGTCCTTTGACGCCAACGTAGCAGTAAATCTTCTGACAAAGACGAAACAAGCATTAAATAAAATTATTCGCGCCGTAGGTCACAAACGATGCGTGCGCGTATTCTTTCCACGCGCGTAATGCCGAACGATAAAGAAGTTTCGAATCTCTGCCACTGTAAAATGAATTGTAGCGCGACGGGTTAAGAGATAACGCTGTTTTGCATTCCGGTGGATCGCGGAACCTTTTCATTCGCAAAAATCGCGGCGGGTCTCGCGCGCAACGCGGGGAACAAACGAGACGGGACGGAACGGGACTGGACGAGACGAGACTCGTATCTCATAGATGATTAATCCCCGCTGGATTGTAGAGTAACGAGAAACGGCCGATGGTAATTACGGCGCGAGTAAAACACCGTTCACGCATAAAAGTAGCCAGCTGCGCCGCCTCCGGAAAAGATTCACGGTGTTCCACCGATGGTTGCAGCCGTGGCTCTGTTTGCCGTGGTTTGGCAAGCCGTGCGCGTGTACGCGCGCCTTTATCGGCGTGGCTGCGTGCGCGTCGTGCCCGCACAAAGTGTCGGGTATTTAGTTAACGTCGTGCGAATCGTGTAAACTTCGCTACGCATCGATTAAACGCCGCTGCCGTTGTCGCGGCCAGGTTGGGTATATCGTCGAATAGATTTGCCTCGATCGACCTCGCCGTCACGTTTCACCTTTCCGTACCGATAGGAATTGGCAGGCGACACTGCTCGACGTCGCGCGACGCTCAAAAAGGGGGCCTAGCCAGCGTCGCACAGTTACGATCCCCTTTTCGCGGACGAACCGACGCGACCGGTGTGTCGCGCGCACTTCTTTGATCGTTTCGTTCTCAAAGAAGAATGAGAGAGAGAGAGAGCGCGCGAGAGCGAGACTGCTGCTGCGACTCTCTCCGGGGCTAGCTCCGGTCTGACCTTCGATTTTTGCTTCCTCCTTCCCTTGACACGCGCTCCGCGCGACTTCAAAGAAGCTTCATCGCAGCCCGGAGTCCATCGTTTCACAGCCCTCGCGAAAGATAAAGGCCGACCGGTCGCGTACCGAGAAACGTAAACGTGCACGCGTGTAAAAGGGTGCGAACGGACGAGCAGGAATAGGCGGGGCTGCAGATGCGTACTCGTGTGCATGCCTCGCTTTCTAATCATGCATAGTAGTTCTCGGAATCCCTCTGCCTATAATCGATCAGCCGGGTTATAAATTTTCCCGGTGAAACATCCTCAGCCTTCCCTCTTTTTTCCCCTTTCGACCGACTCTGCCGATCGATTCGCGTTTCTGGCTCGCGGAACGACGCGCTGCGGTGCGGTGCGATGCGTTCCGCTCGGTGCACTCTGCAATCCGATGCGTCGCAATGTTTTTCCGCGTCACGTTCGCGTTCGCCTTCGCGCCTTCCCTTTGGACCGCGAAAAACTTCCTTGTGGACGGGGAACATTTGCGAAACTCTATCACCAAGTACGGGGATCTAATTTGGGCCAGTGTCTATGTTGAACCACCCTGTGTCTTCAAGGAAAAATATATTAACCGCGTTACGTGTTGTTGTCGTCTGCTAATGTATTGTACAGAATGTTTTGACGGAAGCTGTACGATCTAAATCACCTACCATTTTTCTTCCGACAAACTTTCCAAAGCTTTTATTCAACGTCTGTCATCCGTAAACCGTTAGGGTAATATCATAGGCTTCGTTTGAATTTTACTACGAACGATCGCTTCGAATTTTCTAGCTGTTCAATTTCGCGAAACGCCGACCTCAATTGGCTACCGAGATCATGCGATTTAACACCGTCAGACTTCTTTCTTTGAACCTCGGCCAGGCTGCGATGCTCGGTTCGGCTATACATCTTAAACGACGTAGCAGAGGAAGACTCGTGCACGTTAACAATACGAAACTAGGTCAAAAATATTATACGGTCTTAAACGATGCCGAAGAAAAAGCGAGTAGATTGAAAAAGAATTAAATGAGTTTTTTTGGATAACGACGTCCTCGCTAAGATTAGACTTCTGATGCTAACTAGACACTTCGTTACGAGCCACGCGTTTTCACTCGGAATCGGATAGAATAATGAGCAATTACCGGGCCAGGATAGAACGAAGATATTCTCGTTTTCGAAGAATTTTCGGACGGATCGAATAGTGTGATACGGTGAATTATCTTATTGAAGGATCTATTTACTCCCGTTATATCCTGCTTCCGGAAAAATCAGCTCAGCTCCTATTTTCATTTGACGATTGTACAATTGAGTACAGTAAAAAAAAACGACAAGAATTAGAAAGCTGACCAAGTGGGCCCAGCAATTGCCACCAGGCCATTTTTCAGGAAGTCTCGAGGTTTCGATTAATCGAGTTCTGCACGCGCGAGGAAAAATTCAGTGGCAATGAATGGGCCGAAACGGTTAGCTGGAGGAACACGTGCGACTCGGCCGATTGTTTTCGGCAACGGACAAGCCGATCGAGCGTCGTGCGAAGCGTTTCAATGATTGTTTCGCGAACGGTGCGGCGACCGAGGATATTCAAAAGAATGCTAGGCTCGGCTCCGCTCTGGTCCGCTCGATGCCGCGCCGCGTCGGCTCGGCTTGTTTTCCACTCTTAGTTATAACCCTGTGACGTTCCCATGGCATAAACAAAGCGCAACCGGCAATTCCGGCGATGAAATATTATAAGTAATAACATATACCCATAGGGAGAGCAAGCTACGTGTTCTTGACCAGGGCCTCGCGCGGGACTCGGAGAGAACGGGATAATAACACGGCACTAAACTATACGCTCGATACGCCGTACCTACATATAATTGTATAATTATTATTAATGATATCGAGTCCCTTACCGGCTTAAACGCGCGCCGACGTATATAGCCGGGGCACCGATCGAACCGTACTTGTGCTCGTTCGCGTCTTACTTTACTCCTCGTCTCGCTCCTCCCGATTGTCTCGTCTCTTCACCAGCATTCCTCCTACTCGTCCATCTCGATATTTCTGGATCAACGATCTCCGATCTCGAATCCTAATTGATTGCCGCTGCGACAAATCGCTGTCGTCGAGAGACAAATGTTGGGTCAGTGCAAAAGTTCTAATTATTCTCGGTTAACGAAAATCATTTTATTAGTTTTATCAATGTCTCCAGGCTCTGGATCAACGATCTCGAGCCGCATTCTAATTGATTGCCGCTGCGACAAATCACTGTCGTCGAGAGACAAATGTTAGGTCGGTACAAAAGTTCTAATTCATCTCGATTAACAAAAATCATTTTATTATTTTTATTATTGTCTCCACGCTAGACATCAAAATCTTCAGTCACAAATTCTCCTCGCATGGAAATCAGCTTGGACCCAGCGGGGTTAATACTTCGGTCAGGAACTTTTGCACTGAACTAACTCGAATCGACAACGCTCGCAACGTGGCAACTGCGAGTCCAATTAGAATATAGGCTCGCAGTCCGATATCTCGCGCTGTACGTAGCTCGACGAGACTCCCATCCGAAACAGGAGACGCGAAGCAAATCTTTACGACGCGTTTATCGGCTCGCCCCGAGCGTGAAAACGATCGATCGACGATAAATTTGCGGGGAACCGAGAAGGCGCAGCTTGGAATACTTCTCTTTCTCTCTTCTGCTTCCCTCTCGCGAGGGTGGACCGAGGGTGGAGGATGCTGTACGATTTTTCGTGACCCGTGACTCGGATAAGATTTCGCGGCGATATTACAGGCCGATCCACCGACGTAACGTTGCACCGCTGCATCCAGCTTGGCCAATCTCGTAATTTCTTCCGTTATTTATCGCCGTAGTTCCTTCTTCGTGTAACTCGTTTTTTTTTCGAGGATCGCGAACGCCCTGATCCGAGACTCTGACTACGACTACCTCCGCGATCTATTCGAGAAGCTCTTCCTATAAAAGAAGGCTGATTATAGTCTCGTTTCAATGGCAGGATTAAATATACAAGGAGGGTTGAAAAATAGCCTCTTTAAAAAATGAATAGGCATTCCGAACAGTTTTATAATATTTTAGGAACATGAAAAAGTTGTTGGTTATGCAAAGGTTCAGTCCCGCTGATTCCAGAATGGCGGATTAAATAAGTTAATAGTCGTTCATTAAGTTCACCGCTGAACAAGCTTTCGTTTAAGCACACGGAACCTCGATGTTGGTAAGCTGATAGTTCCACTTCGCAAAGTGTCCGCGCGACGACTTTGGAATTTTCAGTTTCGTCGGGGGCAGACAACAAAAGTGGCGCAAGCGCGCACGATCGAGATCTCGCGCTGTGCGCTCGTTGTTTAGAGAAACGTCCGTGTTTGCGGAGCAACAACAACCGAGCGAACGGTAAACCACGGTGAAACGTGGAGTCGCGTGAGTCACCGCCGGTGGGTAGATTAACGACGCCTTCGGAATAAAGAGATCGTCGACCGAAAGCTCGTAACCGACGCGCGGGGATTCATTTTCCGGCGTAATAGCGAGCGTCGCCGAGAGCTATCTCGACGTCGAACTGAACGAACTGTCGCTTGTTGACAGAAGGTTTTGTCCTGGGCCCTACCTGAAACGTAAGGATACTCGAAGGACACTTAAACGGGGTGAAAGCGAACAGCTTGTGTTTACGAATGTTTCGACGATGAATTTTCACGACTCCTGTAGGAAAGAAGTAGTCGAATCATTCTTTCGCATTGAACCAGTCTTGTTTCACCCTTGTACTATTTATAACAGTATTCATTTTTTCATTGAATCTTTGTAAAATCTTGTACCAGTATTATTTTTTTACCACGTTTTTATTAGCTCGCTTTCTTGTTTGTCTGTTTGTCTGTTTGTCTGTTTGTTCGGTGGCAAATTTTGCAATTGATTTTAAACTAACTTCCTGATGAGCTAGAGACTTGAAATTGCACACATGGTTCAGAACTGGATGACAATGTATTATTCAAAAAAAAA